>OW388302.1:10032482-10441329 GCA_936450465.1 Gibbula magus
GAAAGCCAAATAAGATGTCATGAACATACTCAATGGCTCTTAAAGCCATGCGGCATTTACTTGACTTTTCTGTGCTAACACAGCGGTGCGCTGCATCTCAACTTAATCACGTGCAATGTTAAGCTAGCACAGAAAAGTCAAGACAATGCTGCAAGGTTTGAAGTAGCCGATGATTGAAACTGGCGAGGTATGACATGAAGCGAAAGGTGAAAATGGACATTGGTATCTGTACCAGGGTACTGTTGGTATGTCCTTAAAGGGGCAGTAGCAGGATTTTTTACAAATTTTATTTTTTTCAAATTTCCCATTTATGATGATAGTTTATGTCATTGATAATTACTTTAAAGGGTAAAAAATCCTATTTCACAAACCAATTATCCATAGTGGTAATAATGCTGTTGCGTAAAAAGCAAACATTGCATGGCGGCCATTTTATTGTGAACACATTTTATTATTTCGAATGACAAAAAACGATTCCCATGGATTTACGGAACCATGTACAACTTTTAACTTGATTTTCCGGAGAGAAGGGTGTTTTACTATTAGTGACGTTATTTTTCAAATACATTTCATCGTCTCATTTAAGCGAAAAAATGTGCTACTGTCCCTTTAAGACATATCGTGCTACTGGCTAAGGCCTGACTCTGGTAGGACAAACACATTTACAACAACGGTGATGATGAAGTTGATGATACTGTCTTTAAGGGGCAGTAGCACGTTTTTTTCGCTCAAATAAGTCGATGAAATGTATTTGAAAAATGATGTCAACAAAAGTAAATGTAATCGGTAAAGCCAAGGGAATCGTTTTTGTAATTCGAAATAATAAAATGTGTTCACATTAAAATGGCCGCCATGTAATTGTTGCTTTATAGCAACACCGTTATTACCACTACGGATAATTGGTTTGTGTACATCTTAAGTAAATATAAATGACATAAACTATCATTATAAATGGAAAATTTGAAAAAAGTTTTGCAAAAAAAGTGCAACAGCCCCTTTAAAGGTCGTAATTATTCAAGGGAGATACCGTATATGTTCAGCTGATGATACATATATGAACAAAATGAACATGAACAGGAATAACACAGTAATATTACCCATACGGGTGAGAAGACACAGGTGATTATTTTTGTGATATTTGCACATGTGCTTTCAAGTGATTCTCAACGTTGATTGGTCGGTTACCCGGAGAAAGAATGACTATGACGTCATAAAACAATGGTCTGACGCGACGAATTATCTTATGACGTCACAATGTTACTGTGGCGACGGGTCCTTCACAGCGGCCGCCCAACATGAAAATGTAATAAGCAAGCGTAATTTTGTCAATTTAATTGCATAATGGGTAATATATAGAATAACCAACTCGGTACGAGTGATTACGGGAAATATCCACTCGTCTAATTAATGTTCAGAGCCACTCGCTAAAGCTCGTGGCTGAACATTATTTAGACTCATGGATATTTCCCGTAATCACTCGTACCTCGTTGGTTATTCTCTAAGTATTTCAGGAACTGATCAATGCAATATACGTTATGTAAGCAATATGTATATACTAATAACACTTTATTGTCCTCATTACAATATTGGAAATTCTGGTTGTGCCAATGGAACCCTCCAGCCACTGTGCAGCGCCAGTTCAAGCGTTGTTCTATCCTTATAATGCTGAGTGCCAGGCAAGGAAGCAACAACTCCCATCATTTAACGTCTTTTGGTATTACGCGGCCGGGAATCGAACCCCGGCCACCTGAGCTACATCCCCTGTGTTTTTCATATGTTTCATAATAACTCATTTTCATAACAATTAATAACAATTTGTTTGTGTCTTAAAGATATATGGAATATCTCAGGGAATTAATCTTCAATGATAATATTCCTAGATAAGAAGAGACATATTAAATAGAGTCGTTATGGAAACAAAAGATTTGTTTTGTTGATATTCCAATCAATATATCAAATCATAAATGTAGGTATTTGTTACATTTAATAATAAATATTCTTGTCAAATGATTGTGGAGTTTCATTTGCAAGAGACTGATATATGGACAAAAATTCGTCGATTTGAAGTAGTATTTAGTATTGAGTTTACACACATTCATCAATATAAATTTCCCTGCAGAGGAAACGGTATCAAGATATTATATTCCACGAATATAAAACCCCAACGAAAGTTCCAGTTACACCATCCTTAGAAGCAAACAAAACTAATTAAGTAACTTTCCCCATTATCTGTTCTTGTTTCTGAAAAATTGGCCTTTAAAGATAGGAAAGTGAAATATGGATGTTTTCGCTGGTCAACGTTTTTTTTTTATTATCCACAATTTTTTGATGCACAGGCATACAAATATTCACTCTTGGTTTGAATTCACAGGTTGAATTAAGGGTACTTTGATACACAACGTTGTTTGAAAATTCGGATGGACATAAGGTAAACGATTATTTAACAAGACATTATGTAAAGAAGTGATGGCAACTGGACCAAAATTTCACAAAGTTGTCGTTTTGCATGAAGAGTATACTATAAACATTGCATATCATAATAGTATACTACCTATCTTTGGATTCTACCCACAGTTAGAATAGAATATTTATTAGCATAAAAACAATGTGTGGATATCAATGTATGTGTCATCTTATGTATCTATATTTGCTACTTTACAAGGAAAAATTATTTTCTGGTTAACAACTTCTCTATTGTGAACATGAACGACGTTTTGGATTAAATGCTTACTCCTTCATCAGGTGGAATGTTGAATGTAACGGTCAAGAAGTTATTGTCAAGATAATCGTGTTATCTCATGACATTTTGTGTTCATTTTATTATCAGATGTATTGATATAGGTGTCATACGACTTCTGATTATGAGTGCAAACATACCACTGTTCATAATTATCATATCATTTACGACATATGAGGGTATTAATGAGTGTATAAGTAAAGTGCTGTCTTGTGAAGTGTGAATATACAAACTAGTGAGAAAAGGACTTGGATTTTATGGTTTATCAACTTCTTTATTTCACAATCACTACGTTACGAAGTTCCTCCTAGAGCAATGTTCAAGGATCCACTGCACATACGTAGACACAATCCCTCATTAAACAGAGATCAAGGCTATTTCAACCTATCGGCCTACAACTGCCTAATCCTCGGATTTGTTTACAAATGCATTAGCCTTGCTTCCATTATGATCAATTCCAACGGATATTCACCACCATTGTTTCTCCGCTAATTAATATCCCTGGCTCATTCATGTAGCCGTCGCCCCTGTCAAAATATTTGCACATTTTATCCTTCCTTTTAGCCTTACATTAATTATCATTTGAAGCCCGTGTTATCTAACCTTGTTATTGTTACACCAGTATTACACCAATATATGTACATTACTAGTGTACTGTGAGTTGTAAAGATGTATAGAGTTGTAAAAGCCTAGTAGATTTCGTATTTCCCGAGGCAGAGCCGAGTACACACTATCTTATAACTTCATCACTTACCAAATGTGAAATAAACGGTTGAAGGTATTATACCGAAACGTGGCCATTGATAAATTAAGAGTTAAAGTAAGACACACGTCTTCTTTAAATTAATTTATTGACAAAAACAAATAAATATAGATCTCCCTTTATCTATGTGTTACTGTAAATTTTGATTCTGAAATTACTATCCGAGAGTTTATTTGTGAAATAAAGAAGTTGGTCATCCATAACATGGAACAGTGAACGAAAGTGAATAAGGCTTACCGTTTTGATACCGATTTGTTAGCTGCTTGAGAAATCGAAAATATAGCAATATAACATTAATTTTCCATTTGAGAGTTGATTATTTAGTATAAATTGCCACAAATTGTCTCCAAAAAATGGTATTCACGGGAACGAGTTTACTATCACCCAGGTTTTTGTATGGAAGGTTCATGACACTAAGTCTATGGAGACCAGTTCACACTTACAACGATTTATCGCCTGCTCTTAAAGGTGCTGTAACACGCCTATCTTACTCAAATTAACTGATCACACAAAACGGTAAATAAGTGTGACCAATGCCTAAACAATTCTGAATAAAAAAAAGAGTTCTAAAACAATGTATATGGTTCGGTTGAGCCATGCGAGTCCATTTCCCATCGACCAGTCATGTTAAATGGAAGCTCGAAGGTAGAGTTTTAAATATGACACCATGATGAATTGATAAACCAACTCTTAAAACTGAATGAGACCTACAACTCTACCTCTCGCAATGAAGAGTTCCACAACATTGTCACTTTATACGTTGCACGATTTTCAACTAATACCGATAACCGTTTTCTATGGATACGGCTTATTGGGTCGTGTAATGAGATGTTTACCCTCCGATATATTGTAAAATAATATGCAAAAAACGTGCTACAGCGCCTTAAAATGTATCACACATTAAACATACATAGAAGATTTAAAGGGAAAGCAATGAATCCACTATAAAGAAGTAATAAATAAACTTAGTTTAATATCAACTGGACGGGATGTTTCTGTATATATACAATCGTCTTTTAAATTAAAGTTTATGACAACACAACCGTGCTAACAAAAAGTTTTACATAGTTGGGGCAGCCCCATACACATAAAGGTGTCTTTGAAATAAAATGTTGTGAACAATTGGTTTAAATAAATTTGAATTTCAAATGCTTCAAAGAATTTATGTTCTGTAAATAAAAGTCTTACCAGTGTTTCTGTGTAATAATACCGAGCGTTGTACTGGAGCTGCCCAGGTGTGGTTCTCTGAAGCAGATACAGGTGAACTTCAAAGAGGAAATTGTTTCAGTACGTTGATATTCCCTTACAAAATCATTCTCTATTCTTCGATGTTAACAAAATTACTGCTAAGCTCATTTGCTAAATATATTACAAAATAAACTAAATACTAAAACTAAAATTAGCATCGAAGCGAGTGAGAAACCAAACTTCATTGTGATATTACTATCTATATTATACTTATATATATACTTATCTCAGATTATATGTTTGGAACTGAACTTTGTTCATTATATGAAATTCATTTTTGAAACTCAAACTTTACATGCACAGTAAAAACAATACCTGTTCTATGGAGTAGTTCTTGAATCCTGGTAATAGAGACGGACCAAGTACATCACCCTGCACAAGACACATCCCAGAGACGGTACTGTATAGGAATCGGTGGCAGCTAGGAGAGGCAATACAGTGAATACAACATGATATCAAATCTCTGTGTATATTATTTCTGCACTTGACAATTAACAGAGACTGAGAAAAAACAATAAACAAGTTCAAGCACTTATATCGGCTCATCCTCACTGATGAAGCCAAGTCCTCTCAATAACTTGAAGAAGTTTTCATTTGTATCAATGTAGAATCTTTATTGATTCTCTCAATAATTTGAATACGTTTCCATTTACATAAACGTAGAAGCTTTATTGGTTTTTCTCATCAAATATGTATGTGTGTGATATATCCTCATAATGTCGAATAGAAACTTGACGCAGATCATACAGCTGCAGATACATTAATCAGTACAAGTAGGATACAAATACAGATTTGTTGATGTTTTTGTTTTTGTTGTTGGTTTGAAATTAATCTATTTTTCGTCTTGTTAATTTGTGTTAATATTGAAATTGACAATTATTTATTATCTAAATTGTTGTGCCAATATACGATATGTGCTCATATAATTCACTCCACTTTCTTATTCATCCCCAAAATGACAAATATTATGATAAATATTGTCATAAAATAAATGTTCTAAATTACGTTCGACTAATTTGCGTGAGTCAAATGCAGACGCATTGTCCTTTTTATCGGTTTGGATATACCGCATTTAAGCAGTTTTAAAGGGGCAGTAGCACGTTTTTTGCAAAATTTATTTTTTCAAATTTCCCATTTATTATGATAGTTTATGTCATTTAAATTAACTTTAGAGGGTAAAACATCTTATTACACAAACCAATTATCTGTAGTGGTAAAAAAAAAGTTGCGTATTAAGCAAAAATTGCATGGCGGCCATTTTATTGTGAACACAATTTATTATTTTGTATTACAATAACTATTCCCATGGCTTTACCGAAACATGTACACTCATTTTAAACTTTATTTTCCGAAGAGAGAAGGATGTTTTACTATTGGAAATTATTTTTCAAATACATTTCATCAACTTATTTGAGCAAAAAACGTGCTACTGTCCCTTTAAATTACTGAACCGATTAACATTGACATGGTAGTTTTCAGCATCGTCTGTACTTCTCGTAACATAATACAATTGATAACTTTTGACACATGCAATTCAAGCAAAATACTCTAATACACTAAAGGCGAAAGGAGACTATAACGCTATTGATGACGACTGAAACAAAGCTACATCATGTTTATAAAAGCAAAATTAAACTTTAATTTGTGAAACGTTATCTGTTCATATTTTTGAAAACCAGAGAGAGGGAGGGGAACATGCATTCACGCTGCTGGTTCATTCTGGAAACCAGAGGCGTGTTCAGGACCGCGAGTACTCGCTTGGCGTGTACGCCGCGAACTGCTCCTGAACGGAAACCTGAGGTCGTGAGTACTTGCCAAGATAATTTCAGAATATCACCATTTTGGTAAATATATGTGCCTTGCACGTGGCAATTGACCAAATTTCAAAGGTAATCAAATCAATGAGGTAATCCAACTTTGTGACACGCGACTCCATCTTGGATCGTGTATACTCGCTTAGCGAGACCGCTCCAAAGTGTTTCACGAGTACGAGCGAATTCGTTGCCATTCAGAAGCGGGTACTCACGAACACTCGCGGTTCTGGATACGCCTCAGGGTATAATTATATTGTTTCACTCGCTTCACTTTGAAACTTATCCCCTGGCTTCTGTCACGAGAGTGAGATTGCGTTTGAGGTTTGTTATTTTTATATGTGTTTTACATGCATTTGAGCTAACCAAACATGTTTTCAGCACCCTCGAAGAATATAACCGACGGATGTTCCAAATGAAGTTCAAAGATATAAAAGCGAGGACATAATGGCACATGTACATATTGAAATGTCAATGTCTAGTTAGGTATGATAACCACAGGGTATAATGATAATAATAATGTTAATATTTGTTAAGCGCCTAAATCTAAGATTTGCTATGTGCTTGGTCATATGCTCTGTTAATAATAACTTTAGTTGAAATGATGTCAGTCAAGTTTTTCAAGTGATCAGGTAGCTGGTTCCATAACAAAGGCTCTGTTGTCATGGATTTCTGTCCGTGTAGATTGCACTGCTGCCTGTTTCGCCTAAATCCAAGATTTGCAAGACGCTTGATGACATGCTGTTAAAGGTTTATCCATATGTTGTTGGGGGTGACATATTCAAAACGTTATAAATGGTCGTATTTAATCAGAAGTACCAACTGTTACCGAAAACTTCCATTTTGTTGATACTCGACTTAGTATTTTGACTGTATGAAGCTAAAAGTATCGATTTCTGATCGAAAACCGGACAATGCACCGCGTGTGGTGCACGCCAATGATCATGAGTCAAACGTAATTTTGGAATCTTATTCAAAACAGACAAAATAACAAATTTGGGTTGATAATGTTGAATAAGTCAAATAACTACTGTGCATGTAAATGGAATGTGCAGTTTCGGTTTCTGCACATGCAAAATGTTATTAGATATTAATTGGAAACTAGTAATTATGATATAGTAGGCGATTTGGGAATAATATGCAAGCTGGGTGAATTTGTTTGTATTGTAAACAGCACTTATGGTGAGTTGGAGCGTATTAAAGCCAAATATATTTTTTTTTATGAAACACAATGGATGCACCTTTAAAGAACTGTAACAATGTAGAGGAAACTTCCGAACGCAAGGCATAACTCTTGCCAGTCTCCATTACTGGCTGATTTAAACCTTGCAGCATTTCTCTTGCTTTTCGGTTCTAAGATTGTGGATCGCCGACCTGTAATACATAGTGGGCTCACATTTTCTTGCACGGAAACATTATGGAAACACTGTAAGGTCTTAATCAGCCAGTGAGACTGGCAAGAGTTATGCCTTGCATTGGGAAGTTGTGTAGAGACCACTGCTACCTGTTTCTGAGAGGCTGATCTGAGAGCTGGTGATGGCTGATACAGTAATTCAGTTCTCACGGTAAAACGTATCCGATGGTGATGATGAATACGGGGATTTTACGAGCGATTTTCAGCGGAACTGTTCTCTCACTCGGGCCACTAGGACCATTAATAAAGTTTTGAAACGTTTCCGAAAAAGGATAATTTTTGATGCCACGGCCGAAAAGGGTTGGAGGCTTAATTTGAAATTTTTATATTTGGAATAGTGCCTAGGTTAGGTTAAGCCGGGGATGGGGAGAGGAGGGGGAGGTAGGGGAAGGTTTATTAAGTTATATAAGTTTATATAAGTTATATAGGGTTTTGGTTTGTTTATATGTTTAGATTCGGTCCAAAAGGTCCGAATCTTTTAGGTAAGTGCCGAACGCTTGGAGGGTACTATGGTTATTGTTTGGATTTAAGATTTGGTATATGTTATGAGTTGATATATTATTTGCCCTTAGGGTTAGGTTAAGTATTTGGCGGAAGGCCGCATAGTGTGGGCATTCTGTAAGAAAAACGTATCCGCGAAGCGTCACTTATTTATACCCTGGGTGCACGGCATACACCGACCTTCGCGCTGTGATCTCTGATCAGCCATTCAAATCATTTTCTCATGGTTTGCGATAAAATTTCAGCCAACCACAGACAGCCTTTTACACTGCAGTTGGCTTTCGCTCTTCCGCTCGATGGTTATCATATATCCGACTCCAAGTTGGCTATCTGTTTGATTTTATTACAGCAGATAATGCACATATCATCCTGAAATGATATTTGCATTCATCAAAGTAGGTGCGGTGAATCTTTTCGGGAATCGGTGATCCATCTCGATATTGGCGACTCGCCTTTAAAGGGGCAGTAGCACGTTTTTTGAAAATTTTATTTTTTCAAATTTCCCTTTTATAAATATAGTTTATGTCATTTATATTTACTTTAGAGGGTTAAACATCTTAGTACACAAACCAATTATTCGTAGTGGCAATAACGGTGTTGTCAATAAAGCAAGAATTGCATGGCGGCCATTTTATTGTGAACTATTTTTTATTAATTTTGAATGATAAAAACGATGACCATGCCTTTACGAAACCATGTACACTAATTTTTTAACTTGATTTTCCGAAGAGAGAAGACTGTTTTACTATTGGTGACATTATTTTTCAAATACATTTCATCGACTTATTTCAGCGAAAAAACGTGCTACTGCCCCTTTAAAGCGCGGTCAGTGGTCGTCTATTTTTATATAGTTTCGCGGATACCTTTGACCCTGAGACAGGATGGGTATTCTTGAGCTTGGTTGTGAAGAGCCATGTGCAAATAAACTACCGGGCAAAAGAAAGGACTCACCTCAGTTGATTTTATCATGTGTATGATTTTCAATTGCAAATATCTCAAGTTTTCGATGTCATAATCCAAAACTGATAAGTACAGGTGTTTAGTTAGCAGTCAAAGAATACTTCTACATGTTTTTTAATTATTTTTTTAAAAATGAAATTTTAAGCTTAATTTTGTTTTTAAATTAATGTTGATGATACACAACTGTTCATCGACATATAAGACATATCCTATGTGAAAATAAGTAAATGTGCCTGATTCTGCACACATTTAAACAGGTCAGGGGTCATGTTGGTGAAAATTTCATTCTTAACCCTGTCTTCATTACAAAAAGATATTTGAACTAAAATTTAACCTCAGTCACCAACAAAGTCATTCAAACTACTGCAGATAAGTATTATTGTATCGTGTCATAGTCAAATACATCTGATTTCTTTTAAATATTGAATTAATCGAAATAAACTTAGGTGAGTCCTTTCTTTTGCCCGGTAGTTCAGAAGAACATCTTGAAAATAATTCGCTGTCTGATTAAAAGCCAGTGAAGGCAAAGCCAGGATATGGTGTTTGTAGGGTTTAAATCGACAGAATAACTTCAAAAGGAAGAAAAGAAAATTATTTAATTTTTAAAATATAAAATTACTTAATCATACTATAATTCATTGGTTATAGTACTGTCCGGACAGATTTGGTCTCACTTAGTTTGGTTCGTGAGCCGCAAGACACCATATTTCTACTTAGCCAGAACCAAAAGTAGTAGAAAGCCAAAAACTTGTTAACAAATACGTAGGCTAAAGCGGGTCATAAATAGTAGATTTGGTAACCGTTTGGCATCTAAGGGCCCCAGAGGCAATGCCAATAATCCCTCTTTTTCTCAGGAACCAATAGTAATAGAATGCTGAAAATGTGTGTATAAATAAGTCGGTGACTGTAACATTCGAAACGTGTAAACATATTATCCCGAATGCGAAATTATGAGGTTTTGATTGCACTAAAATAGCGTCAGAACATACGCCTGTAATCCTGTGCCATCAGTCCAGGTGAAGACAAAATCCACATTTGTATAGAACAGTGTATAAAACAAGAAAAAAGTGAGCATGGCTCACATACCCCCGCCATCCGCTATCTGTCCATTGAGTATTATAGACATTAATGGCACTATGTTTTTTTTTTAAATGATTCAAGGATCGAACAAATATGTTCTCCACTTGCTTTGATATTTCATAATTTCATTCACCCAGATGTAATAATTTGTTAGGTAACTTAATTGTTCTCATTATAGCATCATAGCATTCAAGAGATTCAAGAGCAATAACTCCATATAAAATGATATTTCGGAAATTGCCTTTGAAACCTTTGCTTTTTACTGGGAAAACCAATGATATTTATTCATTTACTCCGGAGTAAATATTTGTTAATATTTGTAAAAACATTTAAACATCATATTAATTTTCTCCTTTGAAAATCTAAAAGAGCGTTTGCATGACACGTTTTCCCTACTTATTTACCAAAATAAAAGTTTGTCTCAGCTAATATTTACCACATGTATGTACCATTTATATGACGAACTTTGCCCCTTTGAGGGGAATGGCATCTTTTCTTACAGGGGCAGTAGCACGTTTTTTTCTTTTGTGAAATGTATTTGAAAAATAATGTCACCAATGGTAAAACACCCTCCTCTCTTCAGCAAATCAAGTTAAAAATGAGTGTACATGGTTCCATAAAGCCATGGGAATCATTTTTGTAATTCGAAATGATAAAATAGACGCCATGCAATTTTTGCTTTATAAGCAACACCGTTTTTACCAATACGGATAATTGGTTTGTGTGATAAGATGTTTTAACATCTAAAGTAAATATAAATGACATAAAGTATCATTATAAATGGGAATTTGAAAAAATAAAATTTGCAAAAAACGTGCTACTGCCCCTTTAAAGTGCCACTGAGGACGTCAGTGTTTCAAGTGAGCAGTTATTTAGTCAATGGATATAAAGTCTATGAATCGTGAGAAACATGGAATATTAGAAATAATTACAAAGTATATATCAAGTCATTTTGTTTCAGAGGCATCCCACCTACCGATGGGCGTATACACTGAATATGATGCCATTAAACATATATTCTTTGTCTTGTACCATGCGTAGAAAACAACGAGGATTCTAAAGTCTACGAGGCTGACTGAACGAATCTTCGAGAAACTGTTGAGTAAGCAGTGAACTCAATCCTGCTAAACTCAATCGTTTGTTGCCATCCTTGTTTACAGTGTTCGAGTCATCAAATTACCTTGTGCGTAAAATAATGAACTCATTAATATTTAGACTCGCAAACATTCTTACTATACTAAGTATTTCAAATTTCTTTTATTAAGAGTAGAAAACTCGGCGAAATATACATGTATATTTCAAATACCTTATATATATATATATAGTTTAAGTCCTATTTTTTTTAAAAGTCTCTCAGTATTTTCCAAGAACTTTTTCCCCGACCACTGTGAATACTCCAAATTCCAGGTTTGAGCCCACGTTTGGTTTTGCACCAGGCTGCTGACCCCCTGCCCACAACGAGATGGTACCTGCAACAGTAATTGCTGACTTTAGATGAAGTTGCAGGGGAGCAAAATAAAAAAAATAACGTTTCTCGTAAATATTTCTGCCAGAAAAATTAATGACTTAAAGATTCATTGTGTTCTTGGGGGTCACATATGCCAAACGTTACAAATATATTGCCATTAATTACCATTTCCATTTTGATAACAGTCGACTCAGTATATTGACGATATATAGGTAAAAGAAGCGATGTTTGATCGAAAACCGGAAAATGCACCGAGATAGACACGAGTTAAATGTAATTTGGAAAGTTATTTACAACAGACAGAAAGACAAATGTGGGTTGGTAATGTTAAAAAGGTCATATAACTACTGTTAATGCAAGTGGGCGTGTAGTTTTGTTTTCTGCACATGTATATAATGTTATTGCTTTATCTTAATTTGAACATAGTAATTAGAATTGACCAATAGAGATAAGGATTGACCAATAAGATATGTATTGACAAATAAAGACAAGGATTGACCAACAGATATGTGTTGACCAATAAAGAAAAGGAACGACCAATAAAGATATGTATTGACAAATAAAGATACGGATTGACCAACAGATATGTGTTGACCAATAAAGATATATATTGAGGAATAGAGATATGTGTTGACCGATAAAGATAAGGATTGACCAATAGAGATATGTGTTGGCCAACAAAGATATGTATTGACAAATAAAAATAAGAATTTACCAACAGAGATAATTGTTGACCAATAAAGATAAGGATTGACCAATAGAGATATGCGTTGACCAATAGCGATACTGTTTGACCAATAGAGATATGCGTTGACCAATAGAGATACTGTTTGACCAATAGAGATATGCGTTGACCAATAGCGATACTGTTTGACCAATAGAGATATGCGTTGACCAATAGAGATACTGTTTGACCAATAGAGATATGCGTTGACCAATAGCGATACTGTTTGACCAATAGAGATGACGATTAACAATACAAATCATGATTGACAAAAAGGAAAAAAAGATTTAGCATTAGAGATAATGATTTCCAATAGAGCTATGTGATCAATACAGATAAATGTTTGACCAATACAGACAAGGGTTGACCAAAAGATATAAGGGCTGACCACTGACCTGGTTCGACTACCCATCCCTTCTCATCTGTCCAGACTGCCATGGTTTCCGCCTTGATGGTGAAGTTCCAGTACGTCTCTTGGTTTAGTGGAACTCTAACTCTGTTGAAGTCGGCCAGCTGGAGTCGGGGCACTGTCACGCTTGGTTTGTTCCACGCAATATACACCTGGATCACCTGGGGGTAATAATGGTATAGACGCGAATTGGAATCACCTTTATTGGATTCGAATCCAGGACCTTAGGAGGTTATCATGAGGGTATGGTCAATATCCTGCATTAGGAATAAACATTGTATTTTGATAGCCGTGGCTGAAAGGGCTGTTTCATCTAATTAGCCATTTAAGCTAATCCCACCTTCCCACGTTTAAAAAAAAAATAAGTAGCCGTGGCCGCCCCAAAAATCGTACGGACAAAAAAACGCACGGTGGGTTGGGACCGAGGCTTTAAACAAAGACATTCTAACGAAAGCTCAACCAATCACCAATGTAATTCATTCAAACTACTGCATGTATGAATTATTGGATCATGCCATAATCAAATACATCTCTTTTTTTAAATATTGATATTATCGAAGGGAGGTGTGTATTATTTTGTAATTCAGTGTATGTGGTGTTTTTTTTAGATATACGAATGCCACAAGCGAAAACCGATGATCAAAACTCTCACCTCGTCGGCATCAAACGTGCCAATGTTTAGGAGACTAACATATCCGTTCACATCCTGACCGGCCGTCACCTGATTTGTGTATTCCAAGGTGTGATAGAAGAAACTGGTATAGGACAACCCGTACCCAAAAGGGTAAAGCGTCTCAGCAGTGAAGTAACGGTACGTCCGTCCCGTCATCGTGTAGTTGATCATATCGGGCACCTGTCAATAGATGAACATCCTCGGTTACCCATGGTTTTGTATATGCTCCGTTACTCTCCACTATATCACCCATGAGAAATTTCATCAGAGAAATCTGTACTCAAATTACCCGCCCTTGGCCGGCGTGAGTCGACCAAACTGCTACGCAGCATGGACCTGCGAGCCAATGACAATTCATATCACTTCGTTTCAAAGCAAGCGAGGTCATTGTGTTAGCCATCCGTCACGGTTTATCTCCCTTGGCCATTTCCTTCTTATCCTATTGAGCATTTTCTTTGGTTACTGACTTCGTCACGCAGACTAAAGGGCTGGTAATTTGAGTACAGATTTCGCTGACAGAGTTTCCCAGGGGTGATATAGTGGAGAGAACGAAGCATATATAAAACCATGGGTAACCGAGGATGATAGATGAAGGAACTAGTCTATTAGTTTGGCACAATGAACTCGTACGTATATGATGGGTCACGAACGGGCCAAAAAAATAAAACTATTCGTATCTATCTATTTCATTGGTATCTCTTCTCACGGAGAAATAAATGGGGTACTTTCTTTATACTGTTCAAGAAAAGTTTGCTCTACAAACTGAAAGTTTGAGGGCCATAACTCACTCAAGAAATAGTGGCAACAAAACTAAAAAGAGTCTTTTACAATCCGAATTCCGAATTCCTTGCTAATAGAAGTGCAAAATATAACAATTGAAATGATATTGAACTTGCTCATCCAATGTCTTAAAGGGGCAGTAGCATGTTTTTGCGCTCAAATAAGTCGATGAAATGTATTTGAAAAATAATTTTACCAATAGTAAAACACCCTTCTCTCTTCGGAAAATCAAGTTAAATATGAGTGTACATGGTTCAGTAAAGACATGGAAATCGTTTTTGTAATTCGAAATAATAACATGTGATCACAACAAAAAGGCCGACATGTATTTTTGCTTTATACGTTATTACCACTACGGATAATTGGTTTGATTATTAAGATGTTTTACCCTCCAAAGTAAATTCAAATGACACAAACTATCATTATAAATAGGAAAGTTGAAAAAAAATAATTTTGCTACAGCCCCTTTAATATTTTTCAGAACTACCTTCGATGTATAGACAGAAGGTTAAATTATGCGCTTACGTCAATGAAATATTCAGGCATACAATTCATCGAAATCCTGACATGGGTCCCAAAATTCAAACTTGGATTGGTCTAAAAATAATGACAAGGCCTATTTGAGAAAACCATTTTAATCATTTCCGGTCTCATTTCAGGATCCAATATTGTCGACCCAGTCCCACCTTCTTTATATATGCAGAATCTGACACCTATGGTAAAGAACTGTTCAGCCTTAGCACTTTTCAAAGTTTTTAAAATTATTCTGAGAGGACATTTTCCAAACTTAAAAAGTACATGTATCCCGAGATGAAATGAAACTAACACTGCTGATCCACTTAGGCCACGTGACCTGCAGCCTCCCTGCAGGAACTGCGTCTGCTCCCTCCGCCTGCAGGACTCGTGTCAGGGCCACGCCTGTTGCCTGTGCTGGGAAAAAAAGTTCCAAGATGGCGTGGACATCCGGGCTTTCTGCTGCCCACGTGATGTTAAGAGGACCAGCGTTGAATAGAAGAAGTATCACCCTGGCTTTGCTGCCTGGGAAAGACCATCAGATATGTTTTCTTTAAAACCTTTAAAGGATCAGCTCAAGGAGTTTGTGTGGACACGATATTCGATGAGGTGGTGGAGTATTGAAATAATTTATATGGGAGTAAAGAGTTGTGTTTTGTACCCCATTTCAGCTAATGTACGAGTTAAAGGGACGCCGCATCAAGAATAAATATGAGATCATATCGATCGAGTCACACATCCCAAATTTAGAAAGTAATTGGTAATAAACACTACTGCATGTAATCCGTGAAGCGAAGCGTAACTCGTTACCAGATATACTAAGCAGCATTGGTTGATAAATCTGAGGCGATGTATCTTTAAATCCCTTGATCCAACGCCTTGCAAGGAATTGGCTGATTTGTAAAAATACTCTTGTGATGGATTTGTAAAAAGAATTTGACAGTTTTTTTTACATTATATATTTTTAAAGAACACTTTTGATTGATTAAAAAAACTTTACTAACAAATTGACATATTTCAGTTACTTCTTTATAGAAAAAACACCTTTTTATTACAGATTTGTCAAAAAATCGTAAGTATTGTCAGATTCGTAAATTCGAGACGTTACCTCGACTTGCTTTGACAGCGTCCATCAGAAGGGTCTCTTGTTGCCCAGGCAACATGAGGTCAGCGCGGTCATTTCCCTCTGACTCCAACTCTTCACCTGTACATAATGATCATATAAACACGGATGAGCATCGAGAATGGATATATACATAATGTATGTCATGGTACTATGCTGATACTACTAAAATACTAAAATATATATAAGTCGAAAGAAGATTTTAATTATATATTTTACCAGACTGATACGAATGGATTGAAATCTCTAGAGTCTGGGGCTTATTCTATAAACGGTATACTTTCTTTTGAAGATAACTGTACCTGTTCCTAGACAGACGAAGACCAACTCCGCGCCAGTCACGGCCTTCTGCACATTCTGGCTGCTGTAGTTAGTACACTTGTTGTCCGGACATCCCGGGGTGTACATCAGGTCGCCCCACAGGGAGCGCAGACCCTGGAGGGGCGTAGTGGTGAACTTTGGGTTCATGTCGGGGGAGTAGTCTCCGAATAGCTGCTGGACGTTGTCCGCCATTGGTCCAACAACCTTAGATGAGTAGAGAGGTATTCATAAATCTTTATTATTATTGTTTAGTTAAAGGGGCAGTAGCAGGTTTTTCGCTCAAATAAGTCGATGAAATGTTTTGAGAAATAATGTCACCAATAGTAAAACACACTTATCTCTTCGGAATATCAAGTTAAAAAATGAGTGTATGTGGTTCAGTAAAGCCATGGGAATTGTTTTTGAATTCGAAATGATAAAATGTGTTCACATTAAAATGGCCGCCATGCAATTTGTGCTTTACACGCAACACTGTTATTACCACTACGGAAAATTGGTTTGTGTAATAAGAAGTTTTGCCCTCTAAAATAAATATAAATGACATATACTATCATTATCAATGATAATTTTTTTTTTTAAGTGCTTTAATGTGAACTATTTTCTCCAATAACTGCTAAATTTAGAAGATTCAGTAACTAAAACAACTTCTAAATGAGAGAAATTTGGAATTTTGTGTCCCTTTTATCAATGTCATCCGAAAATATTTTTACCAGAGACAGGCTGGATAACATTAGACTTTGATAAAATGAGTAAATCTACGTCAAAATCTTAGACAACGTACCGCCACTTTTTTCCACATAGAAGCTTTAAGAGGCAGGGTCATGTTGAGATTTTTCAGCAAAACGAATGATTTTAGAGCCGCTTCTATCGATAGATTCTGGTGGGCCGGGCTTTGAATGATTGACGTGCTCAGGTTGGTATAAGGGTTCATTTCCGGAGGGTCGAACTCGCCGAGCCTCATTCTGGTGTAGAACAGATCCGAGACTCGACCTTTGACCTCATCCATTGTTAGCTTGCCTTTGTTTACAGCATCGACTGAAAAATAAGTATAAATATCTTAAGACAGCCCAAGCACATTTTATATATATGCAAGTTTGACGTTGATGTTAATTGATATGTTTCTTGGTGTGTCTATCTGTCTACATATATGATCTGTCTACTCGACTTTTCCATGAAGGAGCAGGTCACTATGGGGAAAGGACCGATTGGTCCATATTGGAAAATAGCTTGACGTTACTTCACGCTTCAATCGTAAAAATGACACCATGTCATGATGACTTACCTGACAATTACTGGCATGAGTACAAACTTATTGGACCAACTGTAGATTATCTAGTGAACAAAGATTGGCTTGTCCAAATTGGATTAAAACTCATTGGTACTTCCCACTTTTACACATGGTGTGACAGTTTAAATGCACTAACGAAAGATCTTGAAGTTCTTTACCCATATTTATATCTACCCGGCAATCTCCGCAGTTATTTAGTTTACTCGTTAGTGGGCAGGCTAATCATCGTCTATAATGATTAGAACCTTTAAATATTTCCGATTGGGGTACATACTTGTGAACGTAACTGTAGAGTTTCCAGAGAATAAAAGACCAGCAGGTCCAGATTGAAGGACAACTTCATGGTTCTACAAACGATGATATCTTGCAATTCGCTCACGAGAGCACTTACCTAAAGTTAACTAACAAGGGTACAATCGTTTAAGAACAACTGTAGATTACCAGGTAAAAAGAATGCCTTTTCATCCAGGGTATCCCAATTTTACAGACGTCGTTACAATGACAATGTGCCATATGATCACGAAAGAACTTATTTGACGTTTACTATCAAGAATATAAACTGTTTAGATAAACTGTAGGTTATCAACTGAATAGAAGAACGGCTGGTACATATTCGACAAACGTTGTGACTGTGTCAAATTTTACAATGACACAGTGTCACTCGCTCACAATAGCACATATTTGATGTCTACTAACAAAAATACAATTTTTTAGACTAAATGTAGAAAAAAAAGTGGTTTAGAATGGATTCCCAATTTACTTTTTATTAACACGCTGTGGCAGTTTCATTTGTCAAAATGATATCATGCCATTAGACCACGAAGGCATTTACTTGAAGTTTACTACCCAGGTTAAAGAAAATTGAAAACAACTGTAAATTTATAAGGAATAGAAGACCGACTGGTCCAGCTTTGAAGACAATTCCATGTCAGTTGGCACAATGACATTGTGACATAAGCTCAAGAAGCATTTACTTGAACACGGTACATTATCTATCACGGGTACAAACTTTTTAGACCAACTGTAAGTTACCAAGTGAATGGAAGACCGGCTGATCCAGCTTGGAAGACTATTCAATGTTAGTTCCTGCTTTTGGACACGATAGGACAGTGGCATTTGTCACACTGCCATCGTGTCATTAGCTCAAGAAGCACTTACCCGAAGTTTACTAACACGGGTACAAACTTTTAAGACCAACTGTAAATTACCTAACGAATAGAGGGCCGATTGGTCAACGTTGGACGACAATTCCATGTTAGTTCCTGCTTTTACACACGATAAAACAGTATCAATGACACAATGACATTGTGACATAAGCTCAAGAAGCATTTACTTGAAGTTTACTTACACGGGTACAAACTTTTTAGACCAACTGTAAATTACCTAACGAATAGTAGACCGACTGGTTCAGGTTGGAAGACAACTCGAGGTTAGTTCCCGCTTTCACGCACGCTGTGACAGTGTCTATACTATTGTTGAAGTAATGATGGCTGTCTATGATGTTTTCTATAGCAGCCTGGTCGCTGATGATGTAACCTTTAAACCCCCACTCGTTCCGGAGGATGTCTGTCAGCAGCTTCTTGTTAGCGCAGGCGGGCACGCCGTTGATTCTACAAAAGAATATATACAGATGTTATCCACATTTATAAAGGCCCTTTCTCGCGGTGCGACTTGTCGCATCAACTTGTATTGATCACCTTGTTGTAGCTTGAGAACAGTAGTTGGTAGCGCAGGCGGGCATACCGTTGATTCTACGAACAGAGGATATACAGGTGCTATCCAAAAGGCTTTTTTTTCCAGTGCGACTTGTTGCAACAACTTGTAGTGTGTGGAACAAAGGGGTTGTAAATGCAATTCCTGATTGACAATAACGGAATTGAAGTGTTGAAGAATAAGAACAACTTGTGTGGATATACAACTTCTTTTTTGATGAGGTATGGACATTGAATCTATGGCAAGTTGTGGGCTTAGTAGTTTACTAGTTGAACGAGACTAGTTGTTACGACAAGTCGTATGTAATCTAATGAGCTTGTACATATGGGGGCATATTTGTGGAAACTAGATTCAAGGGTACACTCCTTATCGTCGTTTTATATTTTCAGGCAACATTTTGATTAGAATATTCTTGTGATATAAGAAAAAAAACGAATACGCCATTAAAATTATAAAACATCGAACTGCCACTTTACAAAATCCTTAAAGAAACGGTTCTAGTCTCAGCTTATGAATGTACAGGGCATGGTGACGATTGTATTGTTACACAATTTGTGAAACGAATTTGTGGGAATTCACTTTTCCCAGAGAAAAGGTTTCAACAAAAATGGCTTAAATATGCAATTGGAAGTCATTTTAGGAAAGACATGGTAAAGACAAAAATGTTAGTTATATTGAGTTAATTATATTTCAATATTAAACGATAACCCATATCATCATAACGAATATCCAATATCATCATAACGAATCTCCCATACATCATCATAACTAATGAATATCCAATATCACCACAACGAATATCCCATATCATCATAACGAATATCCCTTATCACCATAACAAATATACTATTTATCATCACAACGATTATCCCATATCATATCGAATATGCCATACCATCATAACGAATATCTCATATCACCATAATGAATATCCCATATCACCATAACGAATATACCATATATCTTCATAACGATAATCCCATATCATATCGGATATCCCATATTACCATATCGAATATCCCATATCATCATAACGAATATCCCATATTTCATCATAACGAATATCCCATATCACCGTAACGAATATCCCATATCATATCGAATATCCAATACCATCATAACGGATATCCTATATATCATCATAACGAGTATCCCATATCATCATATCGATTATCTCATATCATATCTAATATCCCATATTACCATAACGAATATCCCATATTTCATCATAACGAATATCCCATATCACCATAACGAATATACCATATATCTTCATAACGATAATCCCATATCATATCGGATATCCCATATTACCATATCGAATATCCCATATCATCATAACGAATATCCCATATTTCATCATAACGAATATCCCATATCACCGTTACGAATATCCCATATCACCGTAACGAATATCCCATATCATATCGAATATCCAATACCATCATAACGGATATCCTATATATCATCATAACGAATATCCCATATCATCATATCGATTATCCCATATCATATCGAATATCCCATATTACCATAACGAATATCCCATATATCATCATAACGAATATCCCATATATCATCATAACGAAAATCCCATATCACCGTAACGAATATCCCATATCACCGTAACGAATAATGGTCACCTGTTGTAACTACACATGAGGTTATATGTCCCAGCTTTGACGCATGCGCGGAAGGCGGGTAGAAATGTTGTCCTCCAGTCCCTGTCTGTTACCTAAAAACCCAAAATGTTACACTAAGCATTGAGGATGCCAGAGAACGGGTCAGGAGAGTTCCAAATAGACATGAATTAACCCTTTAACCATTAGTAAACTGTTTTGTGTAGGCCTAAGACGTTAAAGGGACTCTAGCACGTTTTCTCTCTCTAATAAGTTGATGAAATGTATTTAAAAAATAATACCACCAGTTGTAAAACATCCATCTCTATTTCGAAAATCCAGTTAGAAAAGAGTATGTGGCAAGATATAGCCATCAGAAGCTTTTTTGGTAATTCAAAATAATAAAAGGTGTTCACATGAAAATGGCTTCCATGCAATTTTTGCTTTATACACAACACCGTTATTACTACTGCGGATAATTGGTTTGTGTAATAAGATGTTTTACCCTCTCAGGTGATATACATGACATAAACTATAATTATAAATGGAAAATTATGAAAACTAACATTTGCAAAAAACGTGCTACAGCTCTTTTAAAGTCCCCGAGATAGTGCTAGAGTTTAGAAAGGACTTCCCACAAACGAGAAATTTGCAATTGCAAGTTTTACCTTCGCATCAAAAGAGAATCTTGAAACAGGTATATTCTCCGGACCGCCATGCACGTTGAAATGCTTACATCCGGCGTTGGCTCTGATGTAGCGAGAGTTATCTCCCTGTAAGCCCTTGACGAAGTTGGCGGCCAAGGTTCCCGAAAGGTGAGGGTCCTCCCCGTACGTTTCCTGCATTAGAGGACCACGTGGGTCGTGTTATTATCAAAATGAAGAATTTGTTCTTTAAACTTAAATAAATGACGTCTTGTGCTTGAGGCCAACTTAAAACTGATATAACTTTTGTAACCGCCAATAATGTGCACCAGGGCCTCCTTTTACAAAGCACCGAGGTGATCGTTAATCACCATGGTTACCTTAGTGCAATGTTAAAGGATGGAAGTTAAGGTTAACTTTAGTAAAGGTTGCTTTGAACAAGTAGTCGCAGATAAATATCTCTGTATCTATATATATGTGAAGGTTACTAAGTTTAAACAAGATGTGTTTGTTAAACACGGATGCCCCCGGATATACCAAAGTTATGGCCAAGGTTAAAGTTTTCTGAACATTGTCCACTGCGGCAAGGTCAAGGTCACAAGGTCAAATATGATGACCTCATCTGAAGGTCTCACCATTAGGTATGCGCATGCCATGTATGAAAGCCGTAGCTCTGAGCAATCCAAAGTTATGGCCAAAGTTAAAGTTTTCTGAAAATGTCAATTGTGGCAAGGTCAAGGTCACAAGGTCAAATATGATGACCTCATCTAAAAGGTCTCATCACAAGTTATGCACATGCCAAGTCTTAAAGTCCTAACTCTGAGCAATCCAAAGTTATTGCCAAGGTTAAAGTTTTTATGGACAAACACACAGACAGGCGGACAGACGGACAGGTGAAAAACAATATACCCCCGGAATCTCCGATTCGGGGGCATAAAAACAGCTTTAAGCATCATAATATTGTCCAAAATAATTTTAGGAACTGACTATTACAAAATTTCATTCACCCAGATGCAATATTTTTCAGGTAACTTAATTTTTCCCATTAGAGCATCACACCGGTAATTTGTACCAAGTTCAATTACAGATTCAAGGGTTTCATAACTCCGTTAAAATAATATTTCGGAACTGGACTGTGAACTCGATGAAGAGTACCATCTGGACTACCTACATGTGAATTTCATTCACCTAGATGTAATAGTTGCCGAGAAAACATGTCCCAATTGGAGCATCACAGTTCTTTTGATACAAGGTTCAATTTCGGATTCAAGGGCCATAACTCCGTAAAATATAATATTTCGGAACTGGTTTTCGAACTCGATGAAGAGTATCATCTGGACTACCTCCATATCAAATTTCATTCACCTAAATGTAATAGTTTCCGAGAAACCTTCTCCCTATTGGAGCATCACAGTTCTTTTGGTACTAAGTTAAATTTCGGATTCAAGGGCCATAACTCCGTAAAAGATAATATTTCGGAACTGGTTTTCGAACTCGATAAAGAGTATGGTCATGAGTACTCACAACCCAAATTTCATTCACCTAGGTTGAACAGTATACTAGAAAACTTGTCCCCATTGAACACAATAAAACTAAGTCCAAAAAGTGACGTTTCCATGGAAACGACAAAAAATTACATCTCAGAAAATTGAAAAATGTCTGTGCGCGATCGGAAGAACATAGTTAACAACTGTACAAAGTTTGGTTGATGTACCTTTGACGGTTTTTGAGAAAATTGACCGGACGGAAGGACGGACGGACGGACGGAATGACCTACTACTTCGTAGCTGGGGTTTAATAAACTCAGTCTTGTTTAATACCATTTTATGAAACTTGTTAGATACTTCACTTTTAATAAAAACATGGTATTTAACGGTACGTCGTTTAGTATTCTCTATGTATATGGCATACACCATTCATTCATTCATACCGTATGTCCTCTAATAGAGGACATTATTAACATTTAACTCCCGGCCCCTATAAGAGAAAGTACGATACCCTACAGCACGCACATAAAGATAAATTAGCCCTTTCTTTTTAAATCTTCTTCCCAGCCTCAATACTGAGACCTCTGTTAAATAAAGGTCGCTTACATATCTTTAGATAACATTTGACAGTTACATCGATATCTTTATCCCCTTCAACAACAACACCTTTGACCTTCATGAGTCCAGAGTTCACGTCGTATCATTGAGATTGAACTGTTATATAAATGGGGCAATAAGGAGATCCCAGGCTCATAGGTAATGTGAGTACACCTGTACTCCCTGTGGCTAGCAAACATTGCTTCTACTCATGTACGAGTATTCCGTCGTCTGTGACATCACAGAGCAATTGAACGAGACGTCTCATTGTCGTTAAATATTACCGAAATGACTTGACATGAAATGACATGAAAAAAAACGTAATTATTTTTTAAAGTGTTCAATGTGGCTGTTACGCAAACACTCTCGTTATACAAACGTTCTCTCTCGTTTAAAAAATGGCATATGACACACATGCTCATACTTTACGAAATATGTGTATAAACCTCGCTCTCGCTCGGGCACTAAACTATTGACACTTGTTTCGTCAAAGCCATATGACAAACCTGCTCCCGTGATAATACAGGGTTTTTATATTGCACACTCTTCCATGCACTATATATTGTAACATGATTTCGATGTATCCTTAATTCAAATTTGAGTAAGTTGCACATATTAAGAAAAATAGAAAAATTAAATTTTGATTTGCGCCGAATCTTGTGAACATGATGTATATGTTCGCGGTGATTCGTCCCAAGTAATTTGCGGGTATTCATTGTCATTCAACATAGGCAAATCAACCAATCAGAATTAAGGATACACCGAAATCATTTTACAATTATAAGATAAATAGTTGTGTTTGTAAAATTTCCGGGATTTATTGCTTTACAACACCCGCAAATTAGTTTAAAACCGATGGCGTTGGCGGGAGCAATAAATCCCGGAAATTTTACAAACACAACTGTTTATCTTATAATTATTACGCTTGGTCAAAGCCTTACCCACCTATATTATTCTGAAGGATTTGTACTTTCAGTGCAACTCCTGAGTACTTCCCGCAACCGTATAGGTCCGTACTTCCCATGTCAAGGTACCCATTTGAACAGCTGGGTGGACTGAGTGCATTGTGGATGAAGTGCCTTGCCCAGGGACATAACGCAGTTAGAGACCAAAGTCACAAATAGTTGGTGTCTTCACTGGGAGTCGAACTTGGGTCTTTGGCGTGAGAGGCCAGCAAAAGGTGTCAATCTGTACAGATACAGACCTGATTTCGACCTCTTGGATCCCTGACAATGTCAATGACACTCTTCTGGTAAAGACGGTATGACACATTTGTTTGGATAACAATCTCTACATAAATACCTGATTTCGCACCCATCTGGATCCCTGACGATGTTTATTTGACACTAGTTTGGGAAAAAAACCGTTAGAACACATTTGTGCGATACAATCATCACATACCTGATTTCGGCCCCATCTAGGATCCCTGACAATGTTGTTGACTCTCGTTTGGTAAAAACGGTATGAACCTTTTGCTCGAGTAACAATCTCTACATACAGACCTGATTTCGCCCCCATCTGTCATCCCTGACGATGTTGATGACTCTCGTTTGGTAAAAACGGTATGAAAATCGAGTAACAATCTCTACATACAGACCTGATTTCGCCCCCATCTAGGATCCCTGACGATGTTGATGACTCTCGTTTGGTAAAAACGGTACGAACATTTGTCGAGTAACAATCTCTACATACAGACCTGATTTCGGCCCCATCTGGGATCCCTGACGATGTTGATGACTCTCGTTTGGTATAACGGTATGAACCTTTTGCTCGAGTAACAATCTCTACATACAGACCTGATTTCGCCCCCATCTAGGATCCCTGACGATGTTGATGACTCTCGTTTGGTAAAAACGGTATGAACATTTGTCGAGTAACAATCTCTACATACAGACCTGATTTCGCCCCCATCTGTCATCCCTGACGATGTTGATGACTCTCGTTTGGTAAAAACGGTATGAACCTTTTGCTCGAGTAACAATCTCTACATGCAGACCTGATTTCGCCCCCATCTAGGATCCCTGACGATGTTGATGACTCTCGTTTGGTATAACGGTATGAACCTTTTGCTCGAGTAACAATCTCTACATACAGACCTGATTTCGCCCCAATTAGGATCCCCGATGATGTTGATGACTCTCGTTTGGTATAACAGTATGAACCTTTTGCTCGAGTAACAATCTCTACATACAGACCTGATTTCGGCACCATCTGGGATCCCTGACGATGTTGATGACTCTCGTTTGGTATAACGGTATGAACCTTTTGCTCGAGTAACAATCTCTACATACAGACCTGATTTCGCCCCCATCTAGGATCCCTGACAATGTTGATGACTCTCGTTTGGTAAAAACGGTACGAACCTTTTGTCGAGTATCAATCTCTACATGCAGACCTGATTTCGCCCCCATCTAGGATCCCTGACGATGTTGATGACTCTCGTTTGGTAAAAACGGTACGAACCTTTTGCTCGAGTAACAATCTCTACATGCAGACCTGATTTCGCCCCCATCTAGGATCCCTGACGATGTTGATGACTCTCGTTTGGTAAAAACGGTATGAACATTTGTCGAGTAACAATCTCTACATGCAGACCTGATTTCGGCCCCATATGGGATCCCTGACGGTGTTGATGACTCTCGTTTGGTAAAAACGGTATGAACCTTTTGCTCGAGTAACAATCTCTACATGCAGACCTGATTTCGCCCCCATCTAGGATCCCTGACGATGTTGATGACTCTCGTTTGGTAAAAACGGTATGAACATTTGTCGAGTAACAATCTCTACATGCAGACCTGATTTCGCCCCCATCTGGGATCCCTGACGATGTTGATGACTCTCGTTTGGTAAAAACGGTATGAACCTTTTGCTCGAGTAACAATCTCTACATGCAGACCTGGTTTCGCCCCTATATAGGATCCCTGACGATGTTGATGACTCTCGTTTGGTAAAAACGGTATGAAAATCGAGTAACAATCTCTACATACAGACCTGGTTTCGCCCCTATATAGGATCCCTGACGATGTTGATGACTCTCGTTTGGTAAAAACGGTATGAACCTTTTGCTCGAGTAACAATCTCTACATACAGACCTGATTTCGCCCCTATATAGGATCCCTGACGATGTTGATGACTCTCGTTTGGTAAAAACGGTATGAAAATCGAGTAACAATCTCTACATACAGATCTGATTTCGGCACCATCTGGGATCCCTGACGATGTTGATGACTCTCGTTTGGTAAAAACGGTATGAACCTTTTGCTCGAGTAACAATCTCTACATACAGACCTGATTTCGCCCCTATATAGGATCCCTGACGATGTTGATGACTCTCGTTTGGTAAAAACGGTATGAACCTTTTGCTCGAGTAACAATCTCTACATGCAGACCTGATTTCGCCCCCATCTAGGATCCCTGACGATGTTGATGACTCTCGTTTGGTAAAAACGGTATGAACATTTGTCGAGTAACAATCTCTACATGCAGACCTGATTTCGGCCCCATATGGGATCCCTGACGGTGTTGATGACTCTCGTTTGGTAAAAACGGTATGAACCTTTTGCTCGAGTAACAATCTCTACATGCAGACCTGGTTTCGCCCCTATATAGGATCCCTGACGATGTTGATGACTCTCGTTTGGTAAAAACGGTACGAACCTTTTGTCGAGTATCAATCTCTACATGCAGACCTGATTTCGCCCCCATCTAGGATCCCTGACGATGTTGATGACTCTCGTTTGGTAAAAACGGTACGAACCTTTTGCTCGAGTAACAATCTCTACATGCAGACCTGATTTCGCCCCCATCTAGGATCCCCGATGATGTTGATGACTCTCGTTTGGTATAACAGTATGAACCTTTTGCTCGAGTAACAATCTCTACATACAGACCTGATTTCGGCACCATCTGGGATCCCTGACGATGTTGATGACTCTCGTTTGGTATAACGGTATGAACCTTTTGCTCGAGTAACAATCTCTACATGCAGACCTGATTTCGCCCCCATCTAGGATCCCTGACGATGTTGATGACTCTCGTTTGGTAAAAACGGTATGAACATTTGTCGAGTAACAATCTCTACATGCAGACCTGATTTCGGCCCCATATGGGATCCCTGACGGTGTTGATGACTCTCGTTTGGTATAACGGTATGAACCTTTTGCTCGAGTAACAATCTCTACATGCAGACCTGATTTCGCCCCTATATAGGATCCCTGACGATGTTGATGACTCTCGTTTGGTAAAAACGGTATGAACCTTTTGCTCGAGTAACAATCTCTACATGCAGACCTGATTTCGCCCCCATCTAGGATCCCTGACGATGTTGATGACTCTCGTTTGGTAAAAACGGTATGAACCTTTTGCTCGAGTAACAATCTCTACATGCAGACCTGGTTTCGCCCCTATATAGGATCCCTGACGATGTTGATGACTCTCGTTTGGTAAAAACGGTATGAACCTTTTGCTCGAGTAACAATCTCTACATACAGACCTGATTTCGCCCCTATATAGGATCCCTGACGATGTTGATGACTCTCGTTTGGTAAAAACGGTATGAAAATCGAGTAACAATCTCTACATACAGACCTGATTTCGGCACCATCTGGGATCCCTGACGATGTTGATGACTCTCGTTTGGTAAAAACGGTATGAACCTTTTGCTCGAGTAACAATCTCTACATACAGACCTGATTTCGCCCCTATATAGGATCCCTGACGATGTTGATGACTCTCGTTTGGTAAAAACGGTATGAAAATCGAGTAACAATCTCTACATACAGACCTGATTTCGGCACCATCTGGGATCCCTGACGATGTTGATGACTCTCGTTTGGTAAAAACTGTATGAACCGTTTGCTTGAGTAACAATCTCTACATACAGACCTGATTTGGCCCCCATCTGGGATCCCTGACGATGTTGATGACTCTCGTTTAGTAAAAACGGAATGAACCTTTTGCTCAAGTAACAATCTCTACATACAGACCTGATTTCGGCCCCATCTGGGATCCCTGACGATGTTGATGACAGGACTGAAGCAGCTGATGCCCTTGTGGTCCCCGTACTGTCCTTGCTGCGTGTAGACGTTGTACTTGGCTCGTACCTCCTCTCCTGTTGCCTGGGCAACGCGGAATATCAAGTCGGGGCTGATAGATGAAATACAACACAAATTTACCAGTTTTATATGCTGTCAGGTCAAATGTGGAAAAGAGGTTGTGAAGAGATCACGAAGATATGATTTCTATTCACAATCAAGGTTTTGACCATTATTGATCTTATGATGCAATATACGCTGGGGTTATTGTGATTGTGGCGTAGATGTTGCAAGACTCTATAATCTCTCTGACAATAGTGCTATTTGTTGGCCGCAATGGCGATACAGAGAGAAAAAATATATAAGTTGGCTATTTATTGTCTACAGAAAAGGGGGAAATGTTTGGCTGGATATAAATAATATAGGCTAGGTCTTTTAGTGTTTAACAAGAAGTCGAAACGTTGTATGTGTGTGAAAGGACACAAAATCATTTACTATTACATATGTAATATCCAATTGCCTAAAACATCTTTACACAAGAGTTCATTCTTTCCTAAAAGAGTACGAGAATTCGAAAGCTTATACGAACAGACGGATATGTCGACGGATCGAAGAATGGACAATACCATGTCGCGATGAGCTGAACGTACCTGAAAGAAGCCGCAAGCCCGATAGCCTGTGGGAAAGACGTGGCATCCCCAGCTCCAACATCACCCCTTAGGCACTCGGTATTCCAGGAGTAGGGCTTTATCCCGAGTCGCGGTATAGCGGGGGCCGGGCCTGCTTTAGGGCCTGACCCCCCTCGGGCCATCTGGAGTCGGATCTCATCCAGGGTGAGACGACCCACGAGGTCACTGACCCTGTCCCCCCAGGGTAGAGAGGTATTCCTGAAGGGGTAGTCCCCCGAGACGAAGGGGAGGAGGAGGAGGAGGGTCAAGAGTAGGGACATTGCAGGGTGGTACTCTTAGTCCTGTTTTATTTTGCTAAAGATTTATGTAGTTCTCTGTCAGTCCAATTTATGTGATAGACGTTGGTGCTACAAAAGGTCTGTGACGATGGCGGTAAATCAGAGCCAGTGCTGGCGATGTATCGTCCGCCCTTCCGTTGTAGAGAAGGGTGGTGATGTTGGCCCTGTGAGTGTGAGTGGAGAGAGACTGGTGAGGGCGTTTAGTAGAAACTACAATGATATCCTCTCTTGAATGATGAATTATATGATATTTACAAAAACAGTCCAACTGTGGTGGATAGGATGATGTATCAACCGATTTGGTGTTGATATCACACAGGCTAATCAATGCATTCCTCGCAAATCTGATCGTCGTGAGAGAGTTTGAATCTGTATCAGCCCTATTGGTGTGAGCGCGTTGATATCACACCTGTAATATGCTGATACAGTCCTGACAAAGGCGATCCTGATCGTCGCGAGAGAGCTTGATCATGCATCAACCCTGTTGGTGTGAGACAAGGCGATACTATCAGTCCTATTCTATTATGTGTGTAAGACAATGTTTCTTGATAAGATAAGTATCGTTGCTTGTATAGGCCTAGGCATGTGAGTCGTCGTTATACTCACAAACTATATATATAGACCGATAAATAAAGTTTATGCTTCTAAAATGCGACATCGTGAGAAAAAGGCAAAGCTTATAGAAAAAAATATGTCTGCAAGTGATTGTAACACATTGTGATACTGTTGTGTCACATTTTACGTTTATGTAACAGCTTATTCAACTCGTAAACATGTTTTGTCTTTGTCTTTCAGGGCTGATATAATATTTTCTAAACTTACAATTATATCTTTAAATGGAAATTTACACACTACAATTATGCAATTAAAAACAAGTTATGTACGCTAGACCATGCTATAATTACCACCAAGGCAGATTGCGTTGTTTGTGTTTTAGCCGCATCAAGTGAACAAGCAAGTTTGGATTCACTGAAGCGAAAATGTCAAAGTGACCTAACTGGCTACAATTAATCAGAACGCCTTACATCCGTCAAAAGAAATGGCTGTCTGAAGTCCCTGAATCTTTAAGTAGCTTGTCTTTAACCTTTACCCCAACAGTGGCGAAACCGGGTCAGGGTGGTTTTAAAAAAACAAACAAAAAATGACGAAGCCCCTTAATTACACCGTTTAGTCCAATCAGCATTATAGCTTATATTTTTACCCTATAACAAATTGTCTTCTGTGTTGTAATCCTTCTATTCATTAATTTTATAAGATATCAAAACTTTAAGATTGAACGATTCCCCTGCCTAAACAAATATGTGCATGTTAGTTCGTCCTAAAAGTGACTTGATGGGCACTCTTAAGGGGCAGTAGCACTTTTTTTTCTCTAATGAGTTGATTAAATGTATTTGAAAAAATAATGTCACCAATAGTTTCATAAAGCCATGGCAATAGTCTTTGTCATTCGAAATAATAAAATGTGTTAACAATAAAATGGCCGGCATTCTATTTTTGCTTTTTACGCATCATCGTTTTTACCGCTGCGGATAATTGGTTTGTGCAATAAAATGTTTAACCCTTTAAAGTAATTATAAATGACATAAACAATCATTGTAATAAATGGGAAATTTGAAAAAATAAAATTTGCAAAAAATGTGCTTCTGCCCCTTTAAAGGGCAGTTTATTTATAAAGACGAATTACAATGATAAAAATGAAAAACATGTCTCTTTTTTAAAAAAATGGAAAATACTTTGCAAATAAGGAAATCTGTATTTGGACTTCACGCCAAAACAGGCGTGACTAGATTTTCAAAATATTCATACTTAATTAATGACTTGTTTCTTCTTATTGTCTTAATTATTACTTCAAAAAATGATAAATTGTTATTTGAGGGAGCTTGTCATGTAACAAAATAAGATTAAGACTATGTAAAGAACTAATTATATAAGCGCACTGACTCACTTGTTATCATAAACATTAGACTGCATAAAAAGGTTTAATGTTTCTCAGGCACATTTCAAAAGTGAGGGCGGTGGGACTTTATTTTTATTTTTGTTGGAAAAGATCGACTATATATATATGACGCGGGAAGAGCTGGTACGTTTTTTGCTTTCATCAACATATAGCCTGTAAGTGGTAGAAGTATACAAAACGGAAGCATACCCGTTCCTGCAGACCCAGATAGGCCTATTATATTTGGTGACAAATGGATTTTGAGGTTTATCAAAAATGATGCGGAAAATTCTTAATTTAAAAAAAAAATGACAATGAATAGCTTTGCACAAATAAAAGTGATGCACTGAAACCCGAGAAACATTTCATTATTTGTTTATTTATCCTTACGACTCATGGCCAAATATACGAAATAAACTATGTTCTGTTCTTTAAATAGTTTAATCCATCTGTTAAGAAATATCAGATGAACCGTGGCATTGAATAGATTGACGTTTACATGATTTACATTAAAAGTCTCAAGTCAAGTTATATATACATTTCGGATAGTATCATAAACTGTAACTTAGAATAGATTTATATAGTATTTATAAATTTTCACAGTTCTAAACAAAGTAAAATCCATGCAATTCTTTTTCGCGGTAGCACCAACAGTTCCAACAGAATAACGTCCCTTGTAATTTTAATATTGTACGTGATGCACCAACCGGGATGTCAAAGTTAATATTTTTTCAGTCCCATAAGAGTAACCAATGTAGCATGAACTAAGAAAGATCGCTAAAAGTAATGAAAAATTAACATCTCGAACCATAGATTAACTTCATTATTTTTAAATTTTGAATTCATTGATCCAAATATTCATTGTGTACATCACGTCGTGCATAACACATGAGTTCTTCAAACGCATGTAAACAACCTGTGGAACGGAATAAAACAATAAGAAAGCGAATTTTCTCGACCACAGCCATGTCGGACAATGAGGTCGAGGAGGTGTCATTCCTCCCAGGTCAGTTTTTACCCTAAATATTTCAATTTGCAATGACCTTATTTGATTTCCGGGTCCATCAAATCCTCTGGTGACAGGTGTGACAGAACCAAACCAGCTGCAAACAAGTGGTTGTAAACCGCTGTGTTGACAATAAAATGTGTACATCATTTACATGCATATGTCACATTAATTGCGACGTGTAAAATTGTAATAAAGACTTATTTTACATAAAAAAAAAAAAAGAAATGTGAAAAAAAAAACACACAGACATTCACAGTGCCAGTGGTCACAATGTCTTAGTATTTTTAAAAGAAATACAAAACCACCTGAAAGTAAGCCTATTGTAGATAATTGTGATACAATATTTTAAATTTCTAATCAATGTGAAAATTAATATGAAATGTGTAATTCAGAACATTTACACATTGTAACCCTTTATCTTGACAGTGAGTGTTCCCAGTAAACCATTCGTTTTGGTTTTGAAAACGTTTTTATAGTTTTCGGTTTTCAAAACGTCTCGAAAGCGTTTTCACAACGTCTTCAAATAGTTTTAAAACGTTTTCAAAATTGTGACGTTTGAAAAACGTTTTTAAGCCGTTTCCCTGAAGTTCTCAAATCTTTTTAAAAATATAATTTCTGGTCCTTAAATTGACGTTTTCATTGTCCCAATGACAACGTTTGCAAAACGTTTTGGTATGGTTTTTAAACACACCACGTGGTCATATGACGTCATTTCCCGCTGCCATTTGCAATTTGAAAAGTTTTTTGCTGGCAAGATTCGACTGCAATTTTCCAACACGGCATCTTAAAAAGAGTATCCCAAAAGGTAAGAACCTAATAATCTTTTCAATAAGAACTTGTGGTTGACGAATATGTTCTTAAATCAAACTATATTCCCAAATTAATGTTCAATAATGACTGAAATACACGGGTGCATGTATCCACTGGGGTAAAACGTATGGGGTTAGTTTTCCAAACGTTTGCAAATCGTTTTTGATTCCTTTTCTTTTATAACATGAGTTTTTGGCAATTTTCACAGCAACTATGAAAGAAATGTAACATCACTTCATTATTGTGAACTATCAAAATTAGTTTTGTCCAAGAATTAATATGTTTCAGCAGATAGTTTAGAACATAATGCTATAATGATCTTTCTTCGCTTTTGAAGCGTTTTTACATCGTTTGCCGACTCATTCGATCTAGTCCTGTACACGCTCTGATTTGGCTTTGCAAACTTTTTTAAATCAAACGTGTCCATTTAGTTTTGCAAACGTCTAAAATCACACGTTTTGGTGAGGTTTTGCAAACGTTTGCAAAACGTATATTATTCTTTCCCTTATCAGTTGATTTTGTGACAACTTTCTCAACAAATATGAAAGAAATTGAACATTATTTCACTATTGTGAACTATCACAATTAGCTTTGTACAACAATTAATATGTTTAAGCAGATGGTTTAGAACATAATGCTATAATGTTCTTTCTTCGATTTTAAAGCGTTTACACATCATTTGCCGTCTCATCTGATCTAGTTTTGTAAACGTTTTGAATTGGCTTTGCAAACATCTTGAAAGCAAACGATTCCAATTAGTTTTGCAAACGTCTTAAAATCACACGTTTTGGTTAGGTTTTGCAAACGTTTCAAAATAAAAACGTTTTGATTAAGTTTTGCAAACGTCTTAAAATCACACGTTTTGGGTTAGGTTTTGCAAACGTTTGCAAAACGAATATTATTCCTTCCCTTATCAGTTGATTTTGTGACAACTTTCTCAACAAAAATGAAAGAAATTTAACATTATTTAACTATCACAATTAGCTTTGTCCAACAATTAATATGTTTCAGCAGATGGTTTAAAACATAATGTTCTTTCTTCGCTTTTAAAGCGTTTTACATCATTTGCCGTCTCATCTGATCTAGTCTTGTAAACGTTCTGAATTAGCTTTGCAAACATCTTGAAATCAAACGTTTCCATTTAGTTTTACAAACTTATTACTCGCCCGTGTGAGATACTGCAGTGTAATATTTATAAGGCAATATTAAACTAGTGTAATACCGCCGCGTGTATGACGTCACAATAGTGTGCGGTTATGACGTCACAATTGGATTAACGTCGTCACAATGGTATCGGACTTGCGGGAATCATAGTTTCAGAGCCATGTCGGCTATTTCGCTGGATTATATGTTGGCGAGTAATAAACAGAATACTAAACTCTCTTCTATTGAATACCATTTTTATTAAACTCGTGAATGATTTGGTATCAAACTCGCTGTCGCTCGTTTTATACAAAATCATTAACTCGTTTAATAAAAATGGTATTAAATAGAAAGTTTAGTATCCTCTATGTCTTAAACTCACACGTTTTGATTAGGTTTTCCAAACGTTTGGATTTAGTTTTGTCACAGTCTCACTACTTCATATGCTTCCTCCGTATGGAGAAGGGGTGGGATATAATGTTTTTGTTGAATTTCCGTCGGCGAACATCTAAATGGTAGTATACGCTTTTTGAAGTTAATATGATAAAATCAGATCGTTGAATCGTTTTCGAGTCTTCAATGAGTTGTCATTCATCTATGATCTTACAGTGATCCGTACCTTTATGGTCAAATGTTTGACAGTTACTCACTTCAAACCCATTAACCTGGTATCCATCGGATAATGATCGACCCTACAAGATTGATTGATTGTAAAATCTGACAACACCTTAAATGTGTGCAGAAGCCGAAATCACAGGTCCAATGTCCATGAAAAGTGGTTATTTTACCTATCAAACACCATCAAATCGAATCTGTGTTTCTGTTTGCAATAGATAAGTTTCCAAAGATACGTTTGATCAATTGACGCGCGTCAATGTCCGGTTTTCGATCATAGCATTCAAATAAGATTTTTCATAAACAGACAGTACGTCTCGGTAAAATAGCAACCCATCCGATCATGATTAATCGTGACCCCATTGGTTGTCTTTTAAAAGTGTGTTGTGTTCTTAGAAGTAGACAGACAAAACATTTGACGTTCTATTTTCAACAACAATACATTAATTTTGCAGAAAACCATGTTGAGAAATCTTGGTGGCCGGGACGCTAATGACATTCTTAGCCGAGGCATATCGAGCGTCATACAACGGCCACAGTTGGCCCAAAATTTCAATTGTGGGGGCCAGACAAAAAGATGGCAAGATCGTAGGAGTCAAAGAAAAAAGAAATTTCATGGGTACCCAGACTCAAAAGATTCTGCTGAGTGAGTACCTGTAATTGTATCAGTATTTGCTATTTTTTCAAATGTTATACATAATGTTTTATAATAATCTCTCTCTCTCTCTCTCTCTCTCTCTCTCTCTCTCTCTCTCTCTCTCTCTCTCTCTCTCTCTCTCTCTCTCTCTCTCTCTCTCTCTCCCCTCTCTCTCTCTCTCTCTCTCTCTCTCTCTCTCTCTCTCTCTCTCTCTCTCTCTCTCTCTCTCTCTCTCTCTCTCTCTCTCTCTCTCACTCACATAAACGTTTCCTAAATTACACATTTTGCTGAAATAAGCAGTTTATCTTTCCAACACACGTTCGGGCATATGCAAAAATGTCAGTTCATAATTGTATATGCTATGTGTCAGTACAGGCAATTAAGTAACAAATAAGTTCAGGTCTTTGCGCGGTTAATAATAGTTATGTCTTACACTGAGGTGCTACAAATATTTATTTACATTTTCAGAAGTTTTGCAGAAGAAACACAGGGACGAAACTCAACTGTCCTTGCGGAGGAAAGTGTCCGATATTCTCAAGAGATCCAGCACAATGGTTGGGTGGGGGGGGGGGGGGATACTATAAGATGAAAAAAAAATTAGCTGTCAACTTCCAAGTCAGAGCCAGCCACAGAAAAAACAGAGAGTCAGATCTGAATCTGATTCCTCTGAGAGTGGTCATGATAACTAACTGTTCGTTGCTTCAGCATTTTTTTGATTTAGCATTTTAGTTGTTTAGTTTATGAATTTATCTGATAGAAGTTTTCAGACAGATATTATGCTTTGTTGACCGCTTCCACTTGATTTGTGGTCGGAATTGATTGATCAGAGACTATGTTCATGTCGGCCGTTTTAGTGGGGAGGAATGCATTTTCGAACAGGACAACAATTCAGTTTTGGAGAATAATGATGTTACGTTGTGCTTTCATTAAAGATTGGTTGTCAAATCAGCTCTTTTCATTGTCCTTTTTTATCGATGCACACTGATACTATCTCACGGTACGAATTGTAGTTATAACTTGTAGTATTAACTTGAATGCCAATCTACAATATTGCTATGTTTAATAGTTGATGAGTTGATACGACTTTGATATTCTGACAGTGCATTTGTGGAAGTTGCAGTTGAATCCTACAAGTCGTAACTACAAATCGACTTATGAGAACGGGTATTTATAGTAAACGGACGTTTTGAAGTGTTAATCAGAACGTTCTCAGAGCGTTAATCAGAACGTTCTGATAAGGTTTTTATCTTTCCATGAACACCCGATGGGCTGGATATCAAATGGTTTTGGTTAAGTTTTGAACAGGTTTGCCAAACGGTTTTAAAAAACGTTTTCAAAGACGTTTGCATTACGTTTTAAAACGTTTTCAAGAACGTTTTTGGCGTTCGCAATAACGGACAAATATGGGCTTTTGAAACGTTTTTAAAACGTGTTCAAGAAAACGCTTTTATTACGTTTTAAAGACGATTTTTGGTTTACTGGGTTGTTTGTTGAGTTTACCCTAATTTGTTTTACCTGTTTTCTATCTATTCATGATTAAAACACATTCCAGATTAAAATATTATAATATTTAGGTCAATTAGAATTTGTAAATTTGTAAAACAATTACCACATTCTTTGAAAAAAAAATTAAAAATTATTAGCTATGCAACAATGAAGGCCACAGATGTGAAAAACAATACAGATACTTATCAGATTCGATAATTGCAGCCAACGTCATTCAGTCTTGCAATCTTGTTTAATTAAGTAAAACATTCTTGAAATGTCACATTAACAAAACTAGCTCACACCTCATTTGTCACCTGTACAATGACAGTTATCTCCCTTTGAACATAATATCCGACTGCAGATTTGGCCTACATAAGTCAGAGCCTACTTGATTTAAATCAATAGTGATTACTAACAATTGTTTAAAAGGAGGGTTCTATCAGGGTATTTTTTGTGGAAACGAAATTTGAGAGGATTTTTCTGTTTACACATAGTATAAGTTATTAATACATGCTTAAATTGAAATATACTAATGAAGGTGATATTTTGATGATTAATATTTCACAACTTGATAAACACAAGCGCACGCGCACATATGTTGAAAAATAAAAACAATTAGAATAGAATAGAATTAGATTTGTTGAGGCTAAATGGTCGTGGTGGTAAACTGCTGGTACAGTCAATGTTGCTTCACTCTGAGGATGTGGGTTCGAATCCTACATGGGACCGAAAAAATACAAGAATTTGTACTATTGAAGGTAGTGTTATCCAAAATATAACTATGTTATATTTCTTCACTATCTAAATGGCAAGTATTTCTAATTAGAATTGAAGCCATTCATCGGTTCTGCGAGTGGGGAAACTTCGCTAGCATAGCAGCAAATGGTTCATTATTTTTGTGACATGTGATGTGTTACTATGTGAATACTCTATCAGTGCGGTCTTCAGTTATTTAAAAGTTGTAAAATTAGGTACAATATAGCATGTTTTCATTTCACGTAATGCAAAAAATCCAATATGACGACAGAACCCTCCCTTTAATAGCCAGTCAAACATTGTGGTACATAGAATAGAAGGTCAGAATTAGCAGGTCCATGAATTTTCAAGGGGATAGCTCGAGTGTTCCCTCATAAACCTTACATGAAACATTTATCTATGGTGAGAGGGCAGGGGAGGTGGGAAGGGATGAAGGGGTTCAGAGTAATCTCCCCTCTCGATCCGCGACTGTTGCTATGGTCTAATTACAGGCCTCTAAGTATAGAATTATTATTAACGTTTCATTCTTAGGAGCAAAAGAAAATTGCAAAGAGTACATACAAACAGAGATTGCTAAAATTACTTAAAAACTTAATAATAATAATAACTTAATGATTATAAGCAGAATACTAGAAACTAGCTAATATTCAATACCCAATTGTGATGGATAATGGTTCGCTTTGGTGAAAAACACAATTTGTTAAGTGGACCCCAAATTTTGACAACGAGCATGTGTGCTCCCAACTCAAAATTTCAGGGAGTAAGCTGAAAAAATATGGAGCAAATGCCCCCAAATTGGTTGCTATTTTGAGGCCTGAACTAACTGCAAAATTTCTGACGTGTCATTTTTAACAATTTATAGATTACCCAGCTTAGTGTAATTGACGTAATAATATCCTTAGTGTTTGAATATAAAATATTCAAAGGTAACGATGATCAGGATACGCATTATATGAGGGTTTTTATTACGAAAAGTGTTCGAAATAATTGCCTCCCGGCCAATCTTTGGTTAGTTTCTACTGGGACCGGATGCAAAGACGATCAGCAAGCCTGGATTTCTGATATACTTAATGTCTTAAAGGTTAGATGAAATGAGATATGGTCCAAATCGAATTCATTAAAATGGGATGTCAATTTGATGATTGCTCGATTTTAAATTTCTGAAATCGGTCCATAAATTACTTATATACGGCTTTTTAAAAAAACGCCTGATTTAGCCCCGGCGACCAGAATGAAAGTCTGCGGGGGTGTGACCCGTGAAGGGATGACTTCTGTGACGTATGTGAAGGGATTTGATTTTCGGCGTTAGTCACAATTCAACGTAATTTCGCAACATTTTGATTGTTAATTTCACAAAGATACCTTCAATAAACCAACTTAAATTTCACACATATCGAATGTTTAGATATCCAACTAGGTAATTCCGCAGATGACAATTACACAATTATTACATAAACATGCCTTTTTGGCGATGTAATACACCTCATAAATTCATTTAGCGGCAGTGATAATCATCATTAATTAATTACTCAGGTCCCACGGGCGCCAGCTGACTGGCGGGCCTCGCCTGTGTTTAATCACAGTCACGCCTCACTGATTTTTCAAAGTGTTCGGCGTGCTAATTTTTGCATTGTTAAAATGGGTAAATTAAAATCGTCCTAATGATCAATTGCAAGTGTATATTGTCTCGATTTTATGCTCAATTGATTCTGATATATAATGTCTGTAGAGGTAATAATCTGTCATTCTTTTGAAAAATGCATTTCACGTGAACTTTAACATTGTAGGGCCTGGCACCCTTTCAGAAGGACTAGTTGATATTCTAACAAAAAGCCCTGCACTGCAAATAAAGACTGATATGTTTGTCGTTCATTGTTTAAGAATATTAAGTTAATTTATTCGCCCCCGCTTTAAATATTTTTTAACAAGTGAAAATGTTTATTGCATCTACTACGGTTATGATTATATCATTTTCACATCTAATATTCATTAAAATATCTTTCAAGTATATATTATCTTTCATTAAAATTATTTTATTCACTAACATGAGTAATTCTATATGAACTCCAAGCTCAACGACTGACTAATTGCAGATCATATTTAGTTGATGATGCCACAGTGACAATGTTGGGCCAATTATTAGTGCGTGAATTATCTCGTTCAACTGACATCCTGTTACTGCAAATGTCAGATGGGACAGTTTGAACCATATTGGAGTATTTTGAACAGGATAGGACTATAACAGCTTTGTCTTCCTTTGTGTTGAACATTGTACGTCTAAACTAATTACGAAATCTTTCAACTTTGGGTAAGTTTACTCAACATGAGATTAATCAGTTCAATGATGTTTGTATTCAGTTAAATAGCTCTGTGGTTTATTTAAAGGGTTGTAGCAATTTTTATGAAACACAATGGATGCATCTTTAAACAGGGTTAATCTCTACTAATGATTTTCACAAGGATGTCGTCTACAAGTCTCAAATATTAAATATAATAAAGACTTATCAAGTCTACAGCCGATATAGACTGGATCAACACTCGAACGGTAAAAGTAACCGTATTTCCTCTAATAGGGGCCCGGGCCCTTTAACATTTAAAGACTCTTACCCCCCGGCGCTTATTGAAGGCCTTGCTCTTATTTCATTATTAGGTTATTTAAGGGGTTGTAGCAAGTTTTTTGCAAAATTTATTTTTTTAAAGGATAGATACAATGACATATGGTCCAAATCGGATTCATTAAAATGATTTTAAATTTCTGAAATCGGTCCATAAATTACTTATATAAGGCTTTTTAAAAACGCCTAATTTCGCCCCGGTGACCAGAATGAAAGTCTGCGGGGGTGTGACCCATGAAGGGATGTCTTCTGTGACGTACCTGGAGGAATCTGATTTTTCGGCGATAGTCATAATTCAACCTAATTTCACAACATTTTGATTGTTAATTTCTCAAAGAAATATTCAATAAACCAACTTAAATTTCCCATATATCGAATGTTTAGATATCCAACTTGTTAATTCTGCAGATGACAATTACGTATACACAATTGTTACATAAACATGTCTTTTTGGCAATGTAATACACCTAATAAATTCATTTAGCGGCAGTGATAATCATCATTAATTAATTAACCAGACTCGGCTGAGTAGCTGTCTAGCCGGCCCCGTCTGTCGCTTATCACAGTCACGCCTCAGTGAGCATTTTCAAAATGAATCGCCCAACTAATTGCGGTAGTGTTAAAATGGGTGAATTAAAATCGTCTTAATTATCAATTGCAGGTGTATATTGTCTCGATGTTATGCTCAATTGATTCCAATATACAATATACGCAGAGGTAATCATCTGTCATTCTTGAGAAAATGCATTTCATCAGATCTTTAACATCCCATTTATATTTGTAGTTAATGTCATTTAAATTACCTTTCGAAGGTAAACATCTTATTACACAAACCAATTATCCGTAGTGGTAATAACAGTGTATAAAGCAAAAATGAATGGTGGCGATTTTATTGTGAACATATTTTATTATTTCGTAGTACAACCGAACCATGTACACTTATTATTACTTGATTTTCCGAAGAGAGAAGGTTGTATTTCTATTGGAGAAATTATTTTTCAAACTGATTTGAGCGAAAAAACGTGCTTTAAGTCACTCAATATTCAGTTCAATGATGTTTGTATTCAGTTCAATAGCTCAGGAGTTTATTTAAAACCTTTCACCACTAAGAAACCTGAACGCTATTAGCCTAATACGTTTTCTCGGCTCTGTAGGGGTGAAAGTCACTCAATATCCCTGTGTTCCTTAACCAAGAGGTGTAACAATAGATTTTGGTATCGCAATATTGACATCGTGACCTTAACAATATCAAGTATTGTTGCTAAAATTCTACACAATAAATCGTGATACAAGAATCGGGAAGGTTGGCAATACATCAATGTTTCGCCATCAATGGTGATATATCCGAATACTATTTTTTACAATTGATCATAAATTCTAATAAAGAGATCAGTATGCCCATCCCTGTGTGCATGGGTCATGTTTTTGTTCCTTTCTAACTGAGACACTAATTGTTCTGAATTTCAGATGTTACGAATATAATCACTATTAGGGCTGTGTAGCTTCAATTTTTGTATTGCGATACGTATTGCTAAACTGTAATGTATTGCAATACGTACCACAATATATTGCAAGATCCTCTGACAAAGAAATATTACTCTAGAAACCATTTTAACTAGTGACAATGTCATTGCAACATGCTAAATGAATCTACGTTCAACTTTTATACTTCTTTTTGCAGTTTAAACATGACGCATTCGATAAAATGACTTTCAGATCTTTAAAAAGATCATTTGTAATACAGGCCAACACACATTCTAGCACTTCAAAAGAATTTTTTTAATTCAAGTTAAGCCTGTAAATATGCCTTTTACAAGAAAAATAAATCAAATTGACTTAATATTTGTTGGTGCAATATATTGTGAAATGAAAATTGCACTGCAATATGCGTATTGCACAACTCTGCAATATATTTCTATTGCAATAGTATTGCACAGCCTTAATCACCATGATGTGTAGATCTGCCTTTTGTATGTTTCAACCCTCATTTGCATAATTCATGCAAATTTTCTCATTTTTCAACTTGATTTTCTTGTAACATTATGACTCATAAGATTTTATAAGTAACTTACTGTATGCATACTAGTATACTAGCATTGCCAGTCCCGTATAGATAATTCCTGGATAATATAGGTGTTACTTACCACATGGTGGCAGGTGGTGGAGATATCAGTCACAAGCATAGATGTGTGGTTAATATATTTCAGTAACACAAGTTTGAGTTTGTCTTAACCCTCTGTCTCTCTTTAACACCCACTTTATGGATTGACTTATATTACCTGAAATACACCATAAACTTAATATCCAACACATAAAATATACTGTATTTCCTCTAATAGGAGCCGGGCCTCTAATAGCAGCCGGGTGGTAAAGGTACCTAAAGGTGAATAAGAGATGGGTGTAGAAACCGAAAGTACAGTAGAACACGGATATAAGGAACTCGGATATAGCGAACACTTGGATATAGTGAACCAATTTTTAGGTCCCGTCAAAAGCCTTATATAATATCACTAAAATCCGTGTATAGCGAACCCGGATGTAGCGAATTATCGGATATAGGGAACTGAATTTCATGCCCCGAGGGTCAATTAACATCACTTATAGCGAACACAATAAGTGTCAGCTTTAGTCAATTAGCGGTAAGATGAACATTGTCCATGGTGAATCAAAGCTCCTCATTATTGTTAGAGCAAACTCAGTCCGTGTCAGCTTAGTCAACCAGAGGTATCTTCAACATTGTAAGAAAGTTAACTGTTAAGTAAACAAATATTGTCTTTAATTACCCGACATGGTCACAGAATATCAGTTCACTCTCGTTTCTTGTCACAAGATGGCGGGCAAACGTAAAGCTATTCCTTTTGATACTAAACTTCGAATCATAGAGGCCGTTGATTTGGGTGTAAAATCTAAGAAAAATATCGCTTTGGACTTTGATGTTCCAAATCTACTCTCAGTGGCATCATTAAGAATTTATCTCTGTTATTTTGTGATTAGACATGTACGTTATATCCGAGTTCTACTGTACAAGCCTCATGTTCATACACAGTAGTTATGAGACCTATTCAACATCATCAATCAAAATTTGTCTTTTTGTCTGTTGTAAATAACTTTCGAAAATTACGTTTGACTAATTGACGTGCACCACACGCTGTGCATTGTCTGGTTTTCGATCAGAAAGCGATACTTTTACCTATATATCGTCGGTATACTGAATCGAGTGTCATCAAAACCGAAATTTTCGGCAAAAGTCAGTACTTCAGTACTTCTCGCTAAAACAACACAATTTATAACGTTTGGCACATGTGACCCCAAACAACACAATGGATGTACCTTTAACTACTGGGTGCGGGATAGCAAAGTGGTAAGCGCGTTCGGCTTCGGATCAAGAGGTCCGGGGTTCGAATCCCGCCAGGGGCACGGCAACTGCAGTAGAGAACTGTTCTACACGCAGTAAGGTTTAGGTGCAATGCTAAACCGGATTCAGCGTAGTACCACTCATGGTTCGCTAGTTCCAGCCAATGCTCGCAGGTTTCACCGCAATGCATAGACACATGGCATTGCGGGCTTTCTCCCTGCCATAATACTAGCAGCCGCGATATAGGTGAAATGATCTTGAAAGCGTTGTTAAATCCCAACTTTTAACTACTGACTGTGGGAGTCTTATCAGAAATAAGTCCACCTAGACTTAATATGTCTTCTTGATATTTAATACTAGAGATTTATAGATTATATTTCACTTGTAAAAAGGCATCAAAGCCTAGATTTATCAAAGGTTAAATACTGACTGTGAGAGTGACAAACTTGGAGAAGATAAAGTTTATCAGCTGTAAGTCCACCTAGACTTGATATGTCTTCTATATATTTAACACTAGAGACTTAAAGGGACAGTAGCACATTTTTTCGGTCAAATAAGTCGATGAGATGTATTTGAAAAAGAATTTCACCAATAGTAAAACATCCTTCTCTCTTCGGAAAATAAAGTTTAAAATGAGTGCACATGTTTCGGTAAATCCAAATAATTAATTGTGTACACAATAAAATGGCCGCCATGCAATTTTTGCTTTATATGCAACATAGTTTTTACCACTACAGATAATGGGTTTGTGTAAAAAGATGTTTTATCGACTAAAGTTAATTTAAATGACTTAAACTATCATTATAAATGGGAAATTTGAAAAAATAAATTTGGCAAAAAAAGTGCTACTGCCCCTTTAAATGGAAACTTGTAGGCGATATTTTACTTGTAAACACTATTTAAATCCTGACTGTAGGAGTTCAAAACTTTATTTGTCTTTTTAGCTCATCAGGCCTGAAAGGCCCGATGGGCTTATGGCATGGCATGGTGTCCGGCGCCCGTCCATCCGTCCGTCCATCCGTAAACTTTTTGCTTTTTCGACTTCTTCTCCAGAACCAATGACTCCACAGAGCTGAAATTTTATGTGCAGACTCCTTGGCCAATGGGGATTCTAAATTGTAAATTTCGTGACCCCTTGACCCCAAATGGGGTCACCGGGGTCACATCCTTAAAAACTTATTTTCATCTTCTTCTCCAGTTCCAAAAGGTCTAGAGAGCTGAAAAGTTGTTTGCAGACTCCTTGGCCAATGGGGATTCTAAATTGTAGATTTCGTGACTCCGTGACCCCAAATGGGGTCACCGGGGTCACATCCTCAAAAACCTATTTTCATCTTCTTCTCCAGTTCCAAAAGGTCTAGAGAGCTGAAAAATTGTGTGCAGACTCCTTAGCCAATGGGGATTCTAAATTGTAGATTATGTGACCCGTGACCCCAAATGGGGTCACCGGGGTCACTTCCTTAAAAACCTATTTTCATCTTCTTCTCCAGTTCCAAAAGGTCTAGAGAGCTGAAAAGTTGTTTGCAGACTCCTTGGCCAATGGGGATTCTAAATTGTAGATTTCGTGACTCCGTGACCCCAAATGGGGTCACCGGGGTCACATCCTCAAAAACCTATTTTCATCTTCTTCTCCAGTTCCAAAAGGTCTAGAGAGCTGAAAAGTTGTGTGCAGACTCCTTAGCGAATGGGGATTCTAAATTGTAGATTATGTGACCCCCGTGACCCCAAATGGGGTCACCGGGGTCACATCCTTAAAAACCTATTTTCATCTTCTTCTCCAGTTCCAAAAGGTCTACAGAGCTGAAAAGTTGTTTGCAGACTCCTTGGCCAATGGGGATTCTAAATTGTAGATTTCGTGACTCCGTGACCCCAAATGGGGTCACCGGGGTCACATCCTTAAAAACCTATTTTCATCTTCTTCTCCAGTTCCAAAAGGTCTAGAGAGCTGAAAAGTTGTGTGCAGACTCCTTAGCCAATGGGGATTCTAAATTGTAGATTATGTGACCCCGTGTCCCCAAATGGGGTCACCGGGGTCACTTCCTTAAAAACCTATTTTCATCTTCTTCTCCAGTTCCAAAAGGTCTAGAGAGCTGAAAAGTTGTTTGCAGACTCCTTGGCCAATGGGGATTCTAAATTGTAGATTATGTGACCCCGGTGACCCCAAATGGGGTCACCGGGGTCACATCCTTAAAAACCTATTTTCATCTTCTTCTCCAGTTCCAAAAGGTCTACAGAGCTGAAAAGTTGTTTGCAGACTCCTTGGCCAATGGGGATTCTTAATTGTAGATTTCGTGACTCCGTGACCCCAAATGGGGTCACCGGGGTCACATCCTTAAAAACCTATTTTCATCTTCTTCTCCAGTTCCAAAAGGTCTAGAGAGCTGAAAAGTTGTGTGCAGACTCCTTAGCCAATGGGGATTCTAAATTGTAGATTATGTGACCCCGTGACCCCAAATGGGGTCACCGGGGTCACTTCCTTAAAAACCTATTTTCATCTTCTTCTCCAGTTCCAAAAGGTCTAGAGAGCTGAAAAGTTGTTTGCAGACTCCTTGGCCAATGGGGATTCTAAATTGTAGATTTCGTGACTCCGTGACCCCAAATGGGGTCACCGGGGTCACATCCTTAAAAACCTATTTTCATCTTCTTCTCCAGTTCCAAAAGGTCTAGAGAGCTGAAAAGTTGTTTGCAGACTCCTTGGCCAATGGGGATTCTAAATTGTAGATTTCGTGACTCCGTGACCCCAAATGGGGTCACCGGGGTCACATCCTCAAAAACCTATTTTCATCTTCTTCTCCAGTTCCAAAAGGTCTAGAGAGCTGAAAAGTTGTGTGCAGACTCCTTAGCGAATGGGGATTCTAAATTGTAGATTATGTGACCCCCGTGACCCCAAATGGGGTCACCGGGGTCACATCCTTAACAACCTATTTTCATCTTCTTCTCCAGTTCCAAAAGGTCTACAGAGCTGAAAAGTTGTTTGCAGACTCCTTGGCCAATGGGGATTCTAAATTGTAGATTTCGTGACTCCGTGACCCCAAATGGGGTCACCGGGGTCACATCCTTAAAAACCTATTTTCATCTTCTTCTCCAGTTCCAAAAGGTCTAGAGAGCTGAAAAGTTGTGTGCAGACTCCTTAGCCAATGGGGATTCTAAATTGTAGATTATGTGACCCCCGTGACCCCAAATGGGGTCACCGGGGTCATATCCTTAAAAACCTATTTTCATCTTCTTCTCCAGTTCCAAAAGGTCTAGGGAGCTGAAAAGTTGTGTGCAGACTCCTTGGCCAATGGGGATTTTAAATTGTAGATTATGTGACCCCGTGTCCCCAAATGGGGTCACCGGGGTCACTTCCTTAAAAACCTATTTTCATCTTCTTCTCCAGTTCCAAAAGGTCTAGAGAGCTGAAAAGTTGTTTGCAGACTCCTTGGCCAATGGGGATTCTAAATTGTAGATTATGTGACCCCCGTGACCCCAAATGGGGTCACCGGGGTCACATCCTTAAAAACCTATTTTCATCTTCTTCTCCAGTTCCAAAAGGTCTACAGAGCTGAAAAGTTGTTTGCAGACTCCTTGGCCAATGGGGATTCTTAATTGTAGATTTCGTGACTCCGTGACCCCAAATGGGGTCACCGGGGTCACATCCTTAAAAACCTATTTTCATCTTCTTCTCCAGTTCCAAAAGGTCTAGAGAGCTGAAAAGTTGTGTGCAGACTCCTTAGCCAATGGGGATTCTAAATTGTAGATTATGTGACCCCGTGACCCCAAATGGGGTCACCGGGGTCACTTCCTTAAAAACCTATTTTCATCTTCTTCTCCAGTTCCAAAAGGTCTAGAGAGCTGAAAAGTTGTTTGCAGACTCCTTGGCCAATGGGGATTCTAAATTGTAGATTTCGTGACTCCGTGACCCCAAATGGGGTCACCGGGGTCACATCCTTAAAAACCTATTTTCATCTTCTTCTCCAGTTCCAAAAGGTCTAGAGAGCTGAAAAGTTGTTTGCAGACTCCTTGGCCAATGGGGATTCTAAATTGTAGATTTCGTGACTCCGTGACCCCAAATGGGGTCACCGGGGTCACATCCTCAAAAACCTATTTTCATCTTCTTCTCCAGTTCCAAAAGGTCTAGAGAGCTGAAAAGTTGTGTGCAGACTCCTTAGCGAATGGGGATTCTAAATTGTAGATTATGTGACCCCCGTGACCCCAAATGGGGTCACCGGGGTCACATCCTTAACAACCTATTTTCATCTTCTTCTCCAGTTCCAAAAGGTCTACAGAGCTGAAAAGTTGTTTGCAGACTCCTTGGCCAATGGGGATTCTAAATTGTAGATTTCGTGACTCCGTGACCCCAAATGGGGTCACCGGGGTCACATCCTTAAAAACCTATTTTCATCTTCTTCTCCAGTTCCAAAAGGTCTAGAGAGCTGAAAAGTTGTGTGCAGACTCCTTAGCCAATGGGGATTCTAAATTGTAGATTATGTGACCCCCGTGACCCCAAATGGGGTCACCGGGGTCATATCCTTAAAAACCTATTTTCATCTTCTTCTCCAGTTCCAAAAGGTCTAGGGAGCTGAAAAGTTGTGTGCAGACTCCTTGGCCAATGGGGATTTTAAATTGTAGATTTTGTGACCCGTGACCCCAAATGGGGTCACAGTGGTTATGATCTAAGAACCTATCTTTTGCTTGTAAAAAATAACTCAAATAACTTAAATATTCAACTTTAGATAGTAAATCATAAAACCCTGATGAGCTACAGAGCCCATGGCTCTATTTTTTCTATTTTATTCTCAAAGATAGTAGACAACGAGGATTTTAATTATCATAAATTATATATAACACATGTATGTGTATCTATATGCGCATGTATTTTATGTCAATGCTGTTATAAGTGAATGGATATGTACTGAAAAAATGGAGAAACAAAATTTAATAAATTATATAAATAAATTAATTGACACTCTTTGAATCTATGTTCATCTGTATGTTGATCTATGTGTAGCCTTGATTTGTATCGTTTTCATTGGATAGCTAACCCAAATACCCGTGACGGGTGGGTACTGAATAGGACCTGGGTAGTGGGTACCCATCACATTGCTCGGACCCGTTATTATCAGGTGATTAAATATAAAATAGTTTAATTTGTTATTCTTTTATAACAAGTTGACAATGTATTTGAAGATTCCAACACAATATTAACATCAATTGTCATTCATAATGAAATTTAATTTAAATTGCCATAGGTCTCTATGTTGTAGCTTTCTATCTCCATACTTCAGCCTTCAAGTTCATTAATTAAATAATAACAAAATCTTACAAGATGTTGTAGATCGACAAAATGGGTATCCGGGTAGAGTAGGGTAATAGGGGTGCGGGTACTCGGGTAGAAAAAATCTACCCTCCCCAGCCCTAGTTTATATCATATTATAAGATAAGATAAGATAAGATAAGATAAGATAAGATAATTCTTTATTATCCCGAGGGAAATTTACATTACCGGTACATCTAATACAGTCTCCAGTATATATTAAACAAAAACATACAACAGCCATATAAACAATATAAACAATATTATAAACATTATATACACTTGTGTAAATTGATCATTAAAAAAATCATTCCAAAAATTTTCCATTAAAGGCATAAATGCTATTCAGTACAAAAGATTGACGAAACCTGTTTGTTCTACGATAAGAGGGTAGTAGCAGACTTTATTACCCATATGGTTGAAAATAACCTAGTTAATATTATTGATATGAGCACATGTGCACATATCACGTTTTCCTAGCAATTATTGTTTCATTGTGACTTCCTGTATTTTGTCATGTGACGTCATAAAACGATTGTTAGTGTCAGACTAGAGAATAGGGCTGTTTTCTGACTAATATTTTATGTGATTCAAATAGAATAGAAAGGGTAATAAAGAAATTATTACACTCAAAAGTGTGACGTATGACTGTTACGAAATTCGTGCAAATTTATGTATAACCCTTGCTCTCGCTTCGGCAATACAAAATTCTTAACAAAACAGATTACCTTAATGAAGGCTACCGCCAACTCTCAGAGTTAGCCTCACTACCAAATCACCTCCTTAAACCTGCTCCTCCAGCAGAACCCTTTGTTTGTAATACTACCCCAACGTGTATTCAACCCCGCACAAAAGCTTTCCTTCTCCAAAATAGTACCCCCACTAAACCTACCACCAACTCAATTAAGTCCAAAACTCTTTCGTTTTTTCCCGCCAAAATCGTCATGCCAAACGAGCATAATCACACAAAACCTCACCCACTTTCACCCCTTCTACCAACCCCGCCTAGCCATCTCAGAATTCACCCATTTGAATGGCCTGAAACTACAACGCTAAGGTTCCATGGAATCGAAGGTAGATACATAATTATTGACCAGTGGCCTGAATATGACCCTAACCTTCCTTACTAAAAAATACCCTCTTCACCCCATACAATGTACATATGCCAAACTTGTATATAGTTATATGTTTTCTTTATTATTTATGCTTTTATGTATTGTGCAAAATACTTACCTATTATAAGCAAAATAAAAACACTTGTTTTTTTACATATTTTTAATTCAAACCTCTTCATATTTTATTTATTATTTTTTACATTTGTTCACATTTTATACAATCATTGTAAATTAACATCATAATTATTAAATGTATTATCACAATGTACAATGTTATATTTTATATCAATGTTGAAGTTAAAGTTTCGTCCATGTTTTTTACTTTACTTTTACTTAGTAACGTAAGCATAAAAACCAAAGCATTGAAGACAATTGTATGACGTCACAGACAACGTCACTAACTCGCGCCGCCGAGTTGTACCTCAGGGACCCAGAACCCTGATATAAAATCGTCTGATGTAGGAGTCAACCGACTCTGAAACATGTAACATTACAGTTTTGCGGATATCTGCCTGGGTTGATGGCGGCTCTCTCCTCCCTTTAATTTGTACCCAACTCTCTTTGGTACCGCCTCAGTATCCTTAAGTGGATCCTCATGTTGCTATCCCATAACAAACCATAATTCTCACAGGTCGTCAAGCGCCGCCTCTGCATCTCAAAATTCACACTCATTTCGTTCAAGTCATATGACACACTTCCTCGGGTAATAATCTCTATGTATACGAGTTCATCACTGCACATAAACCTGTCACTGGTGTATTCTCTCTATAAGCTGTTAACAATCTAGACTTACTTCGTCTTTGTTAGTTTTCTTTTCTGGTTTGTTGTAAATTAGCTCTTTAAGTTTTCAACCTTCAGGCTTCTCAATAGACTGACACTTGAGATTAAAATTCTTTGATGTCACATGAAAAATGTTGGATTGAATATGGGAAAGGAAACTATTAAGATAAATGGGATTTTCAAAATATAGACTTAGTTCTGGAAGATTATATATACTGATTTAGTGAACAAAAATAATTAGGGTTATTCGTGAAATTTTGAATAATGATATATTTATAAACTGACTCAAAAATCATAAAAATTACAATATCCCTGACTTATTTTGTCCAGTATATTATGTTTTATAGCGCGATCCAAACTATTGCAATTTTAGTTTGTTAACTAGTCAAATGGCATGTATTTCTTATGAGCTGGGCCACTTTACATCTATCAGATATTACTGAATGTGAAAATAACTTAAATACCGTTTTTTTTGCCACGGTCCAGGCCTCAAAATAGCAACCAATTTAGGAGCATTGGCTCCCTATTTTTCCAGTTTGCTCCTTGTAATTTTGAGTTAGGAGCACTGAATGTAAAAAGTAGCTTATAAACCGGTTGTTTTTGTCGAGGTGATGGTGGCCGAATGGATAAGCTGTTGATACAGTCAGTGCTTGCAATTAGTGCCTGACTGCCTGTGTGTTCGAATCCTCCAAGGAATTTTTCCCTAAAAAAGTAAAAAAATAATTGTACTATTGCAGAAAGTGAGATCCCAAATTTATATATATTACACTATGTTGTAACTTAGCTTGAACATGTGTGAAAATAATAAACGACAGGCTGTCAGTTGGTTCAATGCTTCCCTACCAAAACTGAAAAAAACAACTGTTCAGAGACTAAACCGTCAGTTGAGCTACAGTCTAATCTGAGATTAACACTGTCTACATCCCTGACTGACTGTGACAAGCAGAGAGAAGATAAAGTCTTGAGTTAGACTTGATCGAGGTTTATTTATTCTAACACTCAAGGATAGTAGATTATATACCAGTTAAAAAAACATCGAAACATAAATGAGTAATTAAGCCTATAAGCTTTCACTGTCTAATCTGTTGTTAATGCTGTCCATATCCGTCACCAGCCGAGAGTTGATCTAGTCCCTATCAGCTGTGACGAGCTCTCCAAGCTCCACTGCAGGGCCTGCACCTGTGTAGAGCTCACACACTCTCTCTTGAATATCGTTTACACACAGCTGTCGCTGATGACGACTCAATGGACCAATATTCCCCGCAAACGAGGACTATCCTCACCTATGGACATGGAGGAAAGATGTCTCATAGACGAAGGTCTGTGTTTGCACGTATATATCATGTTGTACATTTCACGGGAAGTGTTTATATACGACCATATGTTGTTGTGAGGCCATGTGGGCTGTTTGACTTATTTATTGCAGTATTTTATTGAAAAATTTGGAAATTATGAATGAGTATTGGCTGACCTGGTTTTGAAATTGATGAGGATGTACATTTCAAGTTGTACATTCAAGTTGTACATTCAAGTTGTACATTCAAGTTGTACATTTCAAGTTGTACATTTCAAGTTGTACATTTCAAGTTGTACATTTCATTCGAAGAGTTTTGTCGGACCATGTGATTTTGTCAGTCCAAGTGGTTTTGGTTCATTGAGTGGGATGTTATTTTGTATTGAGTTATATAATATATTTCGTGTCGTGTTGTCAATATCAAGATGTTTATTTCATGTCAGAGAGAATGATTGGCGTATTGTCATACGATATGTGTTTTCTGGTTTGACTATTGATTACATTGATGATATTAGATATTCGACGGACGTTGATACTGTTACTTAGTGATCATGAATGAATATGAGTTATTTTTGAATGTATTTTTACAAGTTTTATTTTATGTACACAATTGTATTGAAAAATATTGACCTTTTATTTTCTGTAACTGGTCTTGTGCTGTTTAACAGTTACAATGGGAGACTTGACATTCATTTAGTGAAGATGAATGAATTTGAGTTGTGGTTTAATTTTATCAAAAGTTTTATTATATTTCACAGCTAGTATTTCATTTGAAACCTTTCAAGAAAAAAGTTTCATCGCTTTCTTCATGCTTGATATTTACACTAACAGTGTAAAAAAAGATTCCATGCCTTGAAGATTGATAAAAATGGTCTTCATAAAAATTTTGCATTTGCAGTATTTCTGAGAATTAAACATGATATCCAATTCAAAACTCATAATATCAGCAAAAAATAAATATTTGATTTCCAATGGGACAGTGCAGTGATCAGCATGCTTGTTATCAGACAAGAGGTCTGTGGTTTGAATCCTGTTTGGCAATAGCTTGAAGATAACGAAGTAATAACAATTTAAGTACTTAAAGGGGCCGTTCTGTCGGCAAAATCCGCCATATTGGATTTTGTGCATTACGTGAAATGAAAACACGCTATATTTTATCTAATTTTACAACATTATAATGATTAAAGATATACGCTGATAGAAAGTTCACATAGTAACACATAGCGTGTAATAAAACTAATAAACATTTTGCTGTTAGGCCGTAGCAAACTTTTCCCCACTCTCAGCGCCGATGAATGGCTTCAGTTCTCATTGTTTTTATTTTTCAACAAATGTACGCTTGTCTTTATTAAGTTGTGAAATATAAATTCATCAAAATATTACCTTTATTAATATCTTTTAATTTGACTGTGCTTTAATCATGTATTAGAAGCATATTTGTGTAATCAAGGATATCCTCTCGAATTTCGTTTCCACAAAAAATACCCCGATAGAACCCACCTTTTAAATGTTAAATTGGCCTGAGGGTTTTTCTTTATCTAGATCTTTATTTACTGTCACTGTCACTTGTCAAAGGGATTTACAATTACAGATAGTGACTTGCTTTGATTGGAGGTTACCTTTAGCAAAATGTAGTGTTTTTAGGTTGGACATTGAAAATCTAATGAATTGTTTATTTCTAAAATTCTTATCAATATCTCTTAGTTTATTACCCATATAGTTGAAAAGAAACTGAGTTAATATTTTCAATATGAGCACATGTGCACATATCATGTTTGCCTAGTAAACATTGTTTTAGCACGAAATTCAATATTCATAAAACAATTGATCATGAAGTTTTTGTAGCTTGTCATCCCTATTGAAGTAGCTGTTTTCTGATTATCTTTAGATGAAATAGAATGTTTATAGAAATTATTACCCTCAAAAGTTTACCAGATGACTTCAAACTCGTTTCTTAAAAATAATATTACACACTGAAAGGGGCAGTAGCACATTCTTTAGCTCAAATAAGTTGATGAAATGTATTTGAAAAATAATGTCACCAACAGTAAAACTCCCTTCTCTCTTCAGGAAATGAAGTTAAAAATGAGTGTAAAGCCATGGGAATCTTTTTCGAAATCGAAATAACAAAATGTCTTCACATTAAAAAGGCCGCCATGCATTTTTTACTTAATACGCAACACTGTTTTTACCACTATTAATAATTGGTTTGTGGAATAGGATGTTTTACCCTCGAACGTAAATATAGAATACTTAACGATGTCACGCTTGATAACATGTTTATGAAATGAGTCAATGGTTTGATATTTAAAAGAACGAAAGCGAGTTAACGAGTTTCATAAACATGTTATCAAACGAGACATTGTTTAGTATTTTATTTATTACATAATGATGTAAATAGCGCTGAATTGCAAATAGGTCAACCGCTATTGCAGTTGCGCAGCTAATATTGTAACGTCAACCAAAAACTATGTCGATTATGACGTTACGGCAGCATGCGTTGGTATCACACATGTGCGTAACCAACTCATTGTTATCAAATGAGTGATTTCACCACGGTTGATTATGTACACTATCAATATAAATGGGAAATTTTAAAAAATAAAATTCGCAAAAAACGTGCTAATGCCTTTTTCAGCTTCCCCTTGTAATCTCTTTGAATTAAACTAATATGTATTCTGAAATGTGTATTGTGTATGTGGTGAAATCTCTATTTGTAAAATATTTGAATCATGAAATAAGTTATCTTATGAATTAACTAGTATAAATGTGAATTGCTAATGTATTTGTTAATATGTAAAATATTTTCCTAACTTCTATGAAGTTTTAATATAATTACGGATGGAATAAATAAATATATTATTGGTGCAAAATCAGCAATATATTTCATTATATTCATTCATATTGTTTTTCCGTATATCGACTCATCGATGTACGCCTTAATTACAACCTGTTACCTATTGTATAGTTATAATTCATATGTAAATGATATGTACAGCGATAGGCATCAGCTGTCATGCGTTGTCTAGTGTCTACCATATGTTTGAAATAGAGTGGCGTGTATTTCAATTATTTCAAACATTCACGGAGCGGTGTTCAAAGTTGTCGTAATCCTGTAAGTATTATTTGTCCTTGATTTCACAAATAATTTATTCAGATTTTTCAAATTATTGAAATTCTCAATTGTAGTCGTTGAAAGAAATTTAGAATTCATAACAAAACAAGATTATCTGGATATAACTTCTTTAGTACACAATGTTTTTAATCAGGCTGAGTGTTTACTAAAATTAAATGATTTTGCAGTTACAGTTGTTGTTAGATATTGTATTCAATACATTTGTAATTTGTTAGTTATGAAGAATCACCTTTGCAATCTGCTAATATACTGATAGTTGATTATGTAATTTTAAAAATTGGCATTTAAAAATATATTCTTTTATATATTTGTTGATAAATATTTGGATAATTAATAATGAAAATTACATGAAAATCGACCAATTATCCTGATTGGAATAGAACATATTATAATGAATAAAACATAACTAGATTAATTGTTATGATAACAAATACTAATGTCCGTATCAGTAAATGAAACATTCATTTCCCTCCAACTGTTCTGAACTGTTTGGTCCAAGCTGTAATTTTGTAAAATTCTTAACCATTTTTCTTATTAGATGCTCCCTGCTGCATTTATGATACATCGATTGATATATATGATATATGATATATATGATACGTCATTGACGTTTGACCCTTTGACATGCATAAGATAAAAGTGTGTGATGAAGTTCCCTTATTCATGAAAAAGTTAACATTTTCTGAATCAGAACAATGGGCTTTCACATGATGAAATTAGTATCTATATACAATTTTATTTTATCTAAAGCTTCATGTGTCATTTTCAAACTTTCACATGAAATGAGGGGTGCGCATCCCTGCACGCCATCTGTATCTGCCCCTGTTAAACAAGGACGTCCATTGCTCCTGAAACATGTTGAATCCTAAGAATCCTATCAGGGTTCCACATTACCAGTACTACAGTATTGAATTTAAAGATGATTTGATCATGTAGATGCTTTTGGCCAGCTGACATGGCTTTGAACTAGTACTTTAGAAAATTAACTAGTCCAATTGACAAATGGCATGATACAGTTAAGTCCCATCCCTATAACATCACAATAAAGGGACACTGCGTCAAGGATAAATATGAGATCAGATTTATCTACCTATGCTGATTAACGTGCCTGATAATGAGTCACAGACCCCCAATTTCAGACAATTGAAGTAATTAGTAATAAAACTACTACACAGTGAAGCGAAGCGTAACTCATTAGCAGACAAGTTAACCAGCATAAGCAGATAAAAGTGATCTCATTTTTATCCTCGACGCAGTGTCCCTTTAAGGCAGTAATTTGTTAAAAATACCTTTACCGACTGAGCGTTAGTTTTCACCAAAATTTTCAAATAAAAACAGGTTGTTATTCCAACAAACTGAAATTAATGAGAGCAAATAAAATCGTAATCTAAACCTGTGACCTTAATTCTTTTCTTTTGAATTATTATTTGTGGCCATTGCTGTCAAATACTATTATCTGAATATTTACCTTTCATACTATTTATTAGGGTGGGTTCTGTCGTCATCTTGGATAATTTGCATTACTTTAAATGAAAACACGCTATATTGTACCCAATTTTGCAACTTTTTAATAACTAAAGACATACACTGATAGAGTATTCACATAGTAACACATAACATGTCATAAAACCAATAAATAAATAAATTTGCTGTTCAACTGTAGCGAAGTGTTCCCCACTCGCAGCGCCGTTGAATGGCTTCAGTTCTCATTGTTTTATTTTTCAACAAATGTGCTCTTGTGTTTATCAAGTTGTAAAATAAACGTTTTAAAGTCATCCAAATATTACCTTCATTAGTATTTTAATGTCACTGTGTTTTAATCATGTATTATTAACATATGTGTAAACAGGAATATCCTCCCGAATTTCGTTTCAACAAAAAATACCCTGATAGAACCCTCCTTTTAAGCACTTTAAAATTTTGAGTACAAATGCAAGATGTTCTAATTATATAGTTTGAATTCAAGTCCCACATGTTGGGTATTCGGTTGACTGTTGCCGAAAATTGAGGAAATTATTATACTTTGTTTTAAGCTTTTTAAATTGTGGTTGAAATTTTAATCTGAATACAATTTCAAATGCTTTAATTATAAAATAAAGGTTAACTGTAAAAATAAAAAAGTTTGAATTCAAGTCCCACATATTGGGTATTCGGTTACAATTTCAACACAGTTTTAGAAGACAATGACCAACCTACAAGATGGCTGCCTGCGTGACAATACGTCTGCCGGAACCATCTGCCGAGAGGTTAATTACCTGACATAAACATCTAATGTGCATAAATTAATAGAAATCTTAGAGATTTTCGGAATTTAGATTTAGTCTGGCTGGAAAGTTAGCATTGCCAAGTCGCGAAATCACATTGCTTATCAATCTGGGTGAGTTGTGTGGTTTGCAGAAGTTCTGAAATAAGATTGAAAAATGATCTTGTACTTTGGTTATTTTTTTATTCTGAAGTTGGAAGTAGAAATTCTTCAAATTGGCTTAGTGATAAATATTTACATAAAAATTTGATTTGAGTTGCTTTTTCAAACATATTATATTCATGATCATGATTAATTTTCTGTACCCCCAGGAGACAAGATCCTCAACAAAATCAAACCATCCTAGTCACTGCCTTCAACATGAGAACTAAATCGTTTCCTGAATATTTTCATAATTATTAATCTTTCCAGGAGACGTGATCATCAACGAGAAAGTAGTTTACGATTTCACATATTGGAAAGGCCGGTGTTCACCCTAGGGTCCGTCAAATTTACATTCATACATGGATCCACCACCACTGTTATTGCCATCAATTTAAACACAATGTTCTTTCCTAAATATATTTCAGACTCACGAATCTTCTCTCTTTCCTTCCAGGGGACACGATTCTCAACAAGAAGGCGGTGTACGAACCTTCCGCGGGTCAGCGGTGTCGCCAGCTTGTGTGCAGTCGCAGTTGGGCGATTGCGATCCTAATCCTCATGGGCCTCTTTCTAGTTCTCGTCGCCATCATCGCGTCCTTCGCTCGACCCCAATCAACGCCATGTCCTGTACAGGAGACGATCACCAAAGCCGTCACGACACCGGCACCGAAAAAAACGCCCTACATTTCCACAAACGGTGAGCCATTTCCATGGCATGATATCCGCCTACCAACGGCGATAGCGCCGGAATCGTACAACATCTTTATGCATCCAAACATCTCCCAGTCGACATTCAAGGGAAATATCTCGATGAGGGTTCGGACGCTTGAACCAACAGATTTTATTGTTTTTCATCTCAAGGATATGAATATTACACATTTTGATGTGAATTCTTTAAAAAATGGCCCGAATGATTTGGAATTGATTCGGACAACGAAATTCTTGGAATATAAGGAGAGTGAGCAGTTTTATATTCAGCTGACCCGGCGTTTGAGTGTTGGGGAACGAGTTCAAGTTGATGTTAAGTTTGAAGCTAAACTAGTCAGCAAACTGGCGGGATTTTATAAAAGTTCTTACAAATCCTCCACAGGAACAAGGTAAGAAGAATATGTGTTGTATTTGATCTTTTAACAATCTGAAACATCATCCTTAAGAACAACAAAAAGCATATGTGTCAAGAGTAATGGAACTTTAATACATAAGGATTAAGCAAACAAATAAGTGCCATATGAATAAAGCCAACATGCGGGGCTGATAAAAGACACTTAATTGATTCCCCTAATTGATACCTCAAACCAATAATACTACTGGGAGGGTAGGGATGGGTGAAAAAATTTAAACTGAGACCAATACGCCAGCGGGCGTGACACGGCAACTTGAAAAAGTGAAAGGGAGGCAACTCCGTAAATACTAAGCGAAATGGAAAGGGGGGTAACTCGTTATTTAAACATGTCAAAATATATTTTAACAAGTAAAATATTACTTTAACAATCTGAAACATCATCCTTAAGAACAACAAAAAGCATATGTGTCAAGAGTAATGGAACTTTAATACATAAGGATTAAGCAAACAAATAAGTGCCATATGAATAAAGCCAACATGCGGGGCTGATAAAAGACACTTAATTGATTCCCCAACCCCAGTGTATTAAAGTTGGAAACTTTAAAGAAAAGGAAATATGAAAAACAAATGACAAGTATTGATAGGTCATTGATAAAATCTACGACAGAAATGTTAACATGGTAAGGTACTGCCGAAAGCGTTTAACGCTTTCATTTTACGATGAGAGCTAAACTCTAGATATCTTAGGTATGCTGAGCTTTTCCAAAAGCCTATGTCCTGAATAAGTTCTCCTGGCATTCCGACATTGAATGCCCAACTGGCACCACCACGTCTGAAAGAGTGTCCAGTTATGTTCACAGTTACACCATGCGAGTGTAGTATTTCACACACAGTCTTTAGAAACACAGAGTAGGACAGAGGAGTTCTGTCATTATTACACAACAGCGGCTGTGTAGCGGATGCGCGCCTGTGGTGCTGCAGAAGACGTTTCATGGCCGCAGCTGGGTTAAGAGGGTGACTGCCGGTGTCCGGCAGAAACACATCTAGCAATTTCTCTCGGAATTGTAATGTCTTTGTCCATTTCAAAGAAACACGATAACCTGTGTCCATAATAAAAACATCCAAAACAGTTATATGCTTATTTGGATCGAATTTTGATCCGCACAGAATATTCCCCGGACGCAACATTCCGTAAAATCCAAGGAAACATGCTACCAATACAGATGAGTTAAACAAAGAATTGCAGTCTAGGCTCCCTTTTATAAGAAGCAGATGTTCTGGGGTGATCGGAGATGCACACGACTGAGAGTCCCCTAGTTCACGCTTGACTCCCTTCAAGAGCTGGTTTAAATGCCAATTATCCTTTAATGGATCTCCAAAACCATTAGACTTGTGTAAATTGCTGACAATGTTCAGATATTGACGAATTGATGAGTACTTCATCTTCCTGAAGTCGACGAGGTATGCCACGTAAAGAGAAATGGTATCTGAGGACATAGGTACCATGTTAACTCCAGATAAGTCACAAAAGTCCATTAGACATTTCACCTGGGACTTATATGTGCGCTTCGTCGCCTCCGACCACCCCTGTGACACAAGTCTGGCTACAGTCTGTTGTAGGCGTGAGCGGACATTGCTTCCATCTGGAATTTATGAAAGCAAGTGACATGTGAGAGCATAAAAAATCTAGGTTAAAGAGAAACAAATTACAATGGGGTAGCATATCATATACATTGGACAAATTTCCAGGTTCATGTAATCTAGAAACACAGTCAGCAAGTCTATTCTCACGCCCAGGAATATATTCAGCTCTGAGAGTAAAGTTAAAACAAGCTTTTAACCACCAGAGATATCTCAACCAATCCATTACAAATGGAATTTTACATGAACCTTTGTTAATAAATGCCATTGCTACCTGGTTATCAGTCTTAACAACTATTTTTTGGTTTTTCCACAAATGACCCCATCTACAGGCAGCCAGGACAATGGCTAAAGTCTCTTTAATATTTATGTGTTTATTCCTCACGTCAGGCAGGTCAGTTTTCCAGTTCATGTAATAGAAATCACCGTTGTAGTGACCACCTGCCCCCTCATCACATGCATCAGTACACACAATAGACACCTGGCGTGTGTCAATGAACGGGGTGGACCCGTTGTAATGTTTAATAAAACACAACCACCACTTAATATCGGCTTGGAAACTTTCGTCAAGTTTGCATCGTCCATGTGGTGATTTGATAACATTTTTCAGGTCAATCACACGACGTAAAAAGGTACGCCCCCCTTGAATGACCATGCTTGCCCAACTCAGTTGTCCTATTAGACGTTCAAGTTGGCGCCTGCTAGCTCTACATTTATCAGAAAAGGATTGTATTTGGTCATAGAAAACAGTCAATTTAGCCTCCGGAAGAGACAACGTCCCACTCAGTGTATCGATGGTGATTCCCAAGAAAACAATCCGTTGAGTGGGTCCATCAACTTTATTCCAGTTAATCATAAAGCCTAATTCACGTAATAAGCTGATGAGGCGAGCCAGAGCTCGTGAACACTCCTCGATAGAATCGCATATGATGAGAAAATCGTCTATGTAAGCGATAACGTCAATACCGTATTTCGTCTTCATAATGCGACAGACAGAGGCACTCAAAGTCTGGAAAATACGACAGCTCTTAGATGCACCGAAAGGCAGCTTCGTGTCATACATATAAGTAATGTCCTCGTCCCCAATGAAGCGCCAGTATAAGCCCGTCAAAGCGTAGTTGCTAGGGTGGATTCCAACCGATCTGTAAGCACTTTTAAGGTCCACTTTAGCTAAATAACTGCCGGTTGTGATAAATCTAAGTGCGTGTCTCAGATCCATGTACTCACATTCACAGTCTACCATGTATGAATTCATGCCTGCATTCCTTGGCAGACTACCGTCATGAATTAGGCGAACCTTACCATTATCTTTGGGATTAGACCCGAGAGGACTCACCACTGCTGGCTTGGAACTAGTTGTCACATAATTACCTAATTCTATTTCTTCACAAATTTGTTTCTCGGTTTCAATAGTATTTTCTACACTAGACCTATGATTTTTTGTAAACACATTCGATAAAGTAACGTCATTAAGGTCCACTAATTTGAATCCATCTTTTATTCCCGTCAAAATGAAATCTCTATCCGGGTCACCCTGTGGTAACAAATTGTTCCAAGCTTCATAGTTTAGTGATTTTGTGTCATGTGACGAAAGTTTTTTGCCTCTTGGTCAACTGACCTGGGATCGGGCTGACCAGGTCCAGCACTCCTGAAAACCGGAAACTGCGGGTTATGTTGGTTCGCCGGGTGTCCCTCCTGACGACACACAAGACAAACATGGGCAAGTCTACAGAATGCTGACTGGCTGCAGTTCCCGTAGTTGTAGCGACGACATATCTCTCTACCGTCACCAGTGAATGGACCACGTGACCTTTGGCGCCTAGCGTTAACGCCTTGTTCCATGTGACGTAGTGCTTTCGCGGTGGTAGAATTAGGCTTTGGTACAAGTTGGAAATCTCTAATTTCCTGGTAGGGCTTTCCCCATGGGAATCCTTCCTCGTGCTGCCTCTGACGATATTCATTATCATACAGTACCACGCTTCCCCACACATACCTCGACGTTAACCGTGACACATCCTGCATATATTTCAGATAGTCTAAAACACCAGCGAGATCAACCTCCTTCTTCTGAATCATGTCCTTCAACACACCTACACTAGCATAAGTCCACATTTCTTGAGTCATTTTACCCAGATTTCCCTTTGCTTTTACATGTCCAATATCCAAGGTAATACCCTCACCAAGGTCTATAGTTTTCGCCTGACTGTCCACGTTATCAAAAGAATCTTCCCACAAATAATGAGCGAGTTTTCGCAGCTTTCCTTTCTTACCGTCATCACTTGTAACACCTGTCACACTCCCATGCACATCCATCCCCGAGCCGCCATTTTGAATATTTTCAGAACGTTGAGTTGACCTCGATTGATCAGCCGCTAACTCCTGTCGAAGTCGCTCAACCTCCCTTCCGAGTTTCATCCGCTTGGTCTCGAGGTGTAGACGCTTCATCTCAGCCTCAAGGGATTCACATTCAAGTTCCAAGGAACGACTGTTGTCCTCCATAACACTTGACCTTGCCTCGAAAACTGGTGACGTCAATTTATCAAAAGACGGCGTGGCTGTTCTGAGAGGTGAATCGAAGCCGATCCCTTCTTCATGTCGAGTTGATTGTTTGATTGACTCCAATGCTTCCATCATTTTTACTCCAGCATTTTTCCGTTTCGGCTTCACATCCGCCATCATAACAACTTTGTAAATGGAAAAAATTTAAACTGAGACCAATACGCCAGCGGGCGTGACACGGCAACTTGAAAAAGTGAAAGGGAGGCAACTCCGTAAATACTAAGCGAAATGGAAAGGGGGGTAACTCGTTATTTAAACATGTCAAAATATATTTTAACAAGTAAAATATTACGAAGTAGCAATTTTAAAACTTTTATTTACCAGTAATTTTATTTTGTTCATTTTTCGTCATTTCCACACAAAATGAGCCTTTGATATAGATTTAAATTTAAATGTCCAAACAAAATTATATATCTATAAAAATGTTGATTGTTTAAAATTTTTGTACCAGAACAATTTTACATTTATTAAGTATCCATCAACGTGTCTTTGATGTGTGGTATGCACTTTTTAAGCTGCTCATCGACCTCTTGATAGAATTCTTTATTACATAACAGAATAAGGTGTTCTTATTTCTCGCACCTTTCCATACAAAATGAGCCTTTATATAGATTTAATTTTACATGTCCAAACCAGGGATGCAGAAATCGGTCTATTTGCCGGACATGTCCGATTGTAAATCCAGTTTGACCGAATGGAAAATTGACCTATCGGACATCAGTTGACCGATTGCAGAAAATAAAAGGAAAAACTAAATTTACAAGCATTAAATAAAGGCAAACGGCCCTGCTTGTGTCGGTCATAATTGTTCATGAAATTGAAATATGTTGATCCAGTCAAGAAGTCACATTTATTCTTCACAGCACGAGGCACAACGTCAATCATCATTATCTTCAGTAAATTAGAATTGTCGGCAGAAAAAAGACTTACCGTTTGTTATTTAATTGAAATTTCCAGTGTCATTTAGTGACTGAAAGATGTGACCCATTTCACAACATTATTTACGAAAAAGATTTCATTAAAATCGCATTGTAAACAAATTTTGTCAAAGATAAACTTTGCATGAACGTGTGGCTTCACCGTACCGGTGATTCATGAATTTGTTACAGATTGAGATTTTGCTATTTGAATCTCGATAAATTTAATAATATCTCGGTCATAAAACAAAGGTAACATATTTCAACAAATATGATAGATCAATATCGATGTATGGTAAAGCTATTATACAAATTCAAAATAAATAAACCTATCAAAAACGAATAATTAGCAATAATATTTCACGAGACGTTATGTAGTCAAACACCGTTTGTATGACGCTACGAAGACACGATCGCATTGCCCATCGCATTTACATGATGACACACGTTATAAAGAGGGACACACGTTATAAAGAGGTATGCTAATTTAAAAACTCCAATTTCTCTTGCGTTTACATTACTTCTTTTTAGTTTATAATTATTCATTTACAATTGCGAAATATGTCTCCAAATAAAATATAAAAGTAATCTTATTAGAATAAGTTCAAATTCGTAACTACATCTTGAATAGGAAAATAGTCGTATGGAATATGGTTGGACCACGTGCTCTGCCGAGTTGTGAGTTTATTCGCTTGTAAACTCACTTGTGTAAACTCGCTCAAACTAGCACTGTCGGTAAATCGTAGTTGGTAAACATTGATTTTAAATTATGAACCATTTTATGCATGTTAATGATAAATAAATAGTTATCGTTAATTGCTTTCGTGTTATGTTTAATAGTATGCAATAAATTGAAGAACCAACAAATAGTAATATTTTCTGATACTTTATTCATAAAAATTTTTTACTTCCGGGTTCGTCTTTTTGGGTCAAAGATGAAATGTCCGACTGGCAAAAATTTGAATCTGCATCCCTGGTCCAAACCCAATAATATCTTTGAAAATGTTGATCTTTTAAATTTTATCTACTATAACAATTTTACATTTGTTCGGTATTCAACAACATGTGTTTCTAATTATTGTATTTCCTACATAAAAGTAAGTCTAGTATTTCAACACTAGTCCATAAAAAGTAAGTGACTGTGTCCTACCATAATTCCTAAATAAGTTTGATGCCTCTAAAAGTTTGACAGTGTATTGTAAAATCTTCTGATGTTCCCAATTCAGAGCCTTTCAAAATTATGACAAAATACCAGAAGTTCAGTGTTGATGACCCTTCTTAAATTTGCCTGGTTTGGGTGCAATGCTACACTGAATTTCAGCACAGTGCCTCTCATGGTTCGCTAGTTTCAGGCGAAGTTTACAGGTTTCACTGCAATGCATAGCCACCATGGCTTTGCAGGCTTTCTCTCTGCAATAATACTATAATGTGAAATACTCTTGAAAGCAGAGTTAAACCCATCCTCGGTTATCCAGGGTTTTATATATGCTCCGTTACTCTCCACTATATCACCCCTGGGAAACTTTATCAGAGAAATCAAGGGCGGGTAATTTGAGTACAGATTTCTCTGATGAAGTTTCCCATGGGTGATATAGTGGTGAGTAACGGAGCATATATAAAACCATGGGTAACCGAGGATGGGTTAAACCCCAACTCACCTCACCTGTTTACTCTGTATAACCACGCTATGGTCACATTGTGTCTTGTTTGAAGGTCATTATAGTGGTACAAAACTGAATCTAGACAGTCTTAATTATAACATCACATACATGATGAAATTTTAAAGGTGCATCCATTGTGTTTTATAACATTTTATTTGGTTTTAAAACTTTCCAACTCACCCATGTGCTGTCTACAATTCAAATAAATTCACTCAACTTTCATATTTATCCCAAATTGCCAAATTTATCATAATTTTTTAGTTTCCAATTAAAATTATGTAACATCATTATGCATGTGCAGAAACCGAAACTGCACGTCCCATTTACATGCACAGTAGTTATGTGACCTATTAAACATTATCAACTAAAATTTGTCTTTTTGTCTGTTATAAATAAGATTCCAAAATTACGTTTGACTCATTGACGCACGCCACAGGCTGTGCATTTTCCGGTTTTCGGTCAGAAATCATATACTTTTACCTTCATATCGTCTTTATGCTAAGTTGACTATCATCAAAATGGTAGTTTTCTGTAACAGTCGGTACTTCTCGATAAAGTAACACCATTTATAACGTTTGCAATATGTGATCCCCAACAGCACAATGCATGTATCTTTAATATTCTAAGTACTAACTTAACTGATTATTGCGATGCATCATGTGATTTTCATCAATCTCATGTAGTTAAGGACCATTTTGCCCATAAAAATCTTTTATTCTTTTTCTCGAAATAAACATGTAAAATGTGGTCCCAAATTATAACAATATTGCACTTCAGGGAAATCGCCACTACTCACTTCGAACCCACGGACGCCAGAGCAGCATTCCCCTGTTTTGACGAGCCTGAACTGAAAGCCAACTTCACGCTGTCAATCATACGAGAGAAGGATTGGATCTCCCTCTTCAATACGCCGCTCGTCAAGTCAGAGCCGTATCCGTTCTCCGCAAACCTTGTACAGGACTTCTATGAAACCAGTGTTAAAATGAGCACCTACCTCGTCGCTTTTGTCGTCTGTGACTTTGCAAATATTTCTGCAACAACAAAAGATGGAATAAAGGTAAGGTCTTTTGAATGACCATTAATTTCTTGTGGAGCCGTATGACATTTCCGTTTTTCCTGTAACCATGGATCTTTATGTACAGTGATGTGCCAAAAGTATTTCAACAATCGCTTTTACCCCATTGCATCAGTCAGTCAGTCAGTCTAGCATAGATAATTTTAATTGTTTCAATTTTCAAAATATTTTACTGAAAATTGACATGAAAATAGAAAATCTACTCTGCAACAAGTAAAAAATTTCTGATTTTGGATACAACATTATTTAACAAAATATTTAAACACTCAGTCTACCCAGCTGTTTAAATGGGTACCTGGACATGGGAAGTACGGACCTATGTGGTTTGTGGACAGATTAGTAGCAGCACAATAAGTACATTTCCTTCAGGGAGATAATTGTGCGCTTTGAGCATAGGGCAATGCACTATACAAATGGACACATCTTATTAGTATTATGACAAAGAAAAGCTGATATTATTGAAATACAGCTGCTGATCGAGATTTAGCGTACAATTCTTGCCGACATCTCAGCTAGTACATATTTAGTTTTGAGAACAACTATTGAAGAAGCCATAGTTGTTCTCAAAACTAAATATAAACCATAACATATGGCTATTTTCAATTTCTCTCTTTTAAGTCGTTTTCTTATAAATTTGCATCACTCATGAAAGAAATATTACCATCTGATCAATTCAGATATTTGTAGCAGGTAATATGACAAGAGTTATCTCCCCTGCAGGTGAGTGTATTCGCTCCGAAGGAACAGATAAACCAGGCCCATTTCGCACTGAACGGAGCGGTAGATGTTCTGGAGTACTACAATACGTTCTTTGGAGTCAAATATCCTCTTCCTAAACAAGGTACGTATTGAAATGCAATCGTGTATTTAATAAAAAATATAATTTTTAATACTTACCCCACTTCAGATAATGCATGTTACCTTGCACTTTCGATAAGAGATTGAAAGAGTTGAATCCTAGTCCTTTACGAAGTATAGTGTGGTCAACACGAAGGCTGGGTACAACGAGTCGTACCGGAAGGAAGACCAATCTGTCACGTGCATGAGCACGTGACGTAATCATATTTCCTTTCATCGAGGATTTGACTAGACGTTTGAATTCCTTATCGTGGTTTTTTGTGTTATTGTGTTATTTTTTGTGCAATTCCTTACCTAAGGTATGTCCTTTTTACTTACTATACTAACGGAGTGTGTGAATAAAGCATATGGTATCACCTACCTGCTCGACGAATTTTTCTCGTGGTGCTCTTTGAAAAATTTTCATCTTCCCGTCTTCTCTTCCCGTTTTTCCGTCCCTTTTGGCGTGTTTTTCGCTTCTTGGGTCGTTCCCACATCTTAATTCCCTATTTACAACACTTTTTAACGTTTCTTGTACCTTAATTTCTTCAAATTTCGTACCTGAACTTGCATTGTTGGTGTTCGTTTTTCCCCATTTTTTTGTATTCTTGCGCCGAAGCACATGTTATACTTCATGTTTCAAAATGGGTTGAATACCCTTTTTTTGGTTTGTTTTTCTTTTGTTTATGCTTTTTGAGTGTTTTCATCTCCTTTAGGAGGTTTGTTTACATTCAATTCGTTGTTTTTTACCACTTTTTCCATTCGCACTACTTTGTTTTGCTTTTGGTACTGTTTGGTGGTAGAGCGCCTAGACTTGCTACTAGGCTCGTTTTCTATTATTTTTACTTTTGCGTTACTACTCTTCCCCCTCACATTTCTCAATGTTTTTGGGTGGTGTTTGATGCTTTCTTCATTCATACTCGTTGAGTAAAGCTTCTTTATGATTGTTTGTGATATTTACATGTTTTCTTCACATGTTTATCTTTACAATTTATATAAAAAAATAAAAAAAATGAAATAAAATAAAATAAAATAATTTGTAAATAAACTTTTATGTTTATTTCTCATTAATTTAATGTTAACCCTTGGTTTCCTCAGGGTTTTTTCTTGTGTTAAAGGGGCTCTATGCCGCTCCTTTTTGTACAAGCTCACTGCTTATGTTGTTTGTTTCTGCTTTTTACAGTTCCTACTCTATGTCACGAGTATACTGCAATATTTGCAGATCGCAGAAGTCAGCTAAGGATCCACACCCCCTCTGCCCTGACTGTGTGTTGGAACAGTGCAGTGAGGCTTCCAAGTGTATCCACTGTCAGCCTTTATCACCGTCAGCTTTTAAGGCGTTTCTCGTCGCGAGAAGGAAACGTTTTACTCAGAGGCTGTCTCGGAGAATGGCCGACAAAGATGTCCCTTCTCCTCAGGGGGAAGTTGTGTCAGAGACTACTCCAATTCAGGGCTTAGCGAGCTCTGAGACTTCGATGGTGGAAGTCTCACCAGTGACTCAGAGTAAGAGGCCTTCCTATGGGCCTACTCCAGAGGAAGTTGAACAGGCGGTCAATGCAGGAGCTCCTCGTATTGACCCTTCCTTCTTACAGTCTCTTGTTAGTCAGGAGTTGACCAAGATCTTGGGGACTAGAGTGGCGCAGGATGCCCCTCCTGTGCCTACTGCTCACCAGGAGGTTGTTAAGAGCAGGGCCTCTAAGAAACCTGCTGAGACTGTCACTAGTAACCAGGACAAGCGTCAGGACCAGCCTCAGGTCCAGCATCAGGACCAACGGCAAGACCAACGACAGGACCAGCGACAGGACCAGCGACAGGACCAGCGCTTGGTTCTGTCTCAAGATCAGCGTGCTCGGGACGACCGAGATGACAACTATCGGGAGATCCACTCTCGAGATGATGATAGGGTCTCGCGCAGAGACTCATGGATGACTTATGACCAGCGCTGACCACCCCGGCGCTCGCGTTCACCTCGGCGCTCACGCTCTCCTCGGCGCTCTAGATCACCTCGACGCTCCCCTCGGCGCTCAAGATCGCCTAGGCGCTCACCACGGCGCTCACCACGGGGTGCTCACCTCGGCGCTCACCAGGGCGCTCACCTCGGCGCTCACCTCATCAGGACACTCCTTCAGTCAGGGAAGAAGACTTTGTCCCTGATTATGAAGAGGAGAGGAACGAGAACGCTGAGGACAACGGCACTCACTTGGAGTTTGGTGATGTGTTTGGCTGGATAGCCGATAGACTGTCAACGTGCCCTTCACCAGGCCCTGGCGTAGACCAGAGGTTTGCCATCTGGGACGACCCGGAAGTGTTGATACCACCACACCCTATTGTGCGAGACGCGTTGGACAACTTGGACGAGGACTTCGCCAAGTTGTCTCTTAACCCGACCTTCCAACTGGCTAAGAACTCGGGGCCTAAGTTCAAGGTTCACTCCATGGGGGGGTACGACTGTGGAGCCGTTCAGGACGACCAAGTGCGGCGCCTGTCGGACGCTTCGTTGGCCCAGTACAAGGTGACTGACGCAAGGCTCAGGAACATTGATATGGAGCTTCGTAGGACTCTAAAGCCATTGTCAGCGTTGGCCTCTTCCACTGAGGCGTTGGCTCAGGACCTCACGGAGGATAATCTATCACGTGCGGATCACTTCGCCACAGTGTTCAGGTGGCAGGCGAACACTATTTCTGTGATTGTGGACCATCTGCGTGCGGCCCTTGCTATTAACACCATCACTAGGCGCAACGGTCCAACCTCCAAGTGGGAAGACGAGTTTAAAAAGACTTTAGTGCGGGCGCCGATCTCATCGGATACACTCTTTGCTGGCACCATCAAGGATGTGTTCAAGGATCAATCGGAGAAGAGTCAAGCCGACTTTACCTTCCAGGCGTGCAAGTTAGTCACTAGCACTTTCCCTAGCAACACCAATAACTCTGGACGGAGGTACTCGGGTCGCAGGCCTTCGGTTAAGAATGCCTTTCTTAACCAGCGTGCCAAGAAGAGAGGTGGCTTCGTGCAGGGAGCCAACTGGGGGCGATACCAGAGCAGCTTCCAACAGAACAATGGGCGGAATCCTACCACGCCAGGGAAGAAGCCCAAGACTCCTTACAAGTCCAGGCGCTGAAAGTCTGGACAGGCACGACTGGACCCTCCCGCCTCCAGTCGTCCCAGTCACAGATATACCCGTAGGCGGGAGACTGGGTGTGTTCTGGCCCAATTGGAAAATCCTAGAGGACACCTATGTAACCGATATCCTTCAGACCGGTTACAAATTGCCAATGACCAGGTCGCCGCCTCTGACCAACCTGCCCCGGTCACGCGTGTATTCGTTAACTCAACAAGTGCAGTTGTCCGACAACATCAAGATTCTGTTGGACAAGCGTGCGGTAGAGATAGTGCTAGATCCCAACAACGCCCCAGGGTTCTACTCTCCCATCTTCCTCGTCCCCAAGAAGAACTCGGGGAAGATGAGGATGATCCACAACTTGGAGGTTTTCAACGATCTCTACATGCCAGAGCCGCCACACTTCCGTATGACATCCCTGGACCAGCTGCGCTCCAAGCTGTCCCGCGACGACTGGCTGGTCAGTCTGGATCTCCAGGACGCATACCTGCATGTGCCGATCTACGAGCCACGCAGGAAATACCCCAGGTTTGTGTTTCAAAACATTCATTATCAATGGAACGTCCTGCCGTTTGGCATTTCCACGGCCCCGTGGCTTTTCACACGTATCACGACGCCGATCGCGCGGTTTCTTCATCTCCGGGGGGTCGAGTTCGATCCCTATATAGACGACTGCCTGATGAGTCACAACGCGCCTCACGTGCTACGCAGACAGTCGCAGTTTGCTCGCGGACTTCTTCACCAGTTGGGGTGGCTCGTCAATTTAGAGAAGTCGCAACTAGTCCCCTCCCAGCGGCTGACGTTCATCGGGGGGTTATTTCTAACGGACTTAGACCTGGTGAAAGTTCCACCAGACAGGTGGTCCAAGATCCAGGGCTTCACGCGGAGAGGGCTGATCGACGCAATGACTCTCAGGGAGTGGCAGTCCCTGTTGGGTCTTCTCTCCTCCGCCCAGTATCTCACCTCCAGAGGGCGCTTGATGCTCCGCCCTCTACAGAGATTCCTTGCGCCATTCATTCATCGGAACGACCTGCTAATCAAGTTCGCTCTTCCAGCAGGTCTTCGTCATTACCTGTGTTGGTGGACGATCCGATCGAATGTTTGCGCAGGTGTCTCTTTAACAGACTTTCCACCGGATCTTCACCTGTTTGTGGACGCCTCGCACCAGGGGTGGGGCGCCCATCTGGAGAACAGGACAGTAGCAGGGCTGTGGTCAGGCGCTCAAAGGCACTGGCACATCAACAACTTGGAGCTACAGGCAGTGATCTTGGCGATCACCCACTGGCTACCAGTGCTGCAGAATTCGCGTCTGTTAGTGGCTTCAGACAACTCAACAGTGGTGTGGCTGGTGAAAAACCGAGGCACGACAGGGTCGAAACAGCTGCTCGATCAGACCTTCAGCTGTTTCAGATTGTGGACGACAATCACATTCAGATCAGGGCTCGCCACATTCCCGGTTGTCAAAATGTATTAGCAGACGCTCTGTCTCGGCCGGACAAACCATCCCCGACAGAGTTGATGCTACATCGGGAGGCATTCGACCTCCTGTGCGCAAAGTTTTACCGCCCGCTGATAGACTTGTTTGCAACGAAACTGAACGCTCGTCTTCCAGTCTACGTGTCTCCTCTGCCCGATCCAGCAGCTTGGGCAGTGGACGCCCTGTCTCTGAGTTGGGAGGGACTAGACGCATACGCCTTTCCGCCTCCGATACTTCTTCCAAAAGTGGTAGCAAAAGTAAAAGCAACAATGTCGCTCAGACTGCTTTTGGTAGCGCCCTTCTGGCCTGCGAGGAGTTGGTTCCCAGTTCTTCACAGTCTCGTCGTAAACGAGCCAGATCCTCTGCCTCTGTGGCCGCGGCTGCTGCTTCATCCAAACAGCCGCTTTCCTCATCCGGATCCAGGGCGGTTTCATCTATCCGCCTGGATCATCTTCAAAGAGCCCTAAGAGCTAAAGGTTATTCGTCACGTGTGGCGAGTGTTATCACAAAGGCGCATAGAGTCTCTACTAGGTCGCTCTATGATGATAAGTGGCTTTCCTTCGAAAAGTTCTGCAAGACTAAGGCCATGGACCCGGTTGGCGCCTCTCCTCAGTTTGTGGCCGAGTTCTTGTTATACCTGCGTAAAACAAGACATCTTAAGGGTGGTACTATTTCTACCTATTTGTCAGCCCTCAACTCTGTTTTAGCTGTCAAATCGGGTAGAAAGGTTTCTAAGACTCCAGAGCTGATTGCGCAAGTTTCGGCCACCGGCATGGGACCTTAATTTGGTGCTTCGTCACCTGCGAGGTGCACCCTACGAACCTCTTGAGAACGCTTCATTTGAAGACCTTTCACGAAAGACTGTTTTTCTCATCTCTCTGGCGACGGCGGCCAGAGTGAGTGAGGTCCATGCCCTGGACGTCACGAGAGTCAGATTTGAGACCTCCCGTCAGGGGGCGGTCCATTTAGGTTTACTTTGGGACTTTGTAGCAAAAAATCAGCTACCCGGACAACCAGACAGGAAGTTTACTTTGCCTTCCTTGTCTTCGATTGTACATGATTCTGAAAGAGAAGAGCTTTCTTTGTGTCCCGTAAGAGTGTTACGGGAATACATTCAGCGATCATCCAGCAGGAGGAAGGCTCGAAAGAGGCTTTTTATTCCCTTTTCGGCCGCAGCCAATGGTGAGGTTAACAGGAACACCATTGCGCTGTGGCTTCGTCAAACAATCCTGGCAGCATACGATGCTGAGGGTCTGCCTCATCCGGTTGCAAATAACCCGCATGAAATACGGGCTTTGGCGTCAACCATGGCGTTACACAGAAACATATCTGTACCTCAGATAATGGAGGGTTGTTTCTGGCGCTCTACTTCGGTGTTCGCCAGTCACTACCTGCGAGATCTGGCAGTGGAGGATATACAGGGCTTACAGTCCTTCGGTCCGTTGGTCGTGGCGCAGCAGCTCACCCGACCACGGCAGCACTAGGTAATTGCTTTTATCCTCCTCTCGCTCCTTTACCTTAGGGGTACCCATGGTTTGTCATGGTTCCCCCCCTAAGCGTTTCTTGGGCTTATGCTTTCCTTCTCCTTGCAGGAGTTGATTGTCATACGTCTTGTCTTTGGTGGTGGGTCCTCGTATCGACCTTCCCGCCATCCTTCACTGTCGGATCAACATGCATTATCTGAAGTGGGGTAAGTATTAAAAATTTATTAAAATCTAAATATTTTAGATATTTAAAAATACTTACCCCACTTCCAAGATCGAGCCCTCCCGGCGTGATTCGCCTTCCTCCCCGCAGTCGCTCTCTTCTCGGACTTGGATTCAGGAAATATGATTACGTCACGTGCTCATGCACGTGACAGATTGGTCTTCCTTCTGGTACGACCCGTTGTACCCAGCCTTCGTGTTGACCACACTATACTTCGTAAAGGACTAGGATTCAACTCTTTCAATCTCTTATCGAAAGTGCAAGGTAACATGCATTATCTGAAGTGGGGTAAGTATTTTTAAATATCTAAAATATTTAGATTTTAATAAGTTTATATGTTTCTTTTCGGAGGCTGTCAACCTTGCAGCCTTGAGAATTTTTATTGTCAAAATTATTTTTTTTTTGACTTTAAGAAATATGTCTAATGACGTCATATTCAGTAGAATAACAAAATATTTGTCTTTGAAATAAATTTACAAAAATATTTCGATATATAAATATTATTGTTTATGTCGTTTTGTAAACGAAATAATTTTTCTTGCCAGTTGATATAACTTATATGTAGACAAGATAATTTTGTACTAGAAACATTGAAACTAGCAATTGCCCTTATCTCCTATTTTAATTTAAAAATCTTATTGAACCCAAACTCTTAACTTACTGCATTCTTGCTCACAGTACTGCTTGGCAAAGGGTCATGTTTTGATTTTTCATCAGGCAACTATATATGATCTAACCCTTGTTTTTTCATGTTATGGGAATGTCATTTGATTGTTGTTTTATTCTTTATCAAGATCTGATCGCAATTCCGGACTTTGCTGCTGGCGCTATGGAAAATTGGGGACTTATCACATACCGGATGTCGGCCATCTTGTATGATGAGAATGTGTCGTCGCTAGGCAACAAGCAGTGGGTTGCTACAGTTGTTGCACATGAGTTGGCCCATCAGGTTTGTCTTCAATGTTAAAGTCTCAATACTCAAGTGTCAAATCTTAGAATTATTTGGTTAAAGTTGATGTTTGTTGACATGGTATTTGCATTGAGAAATATTCATTGCTGATGATAACTTTCTTATTGATTGACCTTGCAATTGACCGACCTTTACACTGTACTTAAGTGACCTTGACACTCTACTTGAGTGACCATGACACTGTACTTGAGTGACCTTGACACTGTACTCGAGTGACCTTGACACTGTACTTGACTGACCTTGACCTTGCAATTGACCGACCTTAAAGCTTTACTTAAGTGACCTTGACACTGTACTTGAGTGACCTTGACACTGTATTTGAGTGACCTTGACACTGTACTTGAGTGACCTTGACACTACTTGAGTGACCTTGACCCTCTACTTTCAGTGGTTCGGCAACCTTGTGACGATGGCATGGTGGGATGACCTGTGGTTGAATGAAGGATTCGCCAGTTATGTGGAGTACATTGGGGCTGACGTCATTAGCTCAGAATTTCACATGGTACGTAAACAACTTCTCACAAACAAGTGCCAATAACAAGTTTAAAATTTCTGATACACTCAACCCAACTGTTACAAGGGTTACATGGGAAATTATGAGTTCAGTAAAATTTTGGAGAGAATGCTGGACGATTAAGCCAATTTTAAAGGCGCTGAAGCATCTTATTTGTTCACATACTTGTCCTTTATTATTAAAGTTTATACAATATATTGTTACGTTAGAGGATAAGAAATCTTATAACACGACCAGATAAACTGAAAACGGTTATCCACTTATTTACCTTTTTGTGAGAGCACTTTATTTCAGTAAGAATGGCGTGCAAAGGTGCCTTTAAAGCTGATCATCTCTTTAAAGAAATGTGTTTGTAAAATTGACCATATTTATCTCTCGCTTGACAGAATGAGCAGATCGTGACGAACCAGCTGATGCGAGCGCTGTACCTTGACAGTTTGAGCAACTCCCACGCCATCCACATCCCTGTCACCCACCCCGACCAGATCAACGAGATCTTTGACGCTATCTCCTACAGCAAGGTTAGCCAATCAGACTCTGAGTGAGCGGTGGTTGATCATGAAGCAAGTGGCGGATCCCCCCCTTTAAAAAATGTTTGCATGGGCACGTATGGGGGAAAAAATCTTTAACCCCCCCTTTTTCCATTGGTGGACGCCCCCTTTCAAAATTCCTGGATCCGTCACTGATGAAGCTATTTGTTGGACTTTGCCCATGCTATTTACATTTTTGGTCATATCCCCCCTTGAACCTAGAAGCAAGAAATATGACATTGAGGTTTACAATTGAAGAGTACATTTTCCGTATTTTACATTCAAAAAAGTGCTTGCTGATTTTTAGTCATAATCCAGGGCCTAGGCAAAATGAGGATGATTTTACTTTTAAAGTGAGGCACATATGCCAACAAACTAGGGCTGGGATGGGTAACCCAGATACTTTGAACGGGTAGGTACTGAGAAGGACCTGCCACCCGGGTACTCATCACATGTTTTGGACACGTTCTTATCATGTGACTAAATATAAAACAATTTAATATGTAATGCTTTCATAACAAGATTGCTGTGTATTTGAAGATTCAGACACAATATTAAAGTCAATTGTCATTCATAATAAAGTTTGATTGAAATAGTCATAGATCTCTATACTTTAGCTTTCTAACTCCATACTTCAGCCTACCAGGTGAACTAAATCTTACAAATTAGATGTTGGATATCGATAAAACGGGTATCCAGGTAGGGTTATAGGGGTACCTTGGTAGAAAAAATCTGCCCGTCCAAGCCCTACAACAAACATGGTACTTTGTTTCTTGTTTAACTGTATGGCAATAGTAACAACTGCAACATAACTCATCCTCCACAGGGCGGGTCGGTTCTAAAAATGTTGCGCAGCATTCTGGGCAAAGAGAACTTCAAACATGGTCTCACGGACTATCTGACCCTCCATCAGTACAGCAACGCTCGGACAAATGACCTGTGGTCAGCCCTGCAGGGAGGGAACCGGGAGGGCGGTCTGGACGTCCAGGCGATCATGGACACATGGACGAAACAGATGGGCTACCCAGTTGTGACGGTCAAGCAACAGGGGAGGCAACTCTCGCTAACCCAGGACCGGTTCATACTCAACCCAGCGCATGGGAACGATGTTGTTGAAAAGAGTCAGTTTGAGTGAGTGCCATATCCTTGGATGCTATCATCAGTTTAGTTTTATGAAATCTCGGTATGACACACTGGCTCATATAATAATCTCTCCATGTTACAGCTACAAGTGGTACATCCCCGTCACTCTGGTAACCAGCGCTGATAACGAGACGAGGCACCTCACCTGGATGAATCTCACTTCAGGTAACAATTTATTTGCCTCAGGTACCCACTCAGTCTGAATAAAATCGACCCTATTCTGAGGAATACAAACCGATAGATTCGCCTCCTCAGGTTCTGAAACAAAAAACCCAGCGAAAAACCCTAACGAAAAGATTTCCATATCTTCTCCTTCCGCCCTTGACCTCAACCCTCGCATTTTCAGTGCTAAGATTTTAACGTACTGCAGGCTAATCGGAAAAGCCAATCAGAAGAAGTTGTATTGCTGTGACTGTTTCGATCGTCGCTTATTTTGAATTGGTTCCGAATGTAAACAGCGATTTCATTGGCTGTATGTTAGCAGATGGTAAGGGAAGTAACTCGTGATCACAATAGGTGTCGCTGATTCGTTTCACCACTTCTGCCTAGGTTGAAGGCAAGTTAAAAAATGGAGAGATCTCGATACATTTTCACCTTGCCGTGGGAAGATGGGTTACAATTTGTTCACCTCTTATAAATTCAAGTGACAGTGTGTTTAATAAATATAGTAGCCTGTCTGATATTTTACCCTGAAGTATTATATTATGGACTAAGCCGTTTGATATTTTTCAACAAATTTAGTGAAGCATTCTTGATTAGCACTGCTTCTTGTAATGTTGTGATACTATTGTTCATAATGTTGTCGACTCTTATTCAATGTCACTTCTAAACGGTACTTTATCTTGAAAAAAAATATGTGCTAGAAATCCTCTCAGAAGAAAGTTAGGTAAATATGTGTGACAAATGCCTTTTGTTAAACTCTGGACAACCTTCATTTAAGTGATAGAAGATTTCACACTTTCTTTGTAAAAACAGTATGACACTTTACTCATGTAATATTTTATGTATAAGCCCATCTTTAAAGGGACAGTAGCACGTTTTTTTCGCCCAAATAAGTTGATAAAATGAATTTGAAAAATAATGTCACTAATAATAAAACACCCTTCTTTCTTCGAAAAATCAATTTACAAAAAAATTTGTATGTGGTTCGGTAAAGCCATGAGAATCGTTTTTGTCATTCGAAATAATAAAATGTGTTCACAATAAAATGGCCACCATGCATTTGTTGCGTTATACACAACGCCGTTATTACCACTACGGATAATTGCTTTGTGTAATAAGATGTTTTACCCTCTGAAGTAAATTCAAACGACATAAACTATCATTATAAATGGGAAATTTGAAAAAAAACGTGCTACTGCCCCTTTAAATTGCTTGATAACAGTGTTAGTATCTACACAGAAATATCACTGCAATAAAGAAGTTGTTAATCCATAAATTTGTTAATTCTTCATCTTACCAACTTTTAAATGCCTAGTATTGGAAGAGATCTTTAAAGGGACACCGCGTCGATGATAACTATGAGATCAGATATATTTACCAATGGTGATTAACATGTCTGATAACAAGTCACAGACCCCAAATTTCAGACAATTGAAGTGATTAGTAATAAAAACTACTGCATGTAGACAGTGAAGTGAAGCGTAACTTGTTAGCAGACACGTTAATCAGCATAGGGAGTACAAGTGATCTCATTTTTATCCTCGACGCAGTGTCCCTTTAATCACGGTTTTCTGCATTTTGTTACAGCTGAGACAACTGTTCCGGCTGGAATAAAATGGATCAAAGCAAACGCAGGCATGAACGGTTTCTATCGGGTCAATTATGAAAAGGATAACTGGTTAGCCATCGTCCAACAGCTCAAAGAAGATCATCAGGTTTGTGGTGTTAATAGTAGTACAAAAGACAATCATCCCCCTCTCAGATATCAAAATTGGCTCCCTCCATTCGTCTGTCTGTCTGTCAACCGTCCTCAAAATTTCATATGTGGTCCTTCTCGGTAGAAAAACTTCATAAGAGGCTATTCAAAGAAAAGAATTTCACCTACAAAACAATAGATAAGATTTGATGGAGGTTTAAAAGTTGTAAACTAAGTATTTTGATGATGGGGACGGTCAGGAGGCCAAGTTCAAACCAACCACACACCACCCTTTTAAAATTCAAATAAGCTAAAGAACTAAATAATAATAATAATAATGAGGATACTTATATCGCGCTGAACTCCACAACACAAAGGGCCATGATCAAAGCGCTACACACATTATTACCCTGGTGTAAGGACCAACATCGTTCCTTTGTCATTCTCAACTCCCTTTAAAGTATGCAACCTGGGCTACCAATTAAGGCGCTCGAAGGTTATCTGTCACATTGCCTGCACTTCCAAACCAGATACTCAATTGTACTGCTGAGTGAACAGAGGCACATTACGAATAAAGTCCCTTGCCCAAGGTGACACCATGAGCCTCTCAACTCATGTCTCAGTGTGGGGCAGGGAATCACCCTTCAAACTCTCAGTTTTCATTCAGCAATGAGGCGGGTAACCCACCCATCCAGCCAATGCTAAAGATTTTAAAGTCTCTTAGCGCTAAGATAGTCTTAGATCAATGTTAATGTATGGCACTTACGACTATCTTAGCGCTAAGACAGCTTTGAAAATATTGGTTTTGGTCATTATTTGTACATTACCAAAAGATGAATTTACAATTTCAATGCCACTGATGTCCTGAGATGACACACAATTCATTTTGCTTTACTTCACCGTCATCAACCACTCACCACACGGTTGTCAATGTTTGTGTTTTCTCTACAGGTGTTCTCCCCAGCTGATCGTGCTGGACTCATTGACGATGTTTTCAATCTCGCCAGGTGAGATAGATGGTACCTTGGACTATGTAGATTATCAACTTTTCATCCATGTGTCCAAGAGGTTGTTTCTGTATTAAAACACCCGCCAAATCAAAGTACTAACTATCATATCTGAAAGGACTACTTCAATCCGTTCCTGCTAGAAAAAGACATAATTTACGATATCATGAGGCCCGAATTAAAGACAATCTTTCGAAAGTAATAGAATAAAAACGAAAAATCGTTTCCGCGGTGTAGACATGATATATTTCGTAAAAACGCTACCAGGTTCACTGCCTTGAATATTCCGCCAGCAGTGCCAATTAGTGCTTTAGCCAAAATACGGCTGCCAGCTAGATGATAAGAATATTCCGCCACAGGGGCTAAAATGGGTAAAATAGAAATACGCAACGAACTAGTTAAAACACTTGCCATATCAAAGTACAAACTACTAGTTCATATCTTCAATCCGTTCCTGCTTCTAGTCATTACATTTTACTAGCTCAGCAACATTTTAAAGGGGCTGTAGCATGTTTTTTGCAAAATTTATTTTTTCAAATTTCCCATTTATAATGATAGTTTATGTCATTTAGATTTACTTTAGAGGGTAAAACATCTTATTACACAAACCAATTATCCGTAGTGGTAATAACGGTGTTGCTTATAAAACAAAAATTGCATGGCGGCCATTTTATAATGAACACATTTTATTATTTTGAATTACAAAAACGATTCCCATGGCTTTACCGAATCATGTACACTCATTTTTTAAATTGATTTTCCGAAGAGAGAAGAGTCTTTTACTATTGGTGACATTTTTTTTCAAATACATTTGATCGACTTATTTAAGCGAAAAAACGTGCTACTGCCCCTTTAACCCCCGGGTGAAACCCAAGGGGGTTATTGTTGATTGGATTAATATTTTCAGAGTTATGGCCCTTGACTTACAGCACTCGGGTATTCTGTTTCGGACTGACAGTACCTGTGTTCTGAAATCAACTCCTCCCACAGTTTTTGATATATTTTTTTGAAAGTTTACACATTTGGATATACTTGGGTTTAACACTGTTTAAATCTGAATTCACAAACCCTCTTTCTTGTTTGAATCGTCAGGGCGGGACTAGTAAGCCAGCAAACTGCTCTCGACATGACAGTTTACCTGAAGAAAGAGAAGGAATATGTTCCGTGGAAGGTTGCCCTTGACAACCTGGCCTTCATCGACCATCGAATCAGCGGACTGCCTATCTACACTCAGTTCAAGGTATTCTGTCTTTAGTTGTACATCAGCAGTTGAAACTGATGAACAACCGAGTCCAACATGGAGTTCAAGGTCAAACAGAAGTCTTGAAGTCCTAAGTATTGACGCGTCTCGAAGATGTATTGTTATTATCCTGATTTTACTTTATTATTATTTGTATTTTTTTCCCCAGAACTTTCTGAAATTAATGGTTTCACCGATGATGGAAATAGAGCAGACAGATTTTCGACTTCTTTTTTCGAGTTATCTCCCCTTGAAGTTAAAACTTCAAACCGCAATAGCTCGGAAACTATTACTAAACAATTACAAAACAATAACTAAAATTTGTACTATTGCAGAATCGTGAATGTTACATTAGTTAACTGTCTAAATGACATGTATATCTATAAACTGATAATTGTCAGAGGCCTGCTCCTTTTGATTTACCGAAGTTTGTTCCGAACGTCTGGTATGTGTGAGAAGTGAAAGATGTGGCTCCGAAAACTGTTCTGGGAACATGTTCTATTGCTGTGCAGCTTGCACCAACTGTTTTAAGTTTTTCCACATCCTCAGAACAGTGTTTCACTTTGCGTATGTATTGGATGTTCGGAAGAAACTTCAGTAATCAAAGAAGCAGGACTCTGATCTTCTTTTCAGAAATATATAGTCAGAGAGCCATAAACATCCTGTGTTTGCAATGGTAGTATAAATTTGGTCAGTACCCTACACAACTTCCAAACACAAGGCATAACTCTTGCCAGTCTGCATTACTGGCTGATTTAACCCTTGCGGTATTTCCCTCGCTTTGTTGTGTCAAGATAGTGAATCGCTGCACCAGAAATGCATAGCGGGCCTTGATTTCTAAACAAAGATTTCTTAGGAAATACTGCAAGGCCTAAATCAGCCAGTAATGGAGACTGGCAAGAGTTATGCCTTGCATTGGGAAGTTGTACCCTACACAGCAAGACATCTTTGTTAAAGTTATATTTTTTGTTTTTCAGAAATATATGCTTGACCTTATGAGTGACCGTCTCGCTGAGCTGGGCTGGAAGGATGAGGGATCGCACCTGGACAGGTGAGCAGCCTTGTTTCAAATAGGACGAGTATTTCTGTATATACAACCAGCAAATGCTTGAAAAGAGTATCAAGATCTATAGCAAAATACTACCACTCTGTAAGTAAGAGGAGGGTCTGGATAGCGCAGTGGTTAGCGTGTTTGAATTCGGATCAGAAGTCTGGGGTTTGAATCCCGCCAGGGACACGGCAACATCATCTGCAGTAGAGAACTTTTCTACACGCAGTAAGGTTTGGGTGCAATGCTACACTAGATTTCAGCATTGTACCACCCATGGTTCGCTAGTTCCAGCCGATGCTCGCAGGTTTCACCATAATGCATAGCCACATGGCGTTGCAGGCTTTCTCCCTGCCATATTACTAGCAGCAAGGATATAAGTGAAAAACTCTTGAAAGCAGCGTTAAACCCCAACTCACCTCACTTATAAGTAAGAGGACCATTAATATTAAATTTTGTCATGACTGATTTTGTCTCTCAAACATATATGGCTTTGAAAAAACAAATTGCCTATCAAGAATCAATCAGTGTTTGAATTAATTAAATGTAAAAATTGCCAAGGAAGAATTCAAGTCCCACGACACAAATAGGTCCACAAATAGGTCCACAAATAGGTCCACAAATAGGTCCACAAATAGGTCCACAAATAGGTCCACAAATAGGTCCACAAATAGGTCCACTAGAATCAGTTTTAATGTGAAGTGTTCTTATAATGTCGGACAGGTTTCTCCGTGGTCAACTATTGATGTGGGCGGTCAAGCTCGGACACAAGGAGTCTGTCCAGGAGGGGAAACGTCTCTTTCAGCAGTGGATAGCTGACCATACAAGGTAATGCAGTTTCCTTCTTGGAGGTGATTGAGCAGCTACTCAAAGTGATATGGCGTCTTCATGGATAGATCACTCCTCTTTAAACCAGGGGCATTTTTCGACACCTGTAAATAATTTTGTTTTTTTCCACAGCATCAGCTGTAATCTAGATGAGTTAGGTTGTAGGCCTTTATGTCCGAAATCATCTTTTCTGTAATTTGATACATCATAGAACTTTTCCAACTGCGCTGGTTTCCGGCCACTTCATTCAAACAAAGATGACTTTTAGCATCAGCCACAGCGGGGAGATGCACAAGGTGCCCTACCCCCCTTTGAAAATTTCTGGAGTCAGGGCTCCGTTTCTCTAACCTATCTTAGCCCTATGATGCATAAAGTAAATGTTTATATTTAATATTAGGGGTAAAATCAGTTAGGAACGCACCCCTATATCTGAAAAATGAGATCTACCAGTGACAATCAAATTTATCTGAGGTTAAGACAGCATTTTTGACATGTCCATTTAAAAATAATTATATTTCAATTACCGGTATATTATTCTGGACTATTTGCAGCATCAGCCCGAACCTGAAGAACGTGATCTACCGTACCGGTGTCGAGTACGGAGACGAGACGAGCTGGAAGGCATGCTGGGACGCATACGAGTCGTCCAACGTTCCCTCGGAGAAACAGAAGATGCTGATTGCCATGTCTTACAGCAGAAACTACAATCAGCTGCAACAGTAGGTTTCGATCATAGCTTTTAGTTAACTAGGCTGATATGAGCAAATGGGTTTATGGGTCATCGTCCGCCATTAGTCCGCCTTTTGTAAAGGTTCATATTTTCAAATGCTCCTCCAGAACCACTGAAATATTATTATATATTATATTATATACTTGTACCTGGGGGATAAAAGTTTGTGCATATTATGTTATCTCCTGACCATATATGGTTACAGCACAGTGTGTAGTGGTTAGCATGCTGGCCTCTCACGCCAACGGCCCGGGTTCGAATCCCGGTGGAGACACCAAACATTTGTGACCTGGGTCTTATACTGTGTTTTGCCCCTGGGCAGAGCACTTCATCCACATTGCACTCAGTCCACCCAGCTGTTTAAATGGGTACCTGAACACGGGAGGTACGGAGCGCTTAGTAGCGGCACCGAAAGTACCATTCCTTCAGGGTAATAATTGTACCGCCACTGAACAGTGCTTGCACTGGATATTAGGCGTAAAAATGTATATTATTATTATTTATTATTATAGCGAGCCTTATATCTCTAATACTGTGTGTTGAAAGTCATTGTTGGTTTGATTAATGATACATCATTTGTTACCATGTGAATATTCTATCAATACATAATTTTTTATCATCCCAAAAAATTAAAATTAGTGAAAATCCAGCTTTTTGAAATTTCATGTAATGCAAAATAGCAAGGTGGCGGCCAGTCAGCAACAGGTCTCTATCTTTATCACGACACACAGGTCTCTATCTTTATCACGACACACAGGTCTCTATCTTTATCACGACACACAGGTCTCTATCTTTATCACGACACACAGGTCTCTATCTTTATCACGACACACAGGTCTCTATCTTTATCACGACACACAGGTCTCTATCTTTATCACGACACACAGGTCTCTATCTTTATCACGACACACAGGTCTCTATCTTTATCACGACACACAGGTCTCTATCTTTATCACGACACACAGGTCTCTATCTTTATCACGACACACAGGTCTCTATCTTTATCACGACACACAGGTCTCTATCTTTATCACAACACACAGGTCTCTATCTTTATCACGACACACAGGTCTCTATCTTTATCACGACACACAGGTCTCTATCTTTATCACGACACACAGGTCTCTATCTTTATCACGACACACAGGTCTCTATCTTTATCACGACACACAGGTCTCTATCTTTATCACGACACACAGGTCTCTATCTTTATCACGACACACAGGTCTCTATCTTTATCACGACACACAGGTCTCTATCTTTATCACGACACACAGGTCTCTATCTTTATCACGACACACAGGTCTCTATCTTTATCACGACACACAGGTCTCTATCTTTATCACGACACACAGGTCTCTATCTTTATCACGACACACAGGTCTCTATCTTTAACACGACACACAGGTCTCTATCTTTATCACGACACACAGGTCTCTATCTTTATCACGACACACAGGTCTCTATCTTTATCACGACACACAGGTCTCTATCTTTATCACGACACACAGGTCTCTATCTTTATCACGACACACAGGTCTCTATCTTTATCACGACACACAGGTCTCTATCTTTATCACGACACACAGGTCTCTATCTTTATCACGACACACCTATTTGCAGGTACCTGACCATGAGTGTGGACAAGACCAAGATCCGCTCCCAGGACACGGAGACAGTGGTCAGTTCTGTGGCCGCTAACCCCACTGGTCAAGTGTTGACCTGGCGCTTCTTCCAGAGAAACTGGGGGCTCTTCAGTGACCGGTCAGTTAATTTCTTCTTTTCTTCTCTTGTCCTTTCTTAGAGGGACCTTAGTCAAAAGGCCAAAACTGTCAGAGTAAAAACAACAGTGTCTCACTCTTTGATGATACCTTGATTTAAAAAAAATAAAAAAAATAAAAAAATAAAAATAAGTGAAATTTCTTTTTAAAAAAAATTGTGGGTTAAAGATACAGCATGGGATCGTTCAGTATAGCCTGATTTAAAAAAATTAAAAATAAAAATTAGTGAAATTTCTAAAAAAAACTATTTCGTGGGTTACAGATACAGCATTGGATCCTTCAGTATAGTCGGATTTTAAAAAATAAAAAAAATAAAAATTAGTGAAATTTCTAAAAAGAGAATTCTTGGGTTTCAGATACAGCATGGGATCGTTCAGTATGGGTAAACTGATCAAGGGAGTCTCCTACAACTTCAACGACCAGTACGACTTTGATGAGGTAAGCAGTGTAAAAATGTCGCCTGTAGACTTTGTTTTTGGTAAGTTTCTGTGTGCATTGACATTGACATTCCCATCGTTTCTTGACTGTAAAGCTACTTTATCAATTCTAACCGAATTTGGCAAACTGCCTTCCTGTATCATGTAGATGTGCCTTTTGGTGTTACAATTTTTTTTCTGTTTTCAAGGCAACAATTTGGACTGATTCATTTTGAAGTTAGGCCTCCTTCATATCAATTATTAGGAGTTAAAAAGAAATGTTTTATAAAATCACACATTGATTTTGTTTTTCTTCCCAGGTTGAAGAATTTTTCTCCAAGAGAGACGCACATTCGGGTGAGCGTGCCGTCAAACAATCCCTGGAACAGATCCAGATGAACATCGATTGGTTGAAGAAACACAAGATTGACGTCTCTGATTGGCTGAAAAAACAGACTTCAGTTGACAAGAGTGAACTGTAAAACAAAATTGTGTTAATGATTCTTGGCAAAGTTTACAGATTGTGGTGATTGGTAAAGGGGAGGAGATGAATTTAATTGTGATAGCCTGAATGGAATTAAGGGTTTCAACTCTAAAGATAAACTTTATAGATTCTAAAACCTTTAATGACATCATCTTATTTATCAGGGCCTTGTTTTTTTAATCTCTCTTAGTGCTAAGACAGTCTTAATACAATTCAAATATATTAATGCTAAGAGAGCTTGAAAATAAACGCATTGGCTCTGTAGCCAATCGGTTTTAACATCTCTTAGGTTGAAGAATAATATCTCAATTCTAATTATTCAATTGGAATCATATTTTTCTTGGGGAATCATTCTTTGACATGTGTTTTAAGGGTTAATGTTGACACTCTTTATGTATTTATCATTCCGCAAGGATGTTGGTTAACAAATTATAGTACTTAGAATTGAGTATCATTCGCTACTTTACAAGCATTATTAATTAAATGTTTTGTTTTAATTAAGTGTCACAGCTTCACTGACAATTGGACACATCATGTTTTTGTTGAATGGAATAATTCTTAAACTTAATATATTTCATTTCATAATATTTTAATTCCAAAATTGGATATTTTTGTGCAATATTTTCATTGATTCAATAATCAAACACTCATTCAAATTTAATTGAAAATATTGTTTAGATTCATATAAATCAATTTGTTACATTTGATTTAGCAGATCTAGCACACAAATTGTTATAGGCTAAGGAAAATAACATTCTGATTTCATTTCATATATCCCCTTCTCTCCTCAAGTCATATCTTCCCACATAACCCCATTTACATTATATCTTGATATGACAGACAGACTTACAGACAAAACCCATCCTCGGTTACCCATGGTTTTATATATGCTTCGTTACTCTCCACTATATCACCCATGGGAAACCTTATCAGGAGAATCTGTACTCAAATTACCCGTCCTTGGCAGGCGTGAACCAATCAAACTGCTACGCAGCATGGACCTGCGAGCTAATGACAATTCATATCACTTCGTTGCAAAGCATGCGAGGTCATTTTGTTAGCCATCCGTCACCGGTTATCTCCCTTGACCATTTCCATCTTGTCCTATTGAGCATTTTCTTTGGTTACTGACTTCGTCACGCCGGCCAAGGGCGGGTAATTTGAGTACAGATTTCTCTGATAGAGTTTCCCATGGGTGATATAGTGGAGAGTAACGGAGCATATATAAAACCATGGGTAACCGAGGATGCACAAAACCCAATTGACATTATATCTTGATATGAAAGACTGACAGACAGACAGACAGACACATTTTATTTCAATATATAAGGTCATGGCCCATATTAAATTGGATTTTACAGTCATGTGATGATGGTAAGCCTGTAACAGGCATACAGAAATTTGGTGAACCGTCCATAAAATGTATTTGGGTTGATTCTCCCTGATATGAATATAGGCTCCTGATTGGTTGGTATGACTGTTAAAGGATCTGATTGGTTGGAACAGCTGTTAAAGGATCCTGATTGGTTGACAGGACTATTAAAGGACCCTGATATGTTGTAATCAAATTCTGTTGTCCAATCAGCACTGGAGTCTCAAGAAAGCAAGAAGTCATTCAATCCTACTGTGAGGCCAATTTACTGGAATCAAACTTGAATGATCCTTATAGTAATCGAAAATATACCAGGTTTTAACCAATTCAAATATTTGATTTGAGACTAAAGGGAGGTAATCCATCTGGCAAATTCCATCTGCTTGAGGTTTCATTTGAGAGATATGTGAAAAGATATGACTTGAGTAACTTCTGCTGGGAGAAAATACATATTTGCAAAACCATCTACCTGCCTCATTTTGTCGTGTATCATTTTTGTTGTGTATTTTATCAGTGTATGAAAGAAGCTTGAAAAATAGCCAGGCCAAAAGTGATATTCTGTCAATATAAATGTAAAATTATAAAAGTAAAATTAAAGAAAATGAAGGAAAACCTTTAAAAGTCACCAGGCTGGACCAAAACTTTCCAGATTCCCGGCCGACAGATGGGCCTGGTTTCAAACACTGATTTTATATACATTATAACTTTGTCATTTCAGTTACTGTACAAATTATTCTCTTGTTCAAAGTAAATTTAATGTCAATGCGTAGGACATTCCTTCAATGAATTTTGAAAATTTAACATTTTCATTTTCACGTTTAATCATTAAAGTTGTGTCTTGCCATATCAGTGTTTTAACATTGAAGGTCTTCCTTTACGTGGAAATATTTATTTTTTATGTATAGTTTTTCAATTTTGATCATTCAGTTTACAAAATTACTTACACAGAACTGCAATCTCTTTAAAATCAGATTTCACCTAACAGTTGTACATCACCTTATTGAGATCTGTCCACTGATCGTCAGGGGTCATGTGCTGTGACCTTTTCACTCTAGCCAATCAACAACGAGGCTTGGAAATTGTTGGTACAAATTTCAATCAGTGATTAGATCTATTTTAATAGAATTGACTGAATTTAATATATTTTAGTTTTTATCTGTTTTTACAACCAGAAAACCCAGTTTGTTAAATTAGATCACAAAAATTTGGTTTTATCATTTTGTCTGTTGAGATTTCAGTCTGTACCTGTGAAGATGGATTCTGTGGTGGAACTGTTTCTCTGTTTTACATTTATGTTTGCTCTAAGCATATAAGTAATTTGTTCAAAGTATTTTTGTATATATATGCATTGATGTTGTAAACATGACAAGTGTATTTATTTCATGTACATATTGTTTCTCTTGGTGTATTTGGTGTTTATTGGTGCAATGTTAAAATGTGACTGATCAAGAGGGGAATTTTGAAAATTTTACATGTACAAGTTTAGACAAAGCTAACATTGTGACCAATGATTTTAAAAAGAGGGTTCTATCGTGGTATTTTTTGTGGAAACGAAATTCGAGATGATATTCCTGTTTACACATATATGTTATTAATACATGATTAAAACATATCCAAATTGAAAGATAGTAATGAAGGTAATATTTTGATGACTTTATATTTCACAACTTGATAAACAGAAGCCCACATTTGTTGAAAATAAAAACAATGAGAACTGAAGCCATTCACCGGCGCTGCGAGTGGGAAAAACTTCGCTACAGCATAATAGCAAATTGTTTATTAGTTTTATGACATGTTATGTGTTACTTTGTGAATACTCTATCAGTGTATGTTTATAGTTATTAGTTATAAGTGTTAAAGGGGCAGTAGCACGTTTTTTTGCTCAAATAAGTTGATGAAATGTATTTGAAAAATAATTTCACCAATAGTAAAACATCTTTCTCTCTTCAGAAAATAAAGTTTAAAATGAGTGTACATGGTTCGGTAAAGCCATGGGGATCGTTTTTGTAATGCGAAATGATTAAATTGTGTTCACAATAAAAAGGCCGCCATGCAATTTTTGCTTTATACACAACACCTTTATTACCACTACGGATAATTGCTTTGTGTAATAAGATGTTTAACCCTCTAAAGTAAACATAAATGACATAAACTATCATTATAAATGAGAAATTTGAAAAATTAAATTTTTCAAAAAACGTGCTACAGCGCCTTTAAAATGAGGTAGAATATAGCATGTTTTCATTCCAAGTAAAAAAATCCAAGATGGCAACGCCCTTTAGGGTCCCAGAATGAAGAAGAATAAGATTAACACACAGGCATCAGACCCTAAATTTATCTATATAACATAGAAGGAAGGTGGGACAAGGTCGGCCATCTTTGATCCTGACATAGGCCTGGAAATGGAAACTTGGATAAGTCAACAAATATGTGTGTGAGTCAGCAAACCAATTTTGGTCTTATGGCAGGATACAAGATGGCCGACCACGTCAAACCCCAATAAAATGATGGATTAAGAAGTAAAAATCTTCCATTTTAATGGCGAGCGCTCATTATGACGTATATATATTATTAGGTTTAGCCCTGCTCAAGAACTTTTGTCAGGTTGGTTTTAAAAATATAATATGGCGTTCTCTGTACATAATGTTGGTTATTTTGTGATAATGTACATATTCCTATTGTTATGAATGGTTGTGAGGATATTTTTGTGAAGTGTTTGGAAGATACCAAATTATTATATCAATTTGATGGTATCTTGATGATTTAGAAATCAATTTAAAAAGTTGTTACATCTTCGTTATTTTTTTATATGTTTTTCATTTTCTCTTAAAAATCTTCTAATTTGTGTCATTTTCTTATCAAATTGGCTTTCATATTCTCTAAATGTTTGTCTTGCAATGTCATTTAGACATTTCATTGTCACAATATTGATGAAATTTTAAAATTTAACTTATGTTTAATGCCTTTTGTGTTGTCGAAAAAGAGTAATATATTTGCAGTAAGCTCGAATCTCATGTATATAATGTACTGAAGCCGATCAGGAAATGTTGTATGTTGCTCAGTGAATAATAAACTCAACAAATTGATTGTTTTTATCTTAAGTTTATTACAAAGAATTCTGACACTAAAATTTTCACAAATAATTTTTCCTAACAGAGGGTACTTATACATCTTACCACATAACCTCTGGCATAAAGTGGGTCAAAACTCTTGGTTCTCTCAAAATCCCCAAGCTGTGAAAACATGGGTAACCTCTTTATTTCTATAAAATCAAAAATTGTCTGACATTTTCTACTTATAAACAGTCATCAGAAGATGACATATTCCACCAGTCCCACATTATTTGTAAAACACATATTTGACAGATAATCGTATATCTACTACTTCAGTTAGTGGGTAATACACATGCTGAGTTTCAGGTATGATGAAGGGTTTTTGAGTTCTGCTCAGGAAGCAGACATATCTCTGAACAAAGTTCAAATTCAACATGTTTCTATGGAAACGAAAAAATATTTCAGGACTGTCATGTTTTTGTTATCCCCCGCTGCCCGTTTATCGTGAAGCAGGGAATATAGTATTCGGCTGTGTCCGTCCGATGTCCGTACGAAATGAAATAACTCAAATACTATTCACTGGATTCTTATCATATTTTGCATATGGGTTCATCATAGGTAGAGTAATGTTCTTAGAGGTTTGTGACCTTGACCTTCATTTCAAGGTCACAACGAGACTGTCATTTTATCCTTGTCAGCGGGATATCTCAAGAACCATTCCCTGGATTCTCTTCCTATCTTACACATAGCATCTCCAACGAAAGACAACAAGCTGATTAGATTTTGGTGACCTTGACATTATTCTCCAGGTTACAGTGAAACTTTGAATTTTTGACATGTTAATGTACATGTAAAGCTTGTCAGCGGGATATCTCAAGAACGATTCACTGGAATTCCATCATATCTTATACAAAGCACCTCCTAGGGAAGACGACGAGCTGATTAGATTTTGGTGACCTTGACATTATTCTCAAGGTCACAATGGAACTTTGAATTGTTCGACAGTCGATTTTGCTGATCTTGACATTATTTTTCAATTTTTAGCTCATCAGGCCTGAAAGGCCCGATGGGCTTATGGCATGGCATGGTGTCCGGCGTCCGTCCATCCGTCCATCCGTAAACTTTTCGCTTTTTTCGACTTCTTCTCCAGAACCAATGATTCCACAGAGTTGAAATTTTATGTGCAGACTCCTTAGCCAATGGGGATTCTAAATTGTAGATTTCGTGACCCCATGACCCCAAATGGGTTCACAGGGGTCACATCCTTAAAAACCTATTTTCATCTTCTTCTTCAGTTCCAAAAGGTCTAGAGAGCTGAAAAGTTGTATGCAGACTCCTTGGCCAATGGGGATTCTAAATTGTAGATTTCGTGACCCCATGACCCCAAATGGGGTCACAGGGGTCACATCCTTAATAACCTATTTTCATCTTCTTTTCCAGTTCCAAAAGGTCTAGAGAGCTGAAAAGTTGTGTGCAGACTCCTTGGCCAATGGGGATTCAAAATTGTAGATTTCCTGACCCCGTGACCCCAAATCTAAGAACCTATCTTTTGCTTTTAAACAATAACTTAAATATTCAACTTTAGATAGTAAATCAATGAAATCCTGATGAGCTACAGAGCCCATGGCACTATTTTTAAGTATTAATTTGCGGTGGGGGATCATGTCACCTACTTGTTATATAGAATTTCAGTTACCCAAATATCAACTTGTGAGAAAAATGATGCAATGGGGTCACATCTTTCAATTCACATGATAGGCTAAAAATAGATCTTTTACAGATCACTATCATTTGTTTGAAAAGTAAATGTAAAAGTCCAGCGAGAATAAAGAATGCAATGGGGTCACATCATTAACTTCATATGATAGAACCATATTTTACCCACGGCCACTGCTTGTTGGAAAGTTAATTCCTAGATGATATAACGGACAGACGGACGCCATGACATGCCATAAAACCCATCGGGCCTTTCAGGCCTGATGAGCTAAAAAGAAACAGATCACAAACACTTCTTCTGCAAATAATATAGTTTTATTCAGACATGATTTAGATCGGGTCATCGGTAATGACATTGATGACCATATAGTTACCATGGAAACATAACAAAACATTTACGATAACCTGGATGTGATAATTTGAAGAGGTCGCTCAGGCCTTCTCTTCATTTCAGAACATTTTGGCATAGTCAGCAAGTTTGTAAGTTGACAGCTAGTAGACTTAACAAGGTCCTTGCAAGAAAAGATAATCTTCTGTTGAAGGAACTGTATCATCAGGGTATTTTTTTGTGAAATAAAAAATCCCGAAGACATTAAAGACTCTTATGGTGTATACACAAGATATCAGCAGGTCTTAACAAAATTGACCAAAAGCTTTGCTTTTAACTCAACAAAACTTGCTAATTGTAAATGAATGATTGAATTTGACTTTGATTAAGAAGCTTTGCTTTTAACTTAACAAAACTTACTGATTGTAAATGAATGATTGAATTTTGGCTCTGATTAAGGATGATTCAACAAGTGCCCACGGTTGTACAGGTCATGTGTCTGAATGCTACATTGCAGAAATTGGATTATGGACATTATGAGAGATACAAAACTAATCATTATTGTAACTGGCCTATGTTAAGATAGTACGCGCTGACAAGCTAGAACAGAAAAGGAAACAAAATGCAGCAAAGCTTAAATTAGCCAGTGATGGAGACTGGAGCAAGTTTGACTTGAGGGAAAAGTTGCAGTCGGCTGACAACCTCTTACATAAGCCAAATCAAAAATTAATTGGCATCAAATAGATTATATTCAATAAGATTTGCTTTTCCTGCTCCTTGTAACCTTTATCTTGCAAGCTCTCTTAAAGGGGCAGTAGCACGTTTTTTTAAAATTTTATTTTTTTAAATTTCCCATTTAGAATAATGGTTTATGTCATTTATATTTACTTTTTAGGGTACAACATCTTATTACACAAACCAATTATCGGTAGTGGTAAAACCAGTGTTGTGTATAAAACAAAAATTGCATGGCAGCCATTTCATTGTGAACACAATTTATTATTTCGAATGACAAAAACGATCCCCATGGCTTAACGGAACCATGTACACTCATTTATAACTTGATTTTCCGAAGAGAGAATGGTGTTTTACTGTTGGTGACATCATTTTTCAAATACATTTTATCGACTTATTTGAACCAAAAAACGTGCTACTGCCCCTTTAAATATCCCGAAAATATTTTGTCCAATTAATAAATTGTATAGCCAAGATAGCTGTACAAACGACTTAAGACGTATTTAGCACGACGAGAGGTTTGAAAATCTGGGTCTTGAACACAAAACAGGTATGATTTTAAGATGCAGAAAACAGCGCTATGACAAGCAATAACAAGCATTATTTACACGACACAAACAGAAATATGATAATATACAATCTGATAAACCTTACACCTCCAGCAGTAATAAAAGACGACCAGGATTTTATTTATGTTCTTGATGAATACGGAAACTGCGCTAGAAATAGATAACAAACTAAAGCCAAAATCCTCATATGTTTGACATCTAACAGGGATGGCTTTTAATGGAGAAAAAACAGTAAATTATATTTTAGTTGTTTACTCCTCTTGCATCCAGCATGTCTCAAAGGACATTCTGGTCCCGTATATGTATCTACAAAGCCCCTTCATTCCCTTGATTGCTTGGTAACTTTACCCTTCAATCCCCTGATTTTCCAACAGATTTTGCCACGTATCTGTGAATCCTGCTTACTCATCGCTATATATAGCATGCATAGTCAGCCAATGAAATTTCATGATTTGATTTGAGTCGCTCATTGGTTCTCTTATCCAAGCACGGATTGTTTTATCCGTTTAGAGTCGTTCTATTGGCTGCTTATTTATAGCAACATACGAGGCAGAATCTGTGATGACAATCAGGGGAGTGTTAGAACCTCGCGATACAAATACCCTTACGTAGGAGGATGAATGTCGAGGAACAAAAATATCACTTTTTATATATGCAGGATTTGAAGGATGAAAACTATCAAAGATAGCACAAAATCATGATAGATTTATAGTTCAGATACTTGAGGAGTCTCGCATGATATTTACAAGCTGTGATCATTCTGTACAGGAAAATGGAAACAAATGTGATTTGGTATTGAGACATCACCGAGTCTAAAACAACAATCTTGAATAATATAAAATAGAGCCATGGGCTCTGTAGCTCATCAGAACGTCATTGATTTATTATCTCAAGTAATACATTGTTAACAAGCAAAAAATTGGTTTTTAGATCATGACCCCTGTGACCCGTATTTGGAGTCACAGGGTCACCAATCCTACAATTAAGAATCACCTTTGACCAAAGAGTCTCTACACAACACTTCACCTTTCTTTAGCTTTACATACTTGAGATAAAGATGAAAATAGGTTTTTGGGTCATGACCCGTGACCGCATTTGGGGTCATGGGGTCACGAAACCTACAATTTAAAATCTCCATTGGCCAAGGAGTCTGCACATAAAATTTCAGCTCTCTAGAGTCATTGGTTCTGGAGAAGAAGTCGAAATAGCGAAAAGTTTACAGACGGATGGACGGATGGACGGACGCCGGACACCATGCCATGCCATAAGCCCATCGGGCCTTTCAGGCTCGATGAGCTAAAAATCAAGTTAAAACATTCGACTTAGATTTTGATGACTAAGACCTTTCTTTTCAATTATACCACTAAAAATTCAGATTTTCTGAAAACAAATTATTTACAGGGATTTCAGTGTGCTGCATATATAACATGAAGCACTAACAGGTACATGGATTGTTTTGCTTTGAAAACAGAATTCTTGCAATATTTCCAATTAAGAACCAAATATACAGCACTATCAAAGACATACAATTGATTTGCAAACACAGAATTTCATTCATGTCATCAATAGAGTTAATACACCACTTACGTAGATATAACAATCACTGGACTCAATACTAACAGAAAAGGTTTACCGCATCTTGCTCCGTCAAATGTGGCCCCACAAGGAGAAATTGAGTCATGTAGATACACCAAGCTCATATCCCTGCCTGCAATTTGACATCATACAGCATAATTGGAACATATATTGTAGTCAATTATGTTGATGAATAACAATTATTTTCGATATACATTCTGGAATAGAAACATACTGTAAACTTTCCCATTCAAATTTAAGGAAACAAAACTTAAGTAAACGATTTTGGTCAATATTTCAAAAATTATTTGAACCTGGAGTTAAAACCCCTATATGGCAAAACAGTATGACATAGGTTACTTCCGTGCCAAATTTTAGTTTCAAGTTGGAATTGTGCTCTAAACGATTTCAGATGGAAACAATGACACGCAGAGCGCTATATACCCCCGACTACATTGTAGCAAGGGTATAAATACCCCGATAGAGCAAGATGCGGTTATAGAAACAACATTTAAAACAAGTCACTCATGCTCAAAGTGACCAATATGGCCGATTACATGGACATCACTGAGGACCAATGCAAATTTTCAATGAAAAACAAAGGACCAAAAGGACACCCTTGTCAAACACCTAGGTACAAAATCATTTTGACAATATACACTGTTTTCATAAATAATAACAGTGTACATGACCTAGGGCGATTATCAAACATTCTTTGATTCAAGATTGACACCAATGTGTGAAATAACCATTTATGGTTTGTGGACATGATCCCAAAATATTATTCAAATATATGACCCTGACTTAGTGTGTTTGGTAAAGCATTGATCTACTGAAAGACCTTCATTCAGAATATTCAGTTGTGGATTTTTAACCCCCTTATGTTTTACTAAAGGGGAACATAAGACCCTAATAACAAGTATTCCCTACAATGTAAGTTGCCATTTATTCATCATTATCATTGTCTTCTAATAAAGATGAGGTGATCAGAGTTCACTGGAGGGTGGATGCACTGCTGCCTTAATTGTAAAAAGCTTCTTTCTTAAAGGTACAGTTCTAGTACTTGTTGTGATAGCCTTGACCTCTTCCTCGATAGTCCCGGTTGCCGTAGTTACCATGTCCCCGGTTACCCTGTCCGTATCTGTCTCTCTGATTGCCGTAGTTGTCCCGGTAACCGCTACCCTGGTGATGAGGTTGGTTGGCATGGTAACCCCCGTGGTAATCTCTTTGGTGACTGCCTTGATATCTGTTGTAGTTTCTGTATAAAGGCAAGAATGAAACTGAATAGCAGGATAACCATAGATATGTTATATGCTTAGAGGTAAGAGATTTATTAGTATGAGTAGATGAGGGAGATATATATATATATATATATATTTGGCCACTCAAAACTAAACACTCTATGTAAATCCTTGTTCGGGGACTTAAAAGTTCTTACCTATTATCATTCTGGTGCCGTCTGTCATCATAGCGATCTCTGTGGCCTCCACTGTAACCGTGACGATCTCGGTCCGACCGATGGTGATCTCTTCGATCTCTATCTCTCTCATGAGCACGGTCGTAGTCACGGGAACGATCTCGATCGTCTGACCTCCCACTGTCTCGTGATCGTTCCCAGCTACGTGACCTGTCCCGATCGTCTGAGCGATCTCGGTAATGGTCATGTGACCTCTCACGGTCAGAGTCACGTGATCGGCCTGACTGTTCACGTGCATATTTGTCTGATGGTTGCGGATCGGAAGATTGTTTGTCACTGGATGTTACGGTTACTGGTGTTTCTTGAGTCTGCAAAGTATTGAAAATATTGGATAAGTTCTTCCTTTTTTAATGGGCAGGACTGAATCATCAATGCATCTTATGAATTAATTATTTCCAATGTCACAAGATGTATAACTTGAAATTTCTAAAAAAAGATATATTTTTGTGTAAAAGGCAAATCACCAAAACTGTCCCAGATTAAAAATAAATAAAAAAATTATGAATAGGTTAGATCCTTGTTCGAGGATTTAAATGTTCTCACCTATCATAATAACAGAGGTGTCTTTAAGATTAATAGTAATGTAAAAGAAAGAAAACTCACAACTATTTGAGATGAAGAAGAGGCTATACTGTCTGACTTCCTTTCGTCTGTCGTTTTCTTCTGTGTCTCGCCAGACTCTGCGGACTCATTATAGCCCTCGGAGACCAGGGATCTGGATGTTTCTGTGAACTGTTTCTCCTCACTCACTTCTTCCTCAGGCACCTCACTGTCTTCTGGTCTTGCACTCTCTACAGATCTGTCTTCACTCAGTGTCTTACTATCAGGATCTGGCAATGTCTCGCTTTCCTCTAGTCTGCCACTTGCCTCATCAGGTTGGGAAACATCTTCATCACCAGTTCGAATCTCATCCTTTGACAGCTCTTCTCTCTGTAAATCACTTTGTCTCTGCTGTGAGTCTTCTTGTCTCTCGGCTGGGGAGTCTTGTCTATCCACTGGTGAATCTGATCTCTCCTCTGGTAAATCTTCAGGTCTGTCCACTTTTGAGTCTTCTTGTCTCTCGGATGAGTCTTGTCTATCCACTGGTGAATCTGGTTTCTTCTCTGGTAAATCTTCTGGTCTGTCCACTGATGAGTCTTCTTGTCTCTCCTCTGGTGAGTCAACCTGCGAGTCCATCTTCGTCTGTCCACTATTCTCCACCGACTCCTCACCCTGACCCTCATCCAGAGGTTCCTCAGTGGTCGAGTATCGTCTAATCACCTCAGAGTCTGCAGTCTTCTCGTCTTCTTTGTCTTTATCACATTCAGAACTCTGACTCACCTCCATGTCAGTGGCACAATTTGTATCCATCTCGTCTGCCCTTGCAGGGTTGTCTCCCTCCACATCTTCCTGCACTCTCTCTGTAGATTCAGCATTGTCACATTCTGCATCATCCTGTGCAGCTTCCTCACTACCATCCTTTACTTCATCAATCACATTCTTCTCACTGTCCTCCATAGATTGATGATCTTCTTCATGGTCTACACTGTCCTGTCCTGTCTGCTCACTTTCTGGAATCTTCTCAGACTCTTCCTTTGTCTCAGTTTCTTCATTTGCTTCCTTCTCTCCATTTGTTTCTGTCTCTCCCTTAGACACCTCAGACCCTGTCTGTCCTTTGGACACTTCAGACTCTGTTTCTCCCTTAAACACCCCAGATTCTGTCTCTCCCTTGGACTCTGTCTTTCTACTGGACTCCTCAGTCTCTCTACTGGACTCCTCAGTCCCCTGCTTTTCCCGTCTAACTGACCCTGTCTCTCCCTCTACGTCCTCCTCAGTCCTTGTCTCTCCACTTGTCTTTGTCTCTTCCTTCAACTCTGAGTCCTGACAATTTGTCTCTCCCTTATCCTCCTCACTTCTTGTCTCTCCCTCGGTGTCTCCCTTTGTCTCTGCTCCGGACTTGGGACTCGTCTCTCCCCCCAATTCCTCCTCTGCCCCGAAGGCTGACTGGACGAGGGCGCTGATGTCCTCCCCGTCTCCCGACCGATCGTCTGGCTCCGGTGTGAAGGGCTATGGACAGACAAAATTGGTTATTATTCAACATCACAAAAGGATTTTCTTATATTTATTCCCATTAAAAGCTGTGTATAATAAATTTACTTTTGACTTGGAAGATTTAGATGTCAGCCAGGGCTAGGGTTAACTGTTCGTGCCTTTTAAAACACAGCATAAGATGTCAGACTCACATTTCAGGTCAGGTGAGGTGAGTTGGGGTTTAACGCTGCTTTCAAGAGTATTTCACTTATATCACGGCTGCTAGTAGTATGGCAGGGAGAAAGCCCGAAACACCATGTGGCTATGCATTGTGGTGAAACCTGCGAGCATCGGCTGGAACTAGCGAACCATGGGTGGTACTACGCTGAAATTCAATGTAGCATTGCACCCAAACCTTATTGCGCATAGAACAGTTCTCTGCTGCAGACAAAGTTGCCGTGCCCCTGACCGGATTCAAAACCCGGACCTCTTGATCCAAAGCCGAACGCGCTAACCACTGCGCTATCCCGCCCCCTCACATTTCAGAAAAGAAAACTTACCACGATATTTCCAAAAATCTAAAAAATATGCTTCAGGGAATTTCTCTATAAGAATTATTCTCTTTAAATATAAACTGGCCAGATCTTGTTACAATTTTTTGGATGGAGCGGTCCCTATCATCAAACATTTATGTGCTTGTGTGTTGATAGAGCGCTTTATAAATACCCATTTATATTAATATTGGTAGCGCAGTTCAACTAAATCTGCTATAACATACAAGCAATATAGTTTCAAAGGAACGGAGCTCTACTAATGCTTTGAGTGAGTGAGTTATTGTTTAACTCCGCTTCGGCAGTATTGCAGCCATTAGCGGCGAGCCTAATGCTTTGAATATACCTAGGAATTCAGAAATCTTTACAGACAAAAAGGGTTAGAAGTATAAATCTTTTCAAGTTCAAGGTAATCTCAGGCTAAAGGATTGATGTTAATTTCTATGGTCCTGAATCAAAAAGCCCAGTTACACAGACACGTGTCATTTTACTTGAGAAGGAAGAAGAATGCTCTTCACAGGGCTAGAAATATTGTTTGAAGGCCAAGATAACACTAGTAGCTCTGAGCCAAAGATCTACGATCATCAAACGAAAAGCTCGGATGTACGGAAACGGGTGATTCCCCTTACCCTGCTATCATCATCTCCACCGAAGACTGCCGATTTGGTCGGAGTCTTATCATCCTTGAGCTTGACGGTCAACCACTTCTGAGCTCCGGTCAGTTCCTCCGGGACGTCGCTCTGGGTTGGCTCTGGAGACGGTGTCCTCTCTCGTTCCGGCGACTCGAACCTGCGATCTGCAGCCAAACACACAGCCATGTTAGCTCAGATTCAGAGAGTCTGTTTCAACGGTCAGGGATTGCAGTAACAATTTGTAGAGAAACATTTTATAGAGCCAGTCCTCAAGTCCAATTTGAGATCAGCGGTACAAAAATCATATAGCCCTGTTAGCTATGAGAAATTAATTAGTTTCAACGAAAAGTGGGTCAGAGGTGCAACGATTACAGTAACAATTTGGAGGATAGTAAAGAAACATTTTATGGAGTGATCCTGAAGTCCAGTCTGTCAGCGGTAGTAAAATCGAATATCTGACTTAGAAATTTAAGTGAAATATTTTCTCACTTCAAGATCAGATTTTGAAAAAAAGAGCTTCTTGTATGTGATGAAAGGAATGTTGAAAAACTTACATTTTTTTAATGAGGATGGCAAAGAATTGTTTTGAATGGAACATGCACCACTCACGCATCAAACAAAAGCATTTCTAAAAGTTCTTTAAAACTGATTCAAAAGCTAGATATATTTTAACTAACCCTTTAGACTATTAGTGTGTATATTTCACAAGTCTAGTGTTAGTTTTGTTTGAAAGCAGACTGCTCATGTGAAGATTGTTAAAGATAATTGTCCATATCCGCGCCTAAAATAAATACCATCTGATAGGAATCTAAGGGAAAATGTTACATGCATCCGTGACAAAAATTATGTAGAGACATATTCAAGGACATTTCTGTGCCTAAAGTAGAAACCATCTGACAGAATGTACAGGAAAATGTTATGGACATGTAGGTAAGACAGTTTTATTCATGACGAAAAGCTTAAGTTTTGTTATTAGAAATATTTATTGAAGAAACCATTTTAAGAAAATCTAAAGAAAGATGAGGATTTTGTATGGATATTCAAAGATGTGTCTCTTTCAACACATTATTTCAAAGGAAAATCACTGGTAAAGATAAGCACAAATTCACTAAACCAAAGCCTTGTCTACGTGATAACTTATCTAAAGAATCTAAAGAACTCACAAAGCATGCATGCCCGGGTATATATCTATAGCCAGCCCCATAATGAAGAGTGAATATGAAGATGAAAGATATTGAATAGAAGGATGAAAATAATGGAAATTAGATAAATATGAAAATGCTGAAAAATAAAGATGATGGAGGCGATAACAATTGTAACAAAATTGCTGATGATCAAATGAGAATAGAGAAAAATAGCTGACAGAGATGATAATTATGATGATAAGGTGATGACGACAAAATATTAAAATGACAAGATGGTAGTGATGATATTGGTGACAAGATGATGACAATGATGAACTTCTATCACCCAACTTCACCCAAAACTGTGTTCCACAGGAGATATCGCTTGTGTGAGATCAAGAGATATCTCCTAGGAGATATCGTTTTGGCAGTAGATCTTGAACAATGCCCTGTCACCGTCAACTACATGATATCACAATGACTTTACATCACCGAGTAATGACATCATAAACATGATGACGTCACAATGCTATGACATCACCGCATTGGAAGTCAACTGGCAGAGCTGTGCTCAGAGATGTACACTTTCTCATTGAACGTAATGAAGAATGATTTAGGATGATAAATAGAATCTCACCCTCGTGTCTTCTGATATCAAATACATCAACACTCATTGATAAAAGTAAAAATGTGTTGCTTTAATCAACTGTTGTTGATATATTTGTTATCAGAAGACAGGTTGGGTAAAGGGGGACCCCATCGTGACCAGACGGACTGGTGTTTGTAGAGTGGTGATCGGTTTCGTTCGGATTGAACTCATCAGGCCAAGTGATCAGAAGACACTAGGGTGAGATGTATCATGTACAGATCATCATGCAGAGTCTGCAGTTACACAACAGAAACTTGGGGCTGTTTTCCTGATGATGATGATGATGATGATGATGATGTTGATAGTGGTATGAGTATGACAATGATGAAAATCATGATGATTATGACAGTGATTATGATGATGATGATGATGTACAAAAGAATGGGTTAATCATGCAGACCACCGACTGTTCTACCTCACTGGGGGTTACAGAAGAAGAAAGCACATGCTAGTGTTACAGCTATAATAGCAAGCACTGGACTGGTTTGTAAACTTAGCCATGAACTCTATGACAGACTTTTCTAAAATATCCTCCCGAACAGTAAGGCTGTGACTGACCGAAAATGAAAAAGAGTCAAAAGTAGGTACTTTTTAAAAATTCTCCAACAAGTAAGCATGGCAGAAACATAATATATATACATACATAATATATAGTGTAAGTCCAAACACAGTGGGAATAGTTGAAAAATATCACCTTTTGATTTTGAACATGGAATAATTCAATTTTCAAAAATTTTGACAGGATAATTTGTACTAGTAAAGGAGAGATTCTATCGGATGTTAATTGAACACGGAATGATACAATTTTCAATTTTCACAAATTTTGACAGGGTTATTTGTACAATTAAAGGAGAGGTTCTATCGGATGTTAATTGAACACGGAATAATACAATTTTCAATTTTCACAAATTTTGACAGGATAATTTGTACTATTAAAGGAGGGGTTCTATTGGATGTTAATTGACGACTGATAAGCTCTCTAGGGCAGCAAGCTATAAGAACGACAGACAGACAGATATATAGGAGAGACAAACACAAAGACAGTCATTTCTCACCCCCACTCTCATCCCCCAATATGTCGGCTGTCGTCAAAACAACACACGTTTTACAGTGAATGAGTGAGTTATTGCTTAACGCCGCTTAGGCAATATCGCAGCCATTAGCGGCGTCACGTCTTACAAAAGATTTTGGAAACGTAATATATTACAAAAGGTTAAGTCATCTTATACATCGAGATTACATCACTGACACACTTGTTTCAATCATACTGTCAGAAAAGGTGAGGAAATGCTGCAAGACTTAAATTAGCCAGTGATAGAGACTGGCCTAAATTAGCCAGTGAAAGACACTTGCCTAAATTAGCCAGTGAAAGAGACTAGCCTGAATTATTCTTTGCAGGGGAAATCTTCCAAAACTATTCTAACATGCTGTTAAAAATGTAGGCCTATTGCATAACCCTTCTAAAGAGAACTCGATTAACACTAAAAGAGAGAGAATAAATAGGTAGATAATATCCAGTGAGTACTCGGGAGGCATGATATTCTGGGGCAGATATACAGTTGTTCTCATCATCATAAATCTCAACATGTCTCAGTAAAGATCATCTTCCAAACGCATCGGGTCATAAATACACCTTTAGAAAATGCATACTGACCCTTGCGACAACTCAAAGGGATTTCTGAGACAGGGTCAGTGCCACCTATCGTCAAAAGAGAGTTACGTCCCCTCTATTGACCAATCAAATCAGTCGTTACCAACCCAATCGATCCAAAAGTTGGTAATGCACCGACAGCTTTACAAATTGCTTAAAATACTTTGGGATTTTCCATCTCGGAAGTTAAGCTCATTTGCATAATATTAGTTTCAAAACAGATTTTTACTTCAATGGAAAAATTAAACAAGAGAGCTATTATCAGATCTTGAATAAATTGTGGTTTGTTTCATTAACCCGCAAATTGTGATTTAGTTTTATCATTAATTAATCGAGCGTAATCAGCATAGTACGGGTAATTCAAATAAAAAGAAGAAACGTTCACCCAACGTGTCTGTGCGTGATTTGTAAACGCGCATTTGATTGGTCTACACCATAGCATAGTGTAACTTCATGTCTCAGAAATCCCTTTGAGTTGTCGCAAGGGTCAGTATGCATTTTTTAAAAGTGCATATATGGCCTGATGCGTGCGGAAGATGGGTAAAGATAAACATAGGCTGATCCAAGAAGTTTTTGAGGAGGTCACTCAAATTTACATGCACAATTTTGTAGGGAGGATTTCTATTTCGAACCCCCTGAAGATCCGTCATTGGATAATATTTCCCTCTTTTGGAAGTTAACAGCTCTTGATGATGTCATCCATTAGAAGTCTTATTGTCTTCATTCACATGAACAACCAGGGTTTTCTAATAGTTTCAGATGATCAATTTACCACATTTCAGGCTAATTAAAACATTTCCAAAAAAATTCTGAATCTGCCACTTCTCAGTTCCAACCACTTCCATACAAACTATATCCCATAGATACACCCATCCCTCTTTCAACCTCAAGGAGTCTGAATCTGGCTGTATGTTCACAGCTCCGAATCCTACTCAACTAACTATATCCCCAACAACCCTAAATCAACGCCCATCTCAATCTGCAGCATTCATTCACTAGATATTACCTTCAAACTTAAAGAGTCTGTGTCTGAATCTGAACGTATATTCTCAGCTCCGATGCTCTAACTATATCCCCTACAACCCTACAATCATACACCTATGCAGCATCCATTCACTACGTGTAACCTTTAACCTGGAAATACTTACTTGATACAATGTTCGGTTTCTTGACGAGTCCGAGAACATCCAAAATTGAAGCTCCCGGCTTCCGACGTGGGTCTTGCTCCACGTCACCTGCAAGAAAATTGTGTGTAAAACCTAAAAGTTGGGTTAAACCGTATTTCCTTATCCTGGGCCCTTTTTACAACCTGGGCCTCATCATAAAATCTGGGAAGTAAAAGGGGTGCCAAGATAAACATAACCAATGAAATCTGACCCTGAATGGAAACTAATAGGTCAGCGGGTGCTGAAGAAATGAAGCCCTGGGTGCCGTTCTACCAACCGATCTTAGCCATAAAGATCAATCGATCTTTTAGCATTGGCTAAGATTGATCTTAGTGTTAAAATCCTTTAGTCGAACAGCAACCTTAAATTGTGTTCGTGTAAGTTTCTGCATTCCTCAATGCAAAACTTGATACTTTGAAATATTAAACATATTTTGAAAGATTTGTTACTGTGGTAATGGGAGTTTTCCCATGGTGATATTTTGAACGAGATTTCCAGATATATTAATGGTAAATGACAACAAGTCCTTCTCCAAGCTCTCTGTCCTGTTATTTTTACTACAGACCTCTTATCTTTTCTTTTTATAAATATGCAAGATTCGGTAATTTCACTAGCTGACATTTTCTTATCAATGAACTTATGACACACTCACCTTTATCCTCCTTGGGTTGGGGAGCTGGTTTATCCTTGTAACACGATCTCTTGGTACAGAAGACGAGATGGTTTGCTGAAACACAAGTGTTTTCTATCTTAGTCATATAGTAACCTTAAACATCATGGTTCAAATAAAATACACTTTTGCCCTTAAAGGGGCTGTAGCACTATTTTCTTACTGAAATAAAGTGCTGTCAAAAATATAAATAAGTGTTACCAACGGCTAAATCATACTACGGAATCAATAAATGAGTTCTAAAAGGAATGTACATGGTTTGGTTAAGCCATGCGAGTCCATTTCCCATCGAGTGACCATTTTAATGTGTTCAAGTGATCGGACTGATGTAGCGATACCTAAACTCTCCGAGTAGAGTGAGTGAGTGAGTTATTGTTTAACGCCGCTTTGGCAGCACTGCAGCCATTAGCGGCGATCTCCGAGTAGAATTTTAGATATGGTACATAATCAACCATCACGGTCAACCATCTTTCTGTCTGAACTCTCAAATTCTCATGAGACCCACACATCTGGTCATGTAATGAGATGTTTTAGAAAAAATAATTTGCCAAAAACGTGCTACAGTGCCTTTAACTACATGAATATTATTTAAATGCAAGAGGCCGTACACAGTATACCATCCTTTGTCAAAGAACTCAAGAATTCAGCGGTGAGTGAGAGAAGGGAACGCTTCATGGAGCTATATTTTGTTTTTAATTTGCTCCTTAGTTGTGAAGACCGAGTGCACCCCCTCCCAAAACATCCAGGATCAGCTATTTTGGTGGCCAAATGACACATAAATAGAGATTATTACCAGAGGAAGTATGTCATATGACTTTTACGAAACGAGTGTAATTATTTGTATTGCCCGAGCGAGAGCGAGGATTATACATAAATTTGCACACTTTTGAGTGCAATAATTTCTTTATTACCCATTTTATCCCATTTGAATTGCGTAAATTAGCCAGGAAACGACCCTCTTCTCTTGCTACGGCAAGCTACACGAACAATCGGTTTATGACGTAACAGACGGGAAGTCGCAGTGAAACAATGGTTGCTAGGCAAAAGTCATATGTGCACATGTGCTCATATCAATTATATTAACTCGGTTATTTTCAGCCATATGGGTAATTATTACTTGTATATTAACTTGCAGCATGTTTTGAGGAAAATATTGCAAGTATGTGTCCGAGTAGACCTAGTTATGCAATGGTGGTACTGCATATAGCGACACCTGTGGTATAATTCGAAGGGATAACGACATTCAATGATCAAGGGCAGGTAATGAGTCTGCTGACTTAGCAAGGCATAACAAATTAATTTCAAAGGATAATGACATCCAATGAGTGAGTGAGTTATTGTTTAACGCCGCTTCGGCATTATTGCAGCCATTAGCGGCGAGGACATCCAATGATCAAGAATAATGAGCCTGCTGACTAAGCAAGGCATAACACAGGGTAGTCTCATTCACTGTCAAATGTAAGCCTTGCTGCATTTCCTTTACATTTCTGTGCTAGGTGAAGCACACCACAACACTAGCTCAGAAAAGTTGGGGAAATGCAGCTAGATGTAAATAAGCCAGTGATGGAATTTGGAAGACTTGTAAGGTTAATTGAATAATTTGCTTTATTACTCGCCAGTGTAAGATACTGCAGTGTAATATTTATACGGCAATATTAAACTAGTGTAATACTGCCGCACGTATGACGTCACAATAGTTTGAGGTTATGACGTCACAATGGGAGTAACGTCGTCACAGTGGTATCTGACTTGTGGGAATCATAGTTTCAGAGCCATGTCGGCTATTTCGCTGAATTATAGGTGAGTAATAAACAGAATACTAAACTTCCTTCTATTTAATACCATTTTTATTAAACTCATGAAGGATTTGGTATAAAACTTGTTTTCGCTCGTTTTATACAAAATCATTAACTCGTTTAATAAAAATGGTATTCAATAGAAGGTCGTTTAGTATCCTGTATGTATCTAAGACATTACACAAATGTATATTCATTGATATTGGAGTCCAACATACCGATCTTGTTGCCATACTTGCTGCCGAAGCCACACAGACAGTACATGACATGGGGGAGGGGTCGGTCCCAGGGTATGTTTAGACTCAGGCTCGTCATCTGGCCGGAGTGGAAGCCCATCATATGGTTAGCGTACGCAAAACTACAGCTCGTTGCAAACCGACACATCGAGCACTGGATGTATTTCCTGAAAACAGAAGATATAATTTAAAGCTTTATTATGTTGGATCCTAGACCTAGGGTCACACAAACTGAAAGGTCTCCAATACAAATGAAAATGTCTGAGATAAAATGAACGCAGGTTGACAACATCTGAGGGGGATAACTCCGTCACACAATTGCACACCACCAAAGAAAGAAATATACATTCTCTTACAATAACTCCGCGAGATAAGAGAGAATGTTCCGCAAGTAATTAGAGGATATTTTGTGCTAACAGTGTAGTATCATTTCCTCTTATCGCATGGTGCAGCAGTTCTTTGTAACAAAGTAGAAACATTGAAGATCGTTTAAGTCACTTTCATCTGCAAACCACGTCACCTATTGAGCACACGCAAGTTTTATATTACATCAACCAGAACTACACTGAATATTCTCAGCAATAATTAGAACATTTTGATATCGACTCAGATATAACTAAACCAAGAAACATGAGAACCTTTTGATAGCCCCTCTTAGCCCCTCATGAATCCCTAAACTCTGGAGTATGAGGTGTAAATTCATGAAAAGGAAAGCCATGGCCTCTGTTCAAGATAACTGTCACTGAAATCTCATAAATACAATAATTTTAAGAAACATATTTTATACTCTCCCGTTGAAAATATTACGGTTTAATAAATCTACATTGTTATTACACATTGTGTAATAACATCGCATGCTTTCGATTGACGTGACGTCATAATGGTTAAAACATGACGTCACAATATCAGAGCCGCGGTCGCAATGGAGTTTCTCTCATTTTTTGACGAGTTTGCTGCAACTTAATCAGTGTGTAATGAATAAACAGCTAAACTGGGTCCCATTTAATAACTTATTTATGAAACTTTAGCTCGTTAAATACCAAACCACTAACTCGTTTCATAAATATGTTATGAAACGGGACATTGTTTAGTATTCTCTATATATACAACTTACTTGTAATGATCATTGGTGGCCATGACCATTTTACACTCGAAGCAATAAAGCTCCATCACACCGCGAGGGAAACGCAGACCTCGATGTTCGGACACTTTGGAGACAGCGGGAGCGTTGAGAGACTTGACGCCGAGCTGTTTGGGCTGGAGTCCGGTCTCCGGGACCCGGATCATCACCTGGTCCGGGGTCGTGTACTTGGAGTTCATCCCTGTGGAGGGTACACGAATGTCAGTTCAAAGAGATGCGTGTATTAAGTTAACCTACATCAGTCGTGGACAACATTAATATATATTTGGCTTTGAATTTCCACTGATGCAACAAATCAAGCAAACCCTGAAATACTGTGATTACCCTGGCCACAACCAATACTGAAATACTGTGATTACCCTGGGCCACAACCAATACTGAAATACTGTGATTACCCTGGGCCACAACCAAAACTGAAATACTGTGATTACCCTGGGCCACAACCAATACTGAAATACTGTGATTACCCTGGGCCACAACCAAAACTGAAATACTGTGATTACCCTGGCCACAACCAATACTGAAATACTGTGATTACCCTGGGCCACAACCAATACTGAAATACTGTGATTACCCTGGGCCACAACCAATACTGAAATACTGTGATTACCCTGGGCCACAACCAATACTGAAATACTGTGATTACCCTGGGCCACAACCAAAACTGAAATACTGTGATTACCCTGGGCCACAACCAATACTGAAATACTGTGATTATCCTGGCCACAACCAATACTGAAATACTGTGATTATCCTGGCCACAACCAATATTGAAATACTGTGATTACCCTGGGCCACAACCAATACTGAAATACTGTGATTACCCTGGGCCACAACCAATACTGAAATACTGTGATTACCCTGGGCCACAACCAAAACTGAAATACTGTGATTACCCTGGCCACAACCAATACTGAAATACTGTGATTACCCTGGGCTACAACCAATACTGAAATACTGTGATTACCCTGGGCCACAACCAAAACTGAAATACTGTGATTACCCTGGGCCACAACCAATACTGAAATACTGTGATTACCCTGGCCACAACCAATACTGAAATACTGTGATTACCCTGGGCCACAACCAATACTGAAATACTGTGATTATCCTGGCCACAACCAATATTGAAATACTGTGATTACCCTGGGCCAAAACAAATACTGAAATCGGTCACAAAACTGAAAATTTTCATCCCCGAGCCTTTGACAACTTGGAACTCACTAATAATACCCTTCTGATTCGGCAAATATAATCCTTTTCTCATTGATTTTTGAAAACCCTGTATTACTGTCTACCCTGAATTCACCAATCCCAGCACCGCTGACCATTTCAACTCACCAATAACGCCCTTCTGGTTCGGCATATATATTCTTATAGAATCTGGCAAACCCTGAATTACTTTTTTTACCCTGAGCCACAACCAAAACTGAAATCTCTCATACCCAAACTGAAATCATCATACCCAAACTGAAATCCCTCATATCCAAACTGAAATCTCTCATCCCCAAACTGAAATCTCTCATACCCAAACTGAAATCTCTCATACCCAAACTGAAATCTCTCATACCCAAACTGAAATCTCTCATACCCAAACTGAAATCTCTCATCCCTAAACCTTTGACCACTTCAACTCACTAATAATGCTCTTCTGATTTGGCAAATATAATCCTTTTTGCGCTCAGTCTTGAAAATCATGAAATAATGCCTTTACCCTGATCCACAACCAAAACTGAAATCTTTCATACTCAAACTGAAATCTCTCATCCACAAACTGAAATCACTCATCCACAAACTGAAATCTCTCATCCTCAAACTGAAATCGCTCATACCCAAACTGAAATCTCTCATCCCCAAACTGAAATCTCTCATACCCAAACTGAAATCTCTCACTCGCAAACTGAAATCTCTCATCCCAAAACTGAAATCTCTCACTCACAAACTGAAATCTCTCATCCCAAAACTGAAATCTCTCACTCACAAACTGAAATCTCTCATCCCAAAACTGAAATCTCTCACTCACAAACTGAAATCTCTCATCCCAAAACTGAAATCTCTCACTCACAAACTGAAATCTCTCACCCACAGAAAATCTCTCATCCCAAAACTGAAATCTCTCACTCACAAACTGAAATCTCCCATCCCTAAACCTCTGACGACTTCAACTCAAACTGAAATCTCCCACCCCTAAACCTCTGACGACTTCAACTCAAACTGAAATCTCCCACCCCTAAACCTCTGACAACTTCAACTCAAACTGAAATCTCCCACCCCTAAACCTCTGACAACTTCAACTCAAACTGAAATCTCTCATCACTAAACCTCTGACCACTTCAACTCACCAATGACGCCCTTCTGGTTGGGCATGTGATCCTTCTTGCGGTGAGCCTTGACGTCCTGAGCGTTGAAGAATGTGAGCTTACACAGCTGGCACTTCTTGGCGTTGGTCTTGGACTGGTGCCGGAGCAGATGGTGGTAGAAGTTCTGGGTCTGACCCCAGCCCTGTGACACGAACTTGATGTGGAACACCTTTAGGCAGTATAAACACAACACGCAGTCAGAGTGCTCGTGTTTCTGGAACAGAAGAGATTTCAGGTTACAGACATGCCTACCCCTTTTGGTAAGAAATAGTAGGAACGCCTTTAAAAAATAGTAATTTCAGCCAATTAATAGTAAGGTAACTATTCTATGAGCACTAGATAATTTATAACTCATTATTTTGAACGGATAATTGAACAGCAATGCGCACTGTCATATTTATCAATTTGTTTACTTCCTGGTTTTGACAGTAACTGTTGATTTGTGTTTACATAAGTATTATTTTCGTTCATCAAAACAGTAAATACATGACAAACACACACTCAGAGTTTATAAGAAATACAGACGATTTATGAAAAGAGAAATAAAACAAAATTTATTTTGATTCATTTGATTTTATCGTATTTTTTCTACACGATCGTAAGGTCGTAATTTGACCCCAAAATTAGTAAGGAATACGCCGAAATCGTAAGGGTAAGCATGTCTGAGGTTATATTTTATGTCATTGAGGGGAGATGATTTCGGGTTTAAAGTCGCTTTACAGAGAATTCCACTAACACCACGGCTCCTAGAGAGACAGCCTGAAACACCATGACAGTATTGCATCAAACTTTACTGCGTGTAGAACAGTTCTCCACAGCTACAGTTGTTATTCATTTCTATGAAATCTGCGAACATCAGAGGGAAGTAGCGAACCATTGGTTGCACTGCGCTGAAATTCAGTGTAGCATTGCACCCAAATTTTACTGCATTAGAACAGTTCTCTACTGCAGACAAAGTTGCCGAGCCTCTGGCGACATTCAAAGACGGATAATTAGTAGAAATATGAGGAGAACTAGAGTTCAAGTACTCCATCATTCCACAGGCGGAACTGAGATCTACACTGAATGAATAAATAAACTAGTAGAGACATGAGAAAGTTCGATGGATTCCTTCATTCAACTGAGGAGAGATCTGATCTGAACATACCTTTTTGAAGTGGTCGACGACGTCGCTGTACATGGAAGATCTGAAGTGACACAACTGACAGGTGTAAGGCATCTCACAGGCGTTGTGGTTCTGACGCATGTGGTAAGTCAACGACTGTCGGCTCTCATGGTCCTTCTCACAGATGCGGCACAGCAGCACGTTCGCGTTGTTCATGTGGACCTGGACAGATAAGTAGACAGATTAACCCTTTGAATCTGAAATATTCTTGCATAGACTGATTCCTCTTTGGAATGCATGTCCACCATCCATTTTGTGAGAAGACAAGATATTTGATGCCATTTAGTGCTAGCCAAGATATTTGATGCCATTTAGTGCTAGCCAAGATATTTGATGCCATTTAGTGCTAGCCAAGATATTTGATGCCATTTAGTGCTAGCCAAGATATTTGATGCCATTTAGTGCTAGCCAAGATATTTTATGCCATTTAGTGCTAGCCAAGATATTTTATGCTATTTAGTGCTAGCCATTAAGTGCTAGCCAAAAATTTTTATGCCCACACAGAGAGACTATATCCTTTATCTCATAAAAATTTGACAGTGTCTACTTATACTTTCACAGGAGTTTGACTCACTGGAGTGCAAGAATTATAAGCCTTTATAAGCCTTGCCCCATTTCATTAACTTTTCTGTGAGCCCATGAAGTTAAGGTGCAGTGTAGTATACTGGTTCAGAAAAGTTCAAGAAATGTAGCAAGGCTTACACTAGCCAATGATGGAGGCTGTCATGAGGTAAGGAGGAGTAACCTTCTGTTCAGAATTGGCCATAATGACCCTTTAACCACTAAGAAACCTGAACGCTAATACGTTTTCTGGCCTCTGTAGAGGCCTGTAGGGGTGAAAGGGTTAAGCTGACCCCCTAGGAAAAACACTAGATTTTCATATCTTACAATAAGATGTGAACTGATACAAGAATGCTTCACCAAATCTACAATTCATAATCTCCATTGAGAAAGGACTGTTCACACGATTTCAGACCTAAGCTAAAACTGTCACTCTACCTTCTCTATATGAGTCTGCATCTCGAAGGGCGTGTCGAACTGCTTGTAGCAGTGCTTGCATTGTGTGAGGTCGCTGAGGTCAAGGTTCTGCTGCTTCTCGCTGTCGATGTGACCCTGCATGTGCATCATTGCCTTCACGTTGTTATACAGCATCTTGGAGCAGTACCAGCACTGGAGGTGGAAACAAAATAACAGTAACAGTAGGTCTTTGAAGGGCATTTAGAAGTGGCATACACAAGAACAGGAAGATCTTCTGGGTAACAACTTCTTGGAGCAGCAACAGCACTGGAGGTGGAAAAACAAATTGTTTTTGTTTTCATTAGAAGTCCACCTATCCCAACGGTCCCACATCTTTGCGCAATAGCAGCATCAGAGGTGAAAAAAAAATAATAACAAAACTTGATTAGCGTTTGCGAGACACCACAAAAGCAGAGCAGCCCGAAACTGAGGGTCTCGTCTTACCCTGTTCTGCATTCTCCACAACCATAATAACAAGAGTCATCAGAAGATGACATATCCCACCGGTTCCACAAAATTTGTAAAACACATCTTTGACAGATAATTGTGTATCTACTACCGTACTTCAGCTCAAGAAGCAGTTAAAATCAACAACAACCAACATCCCTCTCATGTTTCTATGGAAACAGAAAAAAAATAATTTTTCAGAAAAAATCTGAAAATATCAAAAGGCACCACTTCAGTTTAAGTATAAGTTTGAAATCGATTATCACTGAGGTTGCTTCACAAGTTTGTTTATCGGGGGTCACCTTATGTTTGGTTTTGATTGCAAACATGTCAAAAGAATTTCCACAGGTTACCAGCACTGAGAGGTAAAAATAAAATCATAACTAAACAAAAAGATAGAATCATTGGCTCTGTACCTTATCAGGTATTGCATTCATTATTTATGAGGTGAGGTGAGTTGGGGTTTAACGCCACTTTCAAGAGTATTTCACTTATATCACAGCTGCTAGTATTATGACGCCATGTGATTATGCATTGCGAGTATCGGCTGGAACTAGCGAACCATGGGTGGTACTGCACTGAAATTCAGTGTAGCATTGCATCCAAACCTTACTGCAAATAGAACAGTTCTCTACAGCAGACACAGTTTCAGAGCCTGGCGGGATTTAAACCGCGGACCTATTTATTCTGAGCCAAACGCCCTAACTAAATGTGCAAACCTTACTGCGTGTACATTATTTATGAAGGTTGAAGACTAGAATATCAAATAATAAGACATTGTCCTTGTTATGAATACCCCAAATTCAACTCCTCCCAAAAATCCTTCCCCTAGTAGTCCTGGACAATCTTTTGATCTATTAACTAGTATCTTTTAAATCAAGGGAGTTAGGAATTTTCTTATCATGGCTAAAGCTAACAGTGAAATACAATTTGTAAGTAAACACAGTTCTTAAGAACATTTAACAATTGTTTGAACCATGGCCTATCTTTTCAGATTTTAAGTTAGTCGTTGACAAGCTCGGCCCATATTTCCAAAAAGACTCAAGTTTCAGCAAACACCTTAGAGGAAAGCAACTATTTTCCAACAAGGCTACTTGATGTCTCAAGGGAGATAACTGACCTTGAAGCGATGTTCTCCCTTCTCCTCAATGTACGTGGGATCTCCCTCTTTCTTCCCGTAGTAGTATTCATCCAGCGGGACCAGAGCACCTGCAGAATGATAATAACAATCATTAGGGTATTTAAACAGTGCGCATATCCACGTCGAATGCATGAGAGTGATCTCCCTTCACATCCTGGACCTATATTTTCGAAGCGCTCTTAGCGCTAACATAGTCGTAAGTGCAATACATTAACATTGACTTACAACTATCTTAGCACTAAGATAGCTTTGAAAATGTGGGCCCTGGACCCCAAGGCTGAAAAAAAAAAAAAAATCTGATTAACATTCATAAAATAGACTGGAACTAGATGAGCGTTTGCTGGACACCGCAAAAGTAGAGCAGCCCCGAAACTTTGGGTCTCGCCTTTCCGTGTTCCGCCTTCTCGTCAGCATAAATAAAATGGGAATCTTTTTTGATAAAATTTTTTTCATTATTCAAGTTATTCTAACAAGTTGAATCATCACTGGGATCACTTTTCACAACTTTGTTCTTAAAACCTATTTCTGATTTCAAAATTGGATCAAAGGATTAACATGGCCTTAACCAATATCTCATGACCTTGACCTTTGACCTTCAAGGTCACACCATCAATGATTACTTTTCATTGTGTATAACAGTTATGCAATGACTCAAAGTGTTCATAGTTAACATAAGGCATATTCACAATGGCATGCTTAAGTTGTGACCTCACTGTGACCTTGACCGTTGACAGATTTTAGCGAAAACGTTTTCAAATCTTGGTCTTTCTCCATAGTTGATATGTACCAAGTAAGAGCCTGATAGCACAAAAGTTTTTGAAGTTATCGTGTTTACAAGGATTTTTGTAGTGATTTCAGAACTCGTGACCTTGACCTTTGACCTTGAATATGAACATGTCAAATAAATTCCCCAGGGGCATAAGTAAGAAGTTATGTAAATGTGTTCTCAAAACCTAATAGGAAAAAAGTTATAGCCAATACAAAACGCCGCGGCGGCGGCGATGGAAACTGCGCAAAAACTGATAGCAGCCCCGACTAAGTTGGGGCTGCTAACAATGTTTTACCAAAGGACACTGTGAGTAGACAAGCAAAATCTTTGCACAAGCAAATGGCTACGTGAAATGAGATTTGTTCAAACGTCAGAATTTATCATTCACATATAAAACATATGATTATTAAACTTGAAAATGATATCTTTACGTACATAAGATAAGTATAGTTATGAAAATAGTCTGTGAAAATATTTTAATGCGAAAATATTGTTGGAAATGATGGGTCAACTTGAGCTAGTTCGATGTTGTGGCCCGGAATGCAGTGTTGACGCAGGAGAAACGTAACAGCATTGTGAGGAGTTTGTGAGAGTAGCCACACTATAGAATGAGAGTGATCTCCCTTCACAATGAGAGTGATCTCCCTTCACAATGAGAGTGATCTCCCTTCCCAATGAGAGTGATCTCCCTTCACAGTGAGAGTGATCTCCCTTAACCCTTTCACCACTAAGAAACCTGAACGCTAATCATTTGAAGGCCTAATCCTAAACAAGGAGAGTGATCTCCCTTACCGACATCATCCTCGGGTCTGCGAACCTTCTTGCGTGGCGGACTGACGTATTGCTGCTGCTGCTCCATGTTGTATGGGACCGGACGCTTTGCTCCATAGTTGCCCTGTGAACTTTGGAACTGCTGATCTGAGGAGAGATAACTTTTAAATTAAGGGAGGTAACTCTTGCATTCATAAGAAAGATTCAAACACGGATGTTTCCCTTCGAGACAGAGTTGGATCATTCGGTTAGTGGAGAAAAGGCAAGATACAAATTGTATAGTTGCAAACCTTGGGCAGATTACTCTAAAATCAGGGCATGAGGTATCGAAAAAGGGAAGAATCAGATGGAGCAAATAGAGCAGAAAACTGATGTTGTAGTGGAGCCATGAGACAACAAGACTAAGATGAGTGCATACACCGCTACCAACAAACGACCATTCTCTTCCCACAGAGGTTACTCCCTTCAGATTTCTGATCCTTACCTCGGTTGTTTTATGCTTGAAATCGAGGGCAGAAAGGGAGTGTCCTGATTGGTTGCAATTGAATCTAGTTTTGCAATCAGCAAAGACATTGACATTTGCCAATGACACGTCATCATGATAATATAAACGTAAGACAACATTTTCTCGTTTAATGTGTTTTCCTCGAAATATGCTATTTAATTTTGTGAAAACTATTGATCATAAACATGCTTATAAATAAAGAAGACAAAATCAGAGACAAGTACCAAAAATAGTTCATTTGTGTTATTTACATTAGACATAATCGAAGGACATATGCTAATGAGCAAGACCCTTAAGAGTAAAATGCCCAAATCTTTGAAGTCACTCGGTCAACATGGCCACTGAAAGATGAGTTTTCATTGGTTAAGAAGCAGGGATACAGCATGAGATTCCGCTTTCCTCGGGGATCAACACTCGCACTAGTCCGCTGGCCCGAGGCCAGTGAAAATTCAGAAGGGCTATTGAAATTTGTTTTAAGCACTGCAGATTAAGATATATCACTAGCCCGAAGAGCACTTCGGGCTAGTAAAGATTTCTAGCAAGCGTCTACCCCTTAATTTTCCTCTGCAGTGTCTATTTTACTTTTCAGATGAAGTGGGCCCTGGGCCCATGCAGCATTAAACTAGTGGGACATTTGCCATTGTGGTGGGTCATTATAAAAAAACAAGGGGGACAAATCATTAACTATGAACTTTAATCCAGTTGTCAAATTACAAAGTGTATACTGTAGTTGTATGTTAATTGAATAATGAATATACACTTGACTTGACAAGAAATTAGAATTAAAGTTCATTCAAATTTATTTTCTCAGGCATTATTCAGATTCTGTCAGTCACATTGTTTAAACTTCTTGTGCTACTTATAAACAGGGATGCAGATTCATGCAGAGAAATTTCATCTTTGACCCAAAAAGACGAACCCGGAAGTAAATATTTTTTATGAATAAAGTATGAGAAAGTATTACTATTTGTTGGTTCTTCATTCATTGCATACTATTAAACATAACACGAAAGCAATTAACGATAACTATTAATTTATCATTAACATGCATAAAATGGTTCATAATTTAAAATCAATTTTTACCAACTACGATTTACCGACAGTGCTATTTTGAGCGAGTTTACACAAGCGAGTTTTACAAGCGAATTTGCGTCAAGATAGAAGAGAAAATTCAATTAATTTAATTGCACATAGTTCATCAAAAGTTCAAATCGTGGAGCAAATGATATGTACCTTCTAAATAATCATTTTAAATTCAAAGGAACTCGTTTTCAATAGCGATATCATATAATTTACGTAAACTCACAACTCGGCAGAGCACGTTGTCCAACTATTTTCCATACGGCTATTTCCTATTCAAGATGAAGTTACGAATTTGAACTTATTCTAATAAGATTACTTTTATATTTTATTTGGAGACACATTTCGCAATTGTAAATGAATAATTATAAAACAAAAAGAACTAATGTAAACGCAAGAGAAATTGTAGTTTTTAAATTAGCATACCTCTTTATAACGTGTGTCATCATGTAAATGCAATCGCGTGTTCGTAGCGTCATACAAACGGTGTTTGACTACATAACGTCTCGTGAAATAATATTGCTAATTATTCGTTTTTTTTATAGGTTTATTTATTTTGAATTTGTATAATAGCTTTACCATACATCGATATTGGTCTATCATATTTTGTTACAATATCTTACTTATGTTTTATGACTGAGATATTATTAAATTTATCGAGATTCAATGTAGCAAAATCTTAATCTGTAACAAATTCATGAATCACCGGTACGGTCACAGGTGAAGCCACACGTTCATGCAATGTTTATCTTTGACAAAATTTGTTTACAATGCGATGTTAATGAAATCTTTTTCGTAAAATCTTAGTAAATTAATATTTATCTTGAATATTTTCTCCGTCATGTTTTGTTATCTTGTTTTCAAAAAACGAAATTATTCTCGACTGCCGCTTGACAGCAGCAGACGACTTAGCAGACGACTTTTCAGTCGCCATTTCGATCGATAACCAACTATACTTTCTACTCAGTAACCTCCCTTTGATATAGAAAATAACTGCGAAAGGACGTTACTCTAAATAATGATAAGCTACGTATTAAAAACTCCATACATCGATTTAGGCATCGCATGTGTATATGAAAGCATGCTTAGCACTGCGGAGATTTCAAATGCGATCGATCGCAAGCAATGTTGAAACAAGTTGTAATTATTAAAGAAATTGACGCGGTAGGTTTTTACATCATTGTTTATGAGTCATTTATGTTTTATCGTGCGCCAACAGGGCCCACATGATAAAGATAAAACGGGTCATTTTTAATTTGTGTGCGTCAATGGCGCAAGGGCGCGGTCTAAAATGGACTCTGCCTCTGCTAGGGAATTTTGCTTCTGCTCTCGATTTGAAGCGATGTAGAACAGAGGTTAGGATCGCAAATCTGAAGGAAATAACCTCTGAGGGAAGAGAATGACAAAGGATCAGTTCCATGTAAATTTGATGAATCCGCGATGCCTGACGAGCTACAGAGTCCATCTACTTACTGGGCTGATGTCTCGGTGCGTAAGGACTCTTCTGAATATTCGTCGGGTGTGGCGCTCTCGGCTGGTTCTGCTGAGGCTGAAACATGACACAAACCCAGAGTTTATTTCTAAGGACGAGGATTAGCCGTCATCAATACATGGAGCCATCAACGGGAGGAGCAGAAATGTTTATTTCCCTTCAAACTAAAGGACATCATGCGTCATCTTGGAGCATTTCTGTCCTATTCTCTTCAAGTTAAAAGAGACAGTAGCACGTTTTTTGGCAAATTTTAGCTTTTCAAATTTCCCATTTATAATGATAGTTTATGTCATTTATATTTACTTTAGAGTGTAAAACATCTTTTTACACAAACCAATTTGCCGTAAAAACGGGGTTACATCTTTCATTTACATCTAGAAACATATTTGTCTCCCCTTGTTATACAAGTACTAACCATAACTGGCATTAAAGGCCGCACGACCCACTGATTGGCCGTGTTGGAGATTGTCTGGCCGGGAAGGTTGACGAACTTGTAGACTTGTTGGGGGACTGGGTTGACGAGGCGTGCTGCGGATGAGACAGTGGGCTGGGCGGGCTGGATGTTCAGGTTCTGTTTAGGGGGACTCTCTCCTACTATAATCACATCGGGCTGCGGGGCTGTGGAAACAAAGGTCTTCAATTGAGGTGGATCCTACGAATGGATACTAACATATAATTTACCTCAAGATAGATTTGGGGTATTGACTTTGAACTTTAGATCTGTTCTGATGAACATTTATCCTTCCAACTGCTGGTACTGTTTTGCTGGGAAACGGCCGATCCAGTTTCAAACCTATCACTTTTAGGCCCTTCTCAAACGGCAGTATACTTTTCCTGTCGCATCGCCAAACCGTGGTTTAGCCGGCGGTAAAACATGTCACAGTGGTGTTTTGGAGGTCACAAATTTGATACATATGAGTACGCTTCAGACATCCTCCAGAGAAAATAGACCGGCGTTTTGAAAGCCACAAAAATGATACGCATGACACCACTTTGGATGTTGAAAGGATATTATAGGAGTTTAGGACCGTACATGGACTATCAAGAAAAACTTCTAATTTGACTAATTTATCTTGGATCCCAATATGAATACGAATCCAAAAATGTGTGATTTAGCAATGTGTGATGATAGCAATAAATGCCATTAAAAATTTTCCATTATCATTCCTGATTTTCATATTTATTTCAGTTAGCCCTACATGCCATTTAGCAAGTGAACAATTGTCACATTGCAATATTTGAGAACAGAGTGCATGCAAAGTACAAATTCATTTACTTTTCTGGAACAAGTCCCTCAAATGCACAGGATCAGACACCAGCTGCTAGCACTGACTGTCCCGACTAATTATCAACTCAGCCACGAGACTTCAACAACAATTAGAAACACCAACTGTCTCCACAGCTTACCTGACGTTGGGGCCACAACTCTCTTCTGCGCTGCTGTTACAGCCTGTTGTTGCCTGAGCACCTGTTGTTGTTGATGTTGTTGTTGTTGCTGCTGCTGTAGCCTCATCTGTTCCTCTTTTGCAGCCTTTACTTTCCGCTCGGCGGCTTTAAACTCTTCCATGTCGCGCTTGAACGCCTCGATCTGAGCTGGGAGGAGGTCCTCCTCTTCACATTCCATTAACAGCTCCACCTCATTCTCTCGGGGTCGCTGACGCAGTCCGTGCCCTCCCGGCCGCACACTCAAGTCTGACAAAACAAAGGGAGGTTATTCACCTGGATATACAAGATGAGGCATCTCAAGGGAGGTAACTCTCCTTGCAACACAAGGGGGATAACTGATCTGAAAACAGGGGGAGATAACTTACCTTAAAACACAGAAGAATTATCTCCCCCATGTTATATCCCTGTATTGTCAAATCAGTTATAATTTGTTAGCTCTTCTGGCAAAACAAAAGAAGACAACTGTACTGACAAGTTGTGAAAACACAAGGGGAAATAACTGATCTGAAAAGACAAGGGGAGATAACTGATCTGAAAAGACATGGGGAGATAACTGATCTGAAAAGACAAGGGGAGATAACTAATCTGAAAAGACAAGGCGAAATAACTGATCTGAAAAGACAAGGGGAGATAACTGATCTGAAAAGACAGGGGGAGATAACTGATCTGAAAAGACAAGGGGAGATAACTGATCTGAAAAGACAAGGGAAGATAACTGATCTGAAAAGACAAGGCGAAATAACTGATCTGAAAGACAAGGGGAGATAACTGATCTGACAACATGACAAAATACAGCAGCAGACCTAGGGGATGTGGAGCATAGGGAGTATGGGGTTCAAGGTTTAACCTTATGACTAACTGACTAGCTAATCTAACTAGTCTACTTTGGTAGACACTAGTCCAACATTATTTCAACTAGCCCAACATATCAGTGCAAGGAAAAAAGTTTCAAAACATTACAACCCATGGAAAACAAACTTTTGCTGGTTTTCCTCTCCCTAATGTCTGAGGATAGGTGGATAGTCGGTGGATAGTCGGTGGATAGTCACTATAGAGGCGTATGTTGTGTAGCCAATTTAGTGCAGATACAGCCTTGTCATTTGTAGGGTAATCCCCACAGCTTTTTAAAGAATTGATATTTCGAATGAATTCAGAATCATTTGTTAACATGTTTCTAATTTTAAGAAAAGAGCCTGTTTGGAGTTACTTGCCCCTGGTTTCCTACACCGAATGCATTTTGTTTTTTGAAGGACTTGTGACTGTATACATTAAATTAGTGTCAGAACATGCGCCTTTATGGACAGCAGACATGTGGAGAGGAAACACCCAATCGATATGAGTCCGTATCCGTTAGAACTTTTATTCTTCTGAAGTACTTGGGTACAGGGTAAATTTTATTAAAACTGTGTTTAAAAGCTATTTATGAAGATTCTGTTTCTCCAATAATATGTCTCATATCGAAGATGATTAATGATGGTCTTGGACAAGTACAACCAAGAATGACAACTCTGTTTCCCTGATGAACCTCAGTCCACGAACTCAGTAAAGTATGCACTTAATTTTTCGCATATCATAAATATTTCTCTATATAAACATATCAGCATGCAATAGTTCAATTGTTTTAATGCATGTTGTATGGGCAATTCTGTCTATCTGTGCTATGAACTGATCTAAAAACCCTGATGAACATATAAAACAAACAAAACAGAACAAAAAACAGTAATTGAACAGAACTTTGATCACAAGTTGGAATGACCCATAACTGAAATTTGATTAAAACTTCCTAACAGCAAATGTTAGGAAAACGTAACAAGTGAAAGAAAATCATGTGAACAAACCCCTACCTTTAGATTTTACTCTTACGCTTCCAGGCATATTTCTTGAGGTTTAAGCTTCAAATTAACACTAAAAGTCAATCGGTTGATTTTTAAAAAAATCTTGTGTTGAATTTCTTCCTTGAATCTTGAGTAACAATTTATTGAATGTGACTTCAATATTTTGCATTTAAATCTGTAAATAATCAGAGTGTACAATAAATACAAAACCAAAATGTAAACATCAATTCAACAACTAAGTCACATTTTGTTCCTCTTTTCACCCTTCACCTGAATTTTACAGTACAAGCTGATATGCTAGCACAGAAAATACTGCAAGGATTAAATTAGCAAGTGATGGATCGAGTTATGTGTTTTTCTAAAATAAATCCCTGGGTTTTCCTGGAGTATTGGACCTGAACTTGATGGTCCAATCAGAAATCTTCTTACAAAACTACATCCGAGGACCAAAACCAACATGGCGGCCTCCATGTCGGAGTCAGTCGACTGCAGATTTGCTCTATGCTGCAATTTTGATTATTATTAGAATGAAACGGTATAGCCGAGGAAGGGAAGGTATTGTGATGTTATTCATACTCAGTTACTCAGGGTTAACTATGCCAGGGACAGAGACCGTTGCAAGCTTTATCTTGGAAATAGATTATTGCCAAGACATTCGATATGATCACACATATGGCTTACAGTGACTGTAGGACAGATGTTCTTTTTGGTGAAATACAATTTCAGGGAAACTGTGCATTTATTTTATTAATATTCATCAGAATAACATTCTAAGCTTTGTTTAAACAATTCTCCTCAACGTTATGCACAATTTGTTGCAACAAAGTTTACATAGGTCGTACAGTGCCTCCCAGAGTTCGGTGTATAAGCTATTAAGTGAATAAACTCTCTTACCTTCCTTGTTAACGTGGCCAGGGGAATAGGCTTCATCATCCGCTTCAGAGTAGCGCTTCTTTCCGCGGCTAGAACGTCTCAGGGTCGGCATCTTCAACAGATTTATAATCTTAATCAACCAAATAAACGTCATCAAAAACAGCCATTGTATCTGCAGCTCATCAGGCTTTAAATAATACACTTTGTTGAAAAAATTTATTTGAAAGAAGTAATTGTCTGAGGGTAAAAACATTGCAAATTTCCCCACCTGTCAGTGAGTCTACATAATATTTCATCTTTCAAGTCCATTTAATTTGGGAGAAAAAAACACAAATTGGTGTTTAAGGTGTAGCTAAGGGCGAGAGTAACCAAGTGTACAATTCATAATCACCATTGGCTCAGGAGTCTGCACAGAAGATTTATGCTTTATAGGGCTTTCATTCTGAAGAAAATAAAAACAGATTTTAGGTCCTGACCCCTGCGACCTTTTTGGGGGCCACAGTGACAGCAAATAAACAATTTATAATACTCATAATTCCAGGCGTTCCAGGATTCTTGAGAAGAACATGAAAGTTAAAAGTTACGGATGAACAGACAGCAGACTATTCAAGCTGGTCGGACATCAGAAAATCATCAATGCCATAAGCCTACAGAGTTAAGGTAACTTTTCAGTTCAAAGGGAGATAACTCAAACACATGGCTGGTTGACAGAAAACTAAAGAAATTATTCTACATCCTCTGCCATTGCAAATATCTCAAAACTTATCTTCAATAAATCAATGAAGTCAGACGATATAGAAAGGCTAAAATAATTTTTGAAAATGCCAAAAATAATTTCACAAGACGAAGGCTGTAATGCACGGAAACTGAGGTCCTTCATTCTCACTTACGTCTGCTTTTGAGGCAGCTGTTTCATGCAGGTCAATGCTCCTCTCGACAGGGCTACTTCCAAAGTGCTCATAAGTTCTTGGCTCAATCTTCTTTTCCCTATCAAATTTCTTTGAAGGCATAAAACGGCCCTTTCGAGATCTCTTCATAGTTGTTTGATGGCAGGCTCCATAACTAACAAAGGGAGGTAATTCAAATTAGACTAGAGAAAGGGGAAGATAACTCTAGATCTGATACTACTAAAACATGTACAAATTAGTCAGTGTACATGTAATCTTCTCAACAAGGTGCTAGAGATAGTTCAACTCTCAAAGATGATATTCACAAAATTTTAGTATTAGCATTACTCATTTTTTAAGGAAAGTTGAAAACAGGTTTGATGTGGCCACATTTGAGGAGGCATCAAAACCAAATGAACAAACTTAGGTCTCCATGTAACAAAAGGAGAAATCATTCTGAAATTTGTTAGCTAATAGCATTACTTGTTCTTGGTGAGAAGTCGATTCCAAATTTTTGGTTGTAGGGGGAACGAGACCAAATGAACAAACTTCAGTAAACATGTAATCAATGTTGTTCCTAGAGAGGGTCCTGGGGAAATTTGCCCAACCTTTTGACTTGGTGTCCCTTAAAATTTGGAAAAGTAGGATACTTTTACCATTGCAAAGGGTCCCATCTGTTCAGAAATAGCCAAAATGACCCCATCAGCTGATCATCCAGGAACAACACAGATGTATTATTATGTAATTCTGAAAATGTGAGCTTCCTGTGCCAACTTGCTTTTTGGTTTTTGAAAAAATGCCTGCCACGCCCATATTTGAAGGGTGGGGCCAAATGAACAAACTTTGATCTCCTAGATACCTCACCATAAAATTTCAACTTTGAGGATACAGCGGTTCTGGAGAGTCAAACAAGTGAAAAGTTTATTGATGACACCCAATGCCATAAGCCCATCTGGCCTTTCAGGCCTGAAGAGCTCAAGAAAATTTTTTTAAAGTGAATTTGATGTAAATAAAGTAGAGTGAAAGTAAAATACATTCACAGTGATAAATTTACAAATATGACCTACAGTCAGGGACCTCACTACCACAGGCTAGTGTGAGTCCCAGCAGATATAAGCAAATACTAGATAAAAACCATTTGTGTCCTGGGGAATCACAGATTAAATTTGTGCAAGTCTTTTCCTTATTGTATATGTATTTGATGCAGGATTCATGGGTATACTGAACACTGCATTCACTGATGTAATAGAGTAAAGTCCTCAAATTTCATCCACTCTAACGGCTGACCTCACTCGCCGGAATTCTAACTCTCACTGGCATCTCTCGGTCAACAATCAGCCCGAGTTGAAAAGTCTTTGTTATAAGAAAATGATTGGCTGATATTCTAAGGGGGGTAACTCTTATGAATGAAATAGCATAAACGCAAGGGTATGCGTCCGGCTATTTTGTCCACCAATCTCGTAATTTCGTCCACACAGATTTAAGTATTGGAGATTGTGTATTATAATTTTGTCCACTTGTTTATGTCGTTTTCAAGTCTCCCGGGCGGGAAGGTCATGACGTAACAGCTTTGTCACGTTGTATCAACCATTTAATATTGCTGTATGTATCATGTGACTAATATAAGGTGACTGCTATTCTTAGTAAGAAAAATACCAAACAAGACAACGATTTGAGGGTAGGACATGCTGTAAATTAGCCTTTATTTGAAAAGTGGACGGAATATCAGGACTGGACGAAATTGTAGGACTTAACTCTAGTCAGAGGACAAAAACTAGGACACATATATGATCATTATACATTAATTATATCTTAAATTTGCTTACCTCTGCAATGTTTGTAATTTTTCACAGAATCAGTTCCATATCTGTCCAACATCTAATTTCAACATATCCAGCTTCTTGTCTGCTTCCTGAAATGTACATACCAATTTATGTAATAAGTTTTCATCCAATTAATACAAAATGTGACAATTAACATCTGAATGTTGTCTATGTTAAAGATTCATCCATTGCATTTCATTTTTTTTATTATTTGGCTTTAATACATGTCTACATACCATACGTGCTGATTTCAGTTGAAACAACATCACTCAACTTGAAAATTCGTCTCCAATCGCCAAATATATCATAATTACTAGTTTCTAATTAAAATCGAGAAATGTGCGTACATGTGCAGAAACCAAAACTGCAAATCCGATTATATGCACAGTAGTCCTATGACCTATTGAACATTGCCAGCCCAAATCTTTCTTCTTATTTGTCTGTTCCCAAATTATGTTTGACGAATTGATAAAATGTTAATTTTCGGCAACAGTGAGTACTTTTCGATAAAATAACACCATTTATAACGTTTGCCATATGTGACCCCCAAGAACACAATGGGTATACCTTTAAGAAATATTCCCATCTTTTTCAATTTTCTTGATTTTGACAATTATGACAGCTAAAATATGTTAAGGAAAGAGAAAATATTCAAACAAAAACCTGTTTCACATTATTGTTTTTTTTAAATATGTTAGGGATGAGAAGATTTCAAATAAAATACTTATTTTAAATTTATTAATTTTTCAGGATATTAAGAGATGGCATTTAATTTTGTGTTGAACAAAATATCTGACGGCTGGCATATATTTGGGGTTGACCCATAACTATAAAAAAAAATATTATGTAGTAATAATAATTAACTGGCTGGATATAAAATTAGATTATGAAGATTGCATTTTCCCCAATAATTTGTCCATGCAAAAAAATAAATCAGCATGAAATAATTTATCCTAAAGTATATATATTCAAGCTCGAGATAGTTCAATTTAATAAATTTAATACATTTTCTAGTATGCCAATCTTTGAATTTTTCATATTACTTCATTAAAGGAGCAGTAGCACGTTTTTTGCAAAATTTATTTTTTCAAATTACCTATTTATAATGATAATTTGTGCCATTTAAATTTACTTTAGAGGGTAAAACATCTTATCACACAAACCAATTATCCATAGTAGTAATTACGGTGTTGCATATAAAGCAAAAATTGCATGGCGGCCATTTTATTGTGAACACATTTTATTATTACTATGACAAAAACGATTCCCATGGGTTTACTGAGCAATGTAATTGTACACTCATTTTTAGCTTGATTTTTCGAAAAGAGAAGGGTGTTTTACGATTGGTGAAATTGTTTTTCAAATACATTTCATCGACTTATTTGAGCGAAAAAAAGTGCTACTGCCCCTTTAACCCTTAATCCACTGGTGCATTCTGAGTAGTCTCCTAAATCATGAAAATAGATATTCCATTTGCAATAGTTACAATTTAAATAATTATTCAGCAGCCAATGATTATATGCAGCAGGAAAGGGGTTAATATCAACTTCATTTGACAGCAAACACTTGTCAAAACCTTTAGAGCGTACTGACACTTTTCTATAAATAGAACTAGCATGGCCTAACACTGTAAAGGCACATGGGTTGGTAATATTGTCAGAAATCAATAATGCTTGCAAATGGTGTGACTATAATTCTAGGTGAGCACAATTCGCTTTCTAACTCGATATGTCATTGTTGTAACAGTTGAATAATCGTCACACCAGCAACATATTATCATAACACACGAACCAAGATGGCGGACGTTGCTTTTCACGGCAATGTTTCAAAGTAAATAGCGGCCTTTACGAGCCCAGAATAGCAGTCATAACATGTGCATACCGTGGCATAATGCCAAACGAGTGTGAAACAATCGTTAAATATGAAAATATACCACGTATTATATATATTTTGTACCGTTTTAGCCGGCTCCACAAGAACAACAACTCTGCATGTCTGTATCCAATGTCACGTGACCAGAGTTGCGCGAAATGAAAAATGGGATTTCTATTTTCTTATTTGGATTTATTTTCGTATGTGCAATACTTCCCGTGTTAAGAATTTTGTTTATGAGTCTTGGTATCTATATAGCTGATTGTTTTACCATAAATAAGAAAAATATTCGAAAAAATACTTTGTTGATATTTGAGACGTTCTGCTATCGAGAGTATTTTGGTATCGTACTATATCCCTAACACCTTTTGATCTTTCAAAAAATAGAACAAGACCCCTTTCGATATTGCGTTAAATCTATTCAATAAAAATCCAACGGATATTGAATAAATTTCAAGTTAAAGACATGCAATATTGATAAATAAAGAATATATCAATTCAGTTTACAGTTTATAAAATCGTACTTCAAAATACACCCATTGTATTAGTAATTATTATTATTAAGTTATCACATTATGGAAATAATGATGACCTCAACCATATAGTCACTTATCGTCTGTTGATATTATATACGCCAGATATTTATATCTTAACATACCAATCACATCTCTCTCATGTGATTGTCGTTTTCACACTTCATATCTATAGGTAACTAGGACATTTGTTTGACTTAGCATCCGAGCTGATGTCTGGTTTGTCTTCAGATGAAATGAATGTTTTAAAATCAACTTTTTATTTCAGATATGTCTGTAGCAGGAATTTTACTTTGGAGACCCTTTTCACTGAAAATGTTTTTTTTTTCGAATTTGAAATGTTGATAAGTTACATGTTTCGTAAAAATGATAATGAATTCTTTTCTTTGTAACCATTTTAATTCCATTTTTTAAACAAGCACTTTTCACTGTTATTTTTAAGCCTTGCAGCAGTTCCTTCCCTTTTCTGTGTTCACAATGCGGCGCATTGCTTCTGAAATGCAAAGACGGCTCTTATCCGCTAGCATAGGAACATTAAGGAAATGTGTCAAGGCTTAAAGGGGCAGTAGCACGTTTTTTCGCTCAAATAAGTCGATGAATTGTATTTGAAAAATAATGTCACCAATGATAAAACACCCTTCCCTCTTCAGAAAATCAAGTTAAAATATGAGTCTACATGGTTCCTTAAAGCCAAGGGAATCGTTTTTGTCATTCAAAATTATAAAATGTGTTCACAATAAAATGGCCGCCATGCAATTTTTGCTTTATACGCAACACCGTTACCACTACGCATAATTGGTTTGTGTAATAAGATGTTTTACCATCTAAAGTAAATATAAATGACATAAACTACCATTATAATTGGGAAATTAAAAAATTAAATTTGCCAAAAACTTGCTTCTGCCCCTTTAAAGTAGCCGCTGGTGGAGGCTGGTATAAGTTGCGGAGGTAAGTTGCTCTTTGGACGGCTACTTCGGTAAACTTCGAGGTGTTGTACAAATGTGAATAACGGAAATCAGTTATCTTAGTCCCCTAGATCTAATTAAAACAGTAACAGTAGGCTAACCATCAAGACAAAGTGGAAATATGTTCTCATGCATGCCATGCAGTCTGATTGAAATCGACCTTGTTCCGGGGAATAAAATTTGAAAAAATAATGCTACCTTGATTATACAAGTTGCAATACGAACAGGTTCTGTAGATTCCTCTCCAAAATGTTTTGCGAGGAAACCTCTGAACGATACGAGTTCATATCCCGCTAAATGCACTTATTTGTAACTTTTATTCTTCGTAAAACTGTCAATTTCAATCCGATTGAATATTTACTAATAATGATGTTGTCACAGTTAGAAGATTAAGAAGGATTAAGAACAATGTATTTCATAGAACATATCACTTTCAAAGATTAGTCATAAGACTAAGGTATATATACAGTGGTACATTTACAAATATGACCTGTGTCCCGTTCAGTAACAGCGAGCGCTTAATTTGCTTATTGATCGCTCAATGTAGCTCTCTTGAACGACATAGTGCAAATTCCTTGAAGTTCGCTCGCCTTGCTACGTAGCGCTACATTGAGCAATCGCGTTCAAGAAAGGTTTCAAAGTAATCGCTCATTGAGCGCTTACTTTGAAACCTAACTTGAACACGGCCCTGGTACTCGCTACCACAAGCTATTGTGAATCCAAACAGATATATTAGGTGAGTCCTTCAATAAGTAAACATTTACTACATAAAAACCCTCGGAGTCCAGGGGACTCGCAGCTTAAATTTCCGTGAGTCCTTTCCAAGGTTTATGAGTATTTGATGCAGGACTCGGTGGGTAAATTTATCACTGTATGTATATTACAGGTATCAAGGTTTATATTTGAACGATATCGATTTGGTCAAACATGAATCTAAACTGACGGGCAAAAGAAAGTATAACACTCACTTGTTTTCGATTAATTCAATATCTTAAAGAAATGAGATGCATTTGATTATAGCATGATACCTTTCGGCAGTAGTTTGAATGACTTATTTGATGACTGTTTTATTTTTTAACTAAACTGTCATTATTTAAAGTTGACAGGGGTAAGAAATAAAATTTACATCAACATGACCCCTACCATGTTTAAAATGTTGTAAATGTGTGCAGGACGTGGCACATTTTTTGATTTTCACACAGAGTATGTGTTATATGTCGATGAACAGTTGTGTTTTATCAAAATTAATTTTGGAGAATTTTGAAATTTTAAATTTTAAATTTTGAATATTTAAAAAAAAACTGCTTAGAGGTATTCTTAGACTGATTTACTGTTTTGGACTAATTTTCCAAACTAGTCAGTTTTTTTTAATACGACGTCAAAAACTCGAGATATTTGAAAATTAAGCATATATGATAAATACAACTGAGTGATATACTTTCTTTTGCCCGTCAGTGTATATTGGAAGAACGAGCATTCATTATATGATAACAAAGAAATGGTCACACAGAAACACCACAAATTAGCAAAGACACTTGGTTTTCCCTCGATCATCGAATATCAGTCGTCATGTGCAGACATATTTTAAAACTTTGCTCATCTCATTGCTCGGCATCGATTTGAAAGAAACAGACGCCGGGCCTCGAATAAACGCCTTGTCTGAGAAGCCGGTGACAAGATGAGCGAAGTTTTTAATAATGCAATGTATAAATTGTTAACGTTTGTACATTGTTCCCGTTCAATAATGAATAAATATTCACCTAAACAAATTCATATTCAAGAAAGTATGTCATGATTGCATTTCTTTATGTTTAATATTCGGATGATTTATATGCCAAGAATAATTAGAGGCCGGGTCTCAAATAGAAGCCTGGGTTAAAGGGGTCTGAAAAAATAAAGGTCGGGGCATCTATTATAGGAAATATGGTGCTTTCATATGGCCTTTTTTGGAAAGTTTAAGGTTAAGACCAGGAGAAAACAACCAATGGACATTTAAACTTGGCTGTCTGGGGATTGACCAATAGCATAAATAAGAGGCGCTATCAAGTCTAGAAAACTTATCTGAAAAAATAAAGTCTTGGTTCGTTATAAAAAGTAAATATTTAAGTAAATAAGCTTTATTTAATTCCAATAAATCACATTTTTAAAAATCAAATCTTTAATTGAAAGAGTGTTTTTTTATGTTATCCTTTACAACAATCCGAAGAATACCATCGAAATTTGTATTATTTAAATACCTATCTGTTGACTAGACCTACTTTGCCTTACCTCCCAGGGGTAATGCTATTTCAACCTTAATACAGACGAACTTGAAGAATGGATGAGGGGTGCGTAAAATCCCTTATCCAAGGGCCGGTAAGTCTAGATGGTCTCGTGACGTCACTACCTGTTCATATCACTCTCCTAAAAGTTGCAGAGCAAGGCAGACGTGTTTTGTTCTGTGACTGGGGTTTTAGCGACTTGGGTTGCTAACTTGCTATTTTTCTCTTGTTAGTTCAAGAGATATCATCAACGTTGTTCTTCATTAGTGCAGGTTGTGTTTACAATCTGTTTTTCAAGTAGGTGTTAGATTTCAAGGGGCCTTGTTGACATGTGCTAGCTAGCGACCATCCGGAGTAGGTGGATTGCATGCGCCGCACGTGCAGCTCGTGATTCTTTGTTTTCTCTCACCTGACTGTTGGGTGTTTGACTTGCGTAGGGTAAAGGAGCAGTGGTATCTCTCCTACGCGGGTGACTCGCTTGCTTGTCATCCGCTTTCGCTTGGTCATTCGCCATTCGTTCCGAGTGCTGACTGTTAGGTGTTTGTCTTGCGTCTGGTAGAGGAGTAGTGGCATCTCTCCTAATCGTTTGACTCGCTTCGCTGGCCATTCGCTTTCGCTTGTCACGCGCTTTCGGTCTGTACTTTAGTGTTAACTGTGGGTTGTTGACTTGCGTACGGTAAAGGAGCTAGTGGAATCACTCCTAATTCGCTTGTCATACGCCTGTCGGTTGTACTCTAGTGCTAACTGTTAAGTGTTTGTCTTGCGTATCGTAGAGGAGTAGTGGTATCTCTCCTATTTCGTTTGGCTTGCTTCGTTTGTCATTCGCTTTCGCTTGTCATACGCTTATCGGTCTGTACCTTAGGAAACTGTGGGTTTGACTTGCGTAAGGTAAAGGAGCAGTGGTATCTCTCCTACGCGGGTGACTCGCCTCGCTTGTCATTCGCTTGTCGCTTGTCATTCGCCTGCGGTCCGTACTCAAGTGCTTCGCGTCTCGCTTGGCTTCTCGCCTCGCCTGTCACTGGCTCGCTAGTTGTTCGCCTTAGGTGAGTCACTAGCTTGGTTAAGGAGCAGTGGATACACTCCTCGTCAGTGACTCGCGTTGCCCGTTGCTAGCTTTCGCCTACCATTCGCCTTTGGCTTCGCCTTAGGTCGATTCTACGTGACTCACCCTTAGGGTGATTCACTTTGGTTCAAGTGACTCGCTACGCCAGTCACTTAGGGTTTTTGTCATACGCTTATCGGTCTGTACCTTAGGGAACTGTGGGTTTGACTTGCGTAAGGTAAAGGAGCAGTGGTATCTCTCCTACGCTGGTGACTCGCCTCGCTTGTCATTCGCTTGTCGCTTGTCATTCGCCTGCGGTCCGTACTCAAGTGCTTCGCGTCTCGCTTGGCTTCTCGCCTCGCCTGTCACTGGCTCGCTAGTTGTTCGCCTTAGGTGAGTCACTAGCTTGGTTAAGGAGCAGTGGATACACTCCTCGTCAGTGACTCGCGTTGCCCGTTGCTAGCTTTCGCCTACCATTCGCCTTTGGCTTCGCCTTAGGTCGATTCTACGTGACTCACCCTTAGGGTGATTCATTTTGGTTCAAGTGACTCGCTACGCCAGTCACTTAGGGTTTGGTTCGACTTAGGTCGATTATACGTGACTCACCCTTAGGGTGATTCACTTTGGTTCAACTGACTCGCTACGCAAGTCACTTAGGGTTTGGTTCGACTTAGGTCGATTATACGTGACTCACCCTTAGGGTGATTCACGTTGGTTCAAGTGACTCGCTACGCCAGTCACTTAGGGTTTGGTTCGACTTAGGTCGATTATACGTGACTCACCCTTAGGGTGATTCACTTTGGTTCAAGTGACTCGCTACGCCAGTCACTTAAGATTTGGTTCACGCACGAATGTTATGTGAATAAAGATTGATTTATCTTGTAAGTGTTTAGCCTAGTTTTTGGTTTGGCTTGTTCGTCTTTGTTTACCTTGGCGGGTGGTTACTTGATTTTGACTTTGTGCTCTTCGAGTTCAGAGTTTTTGTTTCAACTCTCTTGATTGCATATCGTCAGAGTTGTTGTGCTTTTGCTCCGCCGCTTGGGTGTTTCACGTGTGTGACTCACCTCGTCTACGCTACTATACGCCGTGTAGGTGACTCGACTGTCTCTACCTTCGCTTACGTTACGCGTTTTATCGTTACCGTTCGCCATGTACTCCGCCTTCTGCACGAACTGCGGAGGCAGGAAGTCCGCCTCTAAGGATCCGCACTTGTTATGTAGAAAGTGCAAGGACCTTTGCGAAGAGGATTACCGTTGCGACGAATGCGCTCCTCTCTCCGAATCGGAGTTCCACGCGTACGTTTCCGCCATACGCAAGTCGGTGGCCGATAGGGCTGCGTCACAGAAGCGTACGTCGTCAGCTCAACGTAGGGAGTTGTCTCCCATTCGTCATCCGTCTCCGGTGGAGGATGTAGACATTGTCCTCACGGAACGGGCGGATGAATTCGACAGGGAATCGGACCTGTCCGAACCCGCTGGGGGGTCGAAGTTACGCTCCCCCCCTCCGCCGTCGTGTTCCGGTTCTCGTTCGCGGACTCACCCGTTGTCCCCTCCTTCGCCGGACAAACGGTTGTCTCCGCTTAGACTTAAGGTGGGCGGACCCACTACGCCCAAGAGCAAGAAGAAGAAGTCCAAGAAGGCTAGGTTCGACAAGGTCGATCCGTCCCTCCTTCTGGCATCCGTCAAGGATATGGTCTCTTCCTTGCTCGATGCGCGTTTGGGTCAGCGGAACTTACCCACTCACACTACGACTACGCAACCGTGTGAGCCCTATGCGGATGACGTACCTCAGGGTGCGCGTTCCTCGTCCGCTAGGGCCTCCGCACCCGCGACTCCTTCGCGTACCCCTCGCACCCCTGCGCGGCGTGTCACGGTGATGTCACCCTTACGGGACTCCTCGCCGGACTCACCGGAACGTGACATCCGCTACGTGGACGTGTCGAACCCTCCGTTCATCAGTATAGAAACGGAGGCGGAGGGTACGGGATTGTCGGAGGATCCTCCAGTGGTTGACGCAATAGCTATGCTATCCGAAGTGGCTTCGTTCGCGGACGTTCCACTTAGCCAAGTCAGCGTGACGGGTCCGCGCACGTCGGCGGCCAGGAGGGCTTCCTTTGGCCCTGATGGCGAGGTACCTCCCGCGCGTCTTGCCCTTCCACCTCATAGGCTCCTGTTGGAGGCCACCGAGGATATGGAGCAAGTCGTATCAGCTGCGATGCCCAATCGTCTGCTTCCGCCTTTGGTGGTGCCGGACAAGCGCAGACGGCGTCTGCCCTTGTATCCGGTCCCTTTTCAGCTTGTTCCGCCTCCCCTTGATCAGGGGGCATCCCGGTTGTTTACCACCAACCTGCTTCACCGCGTGTCTGAGGCACAGTTCTCTCATCTTGACAGGGAGGCGCGTTCGGTGTTAGGCTTGGGGAACAACGTGGCTTTCACATGTCAGGCGATGCTGGCTTGTGCTAAGCAGGCGGGCATGGAGGCGGGGGACCCGGTGTTGTTCAAAGCGTTTGGTGATGTGGCTGCGGACCTTGCGCAGATCATGTTGTCAGCGTCGCGAATTTCATCGAGTATAACAGTGCTTCGCAGAGACAATTTCCTCTACCGGTCAGGTCTCAACCCCGATCATAAGAACTTCCTTCGACATGCCCCTGCTCACGCTGAAACTCTGTTTGGTGGTCGTATCCCGGAGGTTTTGAGAGCACGACAGGAGGCCCAACAGCAAGACCTCACTAATCGGCTCGTCACGCAGAGGCAAACGACACCAAAGCGTCCGCAGACCAGTTTTCGTCAGGGGCAAGGCCAGGGCAGTGGCCAACCTTCCCCCAAGAAAGCGAAAACGGACTTTCGGCGGGGAGGTCGTGGCCGTGGATCCACGGGTCAGTCCCCCAAGTCCCCCCGGCCTGGCGCCGGAGGTCGTACCCCGCAAAAGAAGTGGAGGAAGTGACTCGTGGTCACCCCCTCTGCTCCTTCCTTCTCTCGTCCCGGTATCGGGTTCGGAGCCTCTGCCTTTAACACTTTCGGTAGTCTCTCTCGTCTCGCCTTGCGTGATTTCACTTAAGCGTTTTCGTTCTACGTTTTCGTGAGTTTACACTCTGGGTGTTTTTGGAGTAATTAGCTATCAGAAGGGTTGTTTTCCTCCTATGTCAGAACTTCGTTCTTACACTACTCTAAGACTTTGCGTTTCGCGTCGTGAATCGACTGTCATTCACCACGCGCCTGTCAGTAAGTGACCTTACTGTCACTCACCTCGCCCACGTTAGTGTTAACTGATTGAGGGTCAATCTCCTGTCACTCACTTCATCAGCTTACGCGCGTGGGTCAGTGATTGACTATCACGCACGTTGTTACTTCAATATGTACTCTGCCTTCTGCACGAATTGCGGAGGTAGGAAGTCCACTATCAAGGATCCTCACTTGCTGTTTAGGAAGTGTAAGGACTTGTGTGAGAAGGATTTTCGTTGCGACGAGTGAGTGTTGGTGTTTTTGGAGTAATTAAGCTATCGGAAGTGTTGCTTCTTAGTGTCAGGAATTAGTTCTTACACTACCTTATGTAGGTGTTTCGCGTCATTGACTCGTGTGTCATTCAGGGGCGGGATAGCGCAGTGGTTAGCACGTTCGGCTTCGGATCAAAAGGTCCGGGGTTCGAATCCCGCCAGGGGCACGGCAACTTTGTCTGCAGTAGAGAACTGTTCTACACGCAGTTAGGTTTGGCTGCAATGCTACTCTGATTTTCAGCGTAATACCAACCATGGTTCGCTAGTTCCAGCCGCTGCTCGCAGGTTTCACCGCAGGGCATAGCCACATGGCTTTGCGGGCTTTCTCCCTGCCATAATACTAGCAGCCGCGATATAAGTGAAATACTCTTGGAAGCGGCGTTAAACCCCAACTCACTCACTCACTCGTGTGTCATTCACTTCGTCTAGTTTACGCAAGTTAGTGACGCGCCTGTCGCTCATCTGTTAAGTGAATTGAGCGTCACTCACCTGTCACTCACCTGGCCTAGACTACACACGTTAGTGGCTCGTCTGTCACTCGCCTACTAAGTGACTCGACTGTCACTCACCTCGTCTAGATTACACGCGTCAGTGTCTCGTCTGTCACTCACCTACTAAGTGACTCGGCTGTATCTCCTGTCACTCACATCGTCTAGCTTACTCGTGTCAGTGGCTCGTCTGTCACTCACCTGTTAAGTGATTTGAGTTTCACTCACCTCCCCTAGCTTACATGCGTCAGTGACTCGTTGTCAATCACCTGGTAGTGTCTCGAGGGTCTCGTCAGTGACTCGGCTATCAGTCACCTAGTTACTCTACTACCTCGGTGTTTGCGTCACTACGTACTCTGCATTTTGTACATTTGCGGAGGTAGGAAGTCTGTTAGGTCTTGCCTTGTATGAAGTGCAAGGACCTGTGTAACGAGGGTGTCATTCTTTCGTCTTCAGACTTCCGGGAGTATGTTTCGGCCATTCGTAGGTCTGGTACTTCTTCCTGGAAGCGCAGTGGCAACGGAACGTGGCAGTCTTCAGGGGGTTGTGTCTCCTGTTCGGCACCCCTCTGAATCTTTGCATTCTTTCAGTTTGTTAATTAAGAACTGGTTCATCGTCCCATGTTTTGGATTTTGCAACAAGTCTGGAACTGTTACAAAACCCGGCAGCTGTTGAGGCTGGTCTTGCCTCACTCGCCTAGGAGAGCCCAAGGGCTAGATAAGCGAGTGTTGGGGGTGTACCTGAGATCATTGATGCGTACAAGGCCGCTGACCTGCCTCCTCCTTCGCGTTCCAACCCGCATGAGATCCGTGCAGTGTCAGCCACGATGGCTTACCACTGTAACATCGCGGTCTCGGGCTAGCTCAGTCGGTAGAGCGCGGGACTCCTAGTCTCAGGTCCAGGCTTCGTCCACCTGAGGGGGACTTAGCCAGTGTGTTTCTGCCACAATGGCTTATCACTGCAACATCGCGTTTTCGGATGTCATGGCAGGGTGTTTTTGGCGTTCATCAGAGGTTTTCGCCTACCATTACCTACGAGATGTCTCCACAGCAGATCTTGAAGGCATCTCTAGGCTGGGTCCACAGGTCTTCGCGCAGACGAAGGTGGTCCCCCAACCAGACCAAAAAGGGGTCATCCTTCTTGGACGCTTTTGAGACTTATTGTAAATAAACATGGTTTACATTACTAGCTCTCGTGTCTGTTGGTTTTTTCTTTAACTTCATTTTAACCCCCCCCCTCCCTGTTGGGGTTGGGGGGGCGGTGTGTTGATCGGAAGTTGAGTGGCAGGGTTGTCTCTTCGATCCGCTTAGCGGTAGAGATGGTATCTCCCGGGCTGTGCCTTGTCCTCACCACAGGGTGGAGGACTCGTAGGTTAGCTTACACTCAGGGCTAGTCGCTGGTCTCGTCACTACCATGTATCTACTGACCCGCCTCCTTGCGGTGGGATTCTAGGCAAAGTAGGTCTAGTCAACAGATAGGTATTTAAATAATAGTACGTTTTTGATTAAACGTAATTATTTATACTTACCTGTTGACTAGACCTACGCTCTAGGCCCTCCCATCCTCCCCACTTGGTCTGTCTTGCCTTTGGGACTTTCGGAGAGTGATATGAACAGGTAGTGACGTCACGAGACCATCTAGACTTACCGGCCCTTGGATAAGGGATTTTACGCACCCCTCATCCATTCTTCAAGTTCGTCTGTATTAAGGTTGAAATAGCATTACCCCTGGGAGGTAAGGCAAAGTAGGTCTAGTCAACAGGTAAGTATAAATAATTACGTTTAATCAAAAACGTACTATTTTGTGATTTATAAATAAAACAGTTACCTAAAATGTTCTTTATTCACACATGACAAATGTTTATTCTTAAATCTCTTTAAATGACACATATTCTTGTATTGTCACACTGATATCAGAAAACCAACACATCATTATCGTCAGTTACCAACAGACTCTTGTCGGCGTAACACAATCAGTCGAATAGTTGTAAGAAGATAGTATGAAACGGTTTGAGGACAAATTTAGCATACGGGCAAAGTCCACATGTGTGCAGTGTTGACGTTTCTGCTGTCTGCTAAGTACGACTGACAGATTGCGATGGCGGAGGCCAGAAGCGCAGTTTCCGAGCCGAGGGTTAGCAAATTCGAAGAAGATAAAGAAACAGCACCCGATGTTCTGGATGCATGGAGACGGGGATTGTTACGGCGTTTCTTTCGAACTCGGTAAGAATCTAAGACGCTCTAACGTGTTCATTCAGAGTTTTGTGACTGAGCCTGAAATTGACAACCAGATTGTTGAGTGACGGCAATTGATTGTCTTGTGACTTGTCAATTTCATTAACTTGTTTATAGAAATACGTCGGCTATTTCTTGTTTTTAAAACAATAATTGACCGTGAATAAATGTTATTTATGTAACAAAGAAAACATGACCTAAACAAAATTGACGCGTTTGTCTTTGTCTTTGATCTATTTTTTTTATTGTTCGTTTTGAAAATTGTTGCATCATATTATACAAATATTCGTTATTTTATCATTTAACTACTTTTGATATGTGAAAAGATAATAAATTCACTTTTATTAGTTATTACCTTATAACAAGAATAAAAGCAACCCAATTTTTTATTCACTTTTCGGATACTTTTATACAGTTTAAATTTAGGGTTAAATGCTTACGTTTAAATTTGTAAAAGAATGAAAAAAAAGCTTTTAAACATACGATTTATGTGTACAAACATGCTTTTAAAGCTACAATTTATGTGTACATTTAACTGAATCAATTTAATCACTTTGAACTTTGACGGTTCAAAAGTTTACTAGGTTAATCTTTGTTACTTTGTAAATTTTTGAATATCAAAGTTAAAAATCTGTCTTATGATATTGTAAGCGTTATACTCTGAAGCATTGTGCATATTCACTATAAAGTAGCAGAGACCATGAAGTGAATGATCTCTGAAAGTAGTTATTATCAAGATATCTTGCTTTTCTGATAAATGATCAAATTATTTTAGGCTACTTAACAAAATAATCATTGCAAAAATATTGTTATTTCAATTTATGATGCACAAGAAACAAATAAATAAAAAATATATAATACATAAATAAACAAATTTACAGGTAAAATTTTGTAATCTTGTAAACACTCTTTGGGCTGATAACATTTGAGGATTTTGTTTTTGCTGTGTTCATTACAAATAAAACTAACGAGATGTCTATATTTCAAGCTCACACATAAAAAACATAAATGAACCCTGCAGGGCAGTTGTCAATTACAGATGTCAATATCACACAGGGAAGAAAGGGTGATTGACAGCTGGATAGGGTCATATTACTTATTTTATCATCCCATGAGGTTGTTATGTAAGTTAGTTACTACGTGAAAACTTCTGTCACCTGAATGCTCAATCCCAAACAATTAGGTTGTAGGTAGGGGTGACTATTGACCCAAAGAGACTATTGCGATAGCAATAGTCTATTGCCACTTACTATTGCGATAGCGATAGACTATTGTAACTCACTATTGCAATAACTATTGCGATAGGTTTTTTTTGTACAAATACGCAATAATCAGCTAGATTTCTTATTGGTTTTAGTAGAAATGTTTAATTGATGTAAGGACTATGGAACCAAAATCAGTTAAGAAATCATAAACGAAAAGTCTTTTTGTCATTTTGCTATTTCCTATCTCTAGTTCTCCCCTTTTGACATTCGAAAATTAAAAATCTTGAATTAAATGCAGTGAGGCTTGTGAAAATAATTCATAATTAAGGGAAATTTAATAGTTTCGATAGTATCGATAGTTAACCATACTATTGCGATAGCGATAGTGTTTTTGTATACACTATCGATATAGTAGCCTACTATTGCCAAGCCAACTATTGCGATGCATCGATAGTTCGATGAATTGTTACACCCCTAGTTGTAGGTAAAGTCTCTGACCAGGTAAATTTCAATAGATACTGCCGTGTAGGTTAAATATATTCTGAGGATACTCTCACAAACTTCAAACTCATTAATTAATAAGTATTATAATCATGTGAAACATTATTTGAATTTATTTCCATTGCAAAGTTTACATTTGAATAAAATCACAAGGGAAAAGTTTTAGATTGTTGACTGGTGCACAAACTAGAGTCAAACTACCTCATATTCAAAAGTAACAAAACAATCAACAAGTCTGAGTCGTCATAAACAAATTTCTTTCAAATGTCTAGGGTAACCAAAATATTGCTCCACCCTTTCCTCAGCTTCTGAAAACAGTCTTAAAAACTGTAAAAATAAAAAAAAAACCTGGGTATAATCAGTGTATTTAAACTCTAAACTAGGGATGTCACGATACAGGTACCTCACGATACGATAAGTATCACGATACTGAGGTCACGATTCGATACATATCACAATACAGTAAATCAGGGATAGAAACTAGCATTAGCCCGCTAGCCCATGGCTAGTGAAAAATAAACTGGGCTGGTAGAGTGTAAAAACTGGTAGTCCAAAGGACGAGTTAAAATTTGAGGTGAAATGATCATGGAGATGTTTTTGGCTAGCTGGAATATGTCTGGACTAGTACTTTTAGAAATGCTACTGCATTGAAAAGGTTAATTTTGACCCCACGCGGTCCCTCTTTGAAAATTCTAGCCAATACTTGTAAATGGGAATGTTATAATGTTGAAGTGAAATGAGTTAATAATTTGAAATTAAAGGAGTTTTCTGAATTTGCAATAAAGCAAATCATTTATTAATCGTCTGTTTTCTACGTCTCCTGTCTGTTTGTTACTGGGCTAGAAGAATGTTGGCTGGGCTAGTAAGATCTAAAAGCTACTAGCCCAAAAGGCTAGTGACCATTTCAGGTTAGTTTCTACCCCTGGTAAATGCGACATTCCATTTTAGGCTCTCAATACAACATTTCTAACAAGATAGTGAACAACAATTAAAAACAAATACAAGCCAACTTGATCATGAATCTCATATTTTAATAGTTTTCCAACTTGAACATCAGGGATAGAAATGATTTTTTTTCTGAGGGTGCCTTAAGGCACCCAATATCAAATTTATGTGTGCCCTGACCAAGTAAAGTGTGCCATCAGAGATCATGATCATAAGGACATAGTTTTTGTTATATTAGTAAGTTACTTTCTTTACAGATTTACAGGAGGAATTTTGCCATCATATATTATTTAACAATAATAAAGTTCCTGTTTAGACACTAATAAAATACTTGTTTTGTGTTGTTTAAATATATGTTTAACTGTTTATTGTTTGTACATAGATTTTGAAAATTGTCATTTGTATGAGATTTTGTTTCACTTTTAAAAAACTCATAAAATACACATGATCTATAATGAACTGTTTAAAATAGTTGATTTAGTACTTATTTCTGAAAAAGATATAAAACAAGTTGTATATTGATTAATTATTTGGTAATATTGAAATAAGTGTTTCATCTCATAAATATCTCTATTTATACTATAGCCACCCAGGCAACAAGTGAAACTAGGTTGTAGAATAGACTTCCAATATATCAACACATACCTTAGAATTCTGTGAAGACAATTATTAAATTCTAGTTAAAAAAGTTTCACTTATGCATCATAATTTATCAAAACCTAAACAGTTACAAATACAATCAGTATCTATACATCAAGACGTTCGATTTCCATACTTCCGCCAAAGGGCTTGACTTATTTAGGAAGAGGGGTGACAGGTTGTTTGTAAGCAAACCTGTCAATTTTCTCATTGCTTAATTAATTAAATTCATTTTATATAACTTAAATAACATTATTGCACAATATATTCCCCCTAATACTGCTGTAAACTCAGTGGTGACATTGAAACTGTTATTTCTAAAAAAATTGGACAAAATTCACCTATCATCCCTCAGGCAAATGGATCGGTCCACTCAAGATGTCAGCATGATTTATTTTTTCTGTGAGCATTGGAGAGATTTATGAAGGAATTTTACAAGCAGAGTAAATCTAAATTATTTCTAAATAGGTTGCTTATTGTTGACCATCATACTGTCTTTCTTGAAACTTAAAAATGCTTTGTAATAATTCTACTGCTGACACTAAGTCGTAAGAGACAATTCTAAAAATAGATTTCTTGGAAAAGCCGAAAATTTGCTTTCTTCAGAACTTGTCTTCACAATTTTCAATGGTCTGCTGTGTGTCAGAACAGACGTTTTAAGATTTGGGATAGTTGTAGAAAGGTTGAAAAGTAAACATTTTGTCAGTTTAATTAAAATTTAAGATAGTAAGTGAATTTTCAGGCGTGCCCACAAGGCACAGCTGTACAATTTTACCCGTGCCCTATTAAATTTACCCGTGCGCTCGGCACCCAAATTAAGGTAATTTCGAACCCTGAACATGAACAAAAAGTCAGAACTATCAATTTCAAGAACTGAGTTTCTGAAATAAATAATGATGGAAAGTTTTATTTTTTTATTGGATTAATAAACACTACAAAAATTTATCGATATACACTAAAATTTGGATCGTGATTTATTTTACTGTATCGTGTATCGTATCGTGAACTGAACCACGGCAATGCACCAGTACATCCGTGTATCGTGACGTTCCTACTCTAAACCCTACTGAACCCTATTTTCTCTGATAAATGCTCAGCTTCTAATAAACACAGAGCGTGTCATGTGCCTCGGTCCAAAAATAAGTGATGGCCTCATTACCTAATTGTGTGTTATCATTCATGGCAGTGAGATACTGAGTGAAATGCTCTGTCAGTGTTATCAGTCATTGGTGAAATATACAATAAGACACGTCACTGTCCTTAGAGAGTGATAACACAATTATCACATCACTGTCATGGCAACGTTGTTCAAACTTCTACACGCAGTAAGGTTTGGGTGCTATGCTACACCCAATTTCTCAGTAGTATCTCCCATGGTTCGCTAGTTCCAAAATGCTCGCAGGTTTCATCGCAATGCATAGCCACATGGCGTTGCAGGCTTTCTCCCTGCAATAATACTAGCAAAATTGATATAAGTGAAATAATCTTGAAAGCGGCATTAAACCCAAACTCCTCTCATCTCCAGTCCTTAAGGTGCCCTTAAACATAACAGTTAAACATGTATCTTGAAGTTGTTACCCTTTGGTTGTTCTTACATTTGATGGATACAGCCCCTTTCTTTGTTACTAATGTTCACGTCATGTTTACGTATCCATCGCGATCCTCAAGCAGCTCCGTGGATAAGCGTCCGTTCGTAAACTCAGGGAGAATAAAATAATCCAATTTTTTCCAAAGTTTTTTTTATCCTCCTTGGTTTGATGCAGTGATTGGGAAAGGTAAGCCCCAGGGGCCATGGCCATTTTGCACATTTGACGAAAAATGGCACATTAAAATCTGAAATTTTGCTCCAAAGGGGAATGGTCACTAAAAAATTCTAACCCATTGTTTGAAGACATTCTGAATTTCATCTGTTAATTGCAGCAAAGTTATTTTAGGTATATCAAAGTGACCTCATTGTAGGACATCTTATCAGAATCGTTAATAAATTGCTGCGATATTGCGTCCAAGTTCTGAAATAATGCGGTTATCTTATTTTGTTAAAGAGATTCTTTACAGACACACTTTGGTTTATGAAACAATCATACAAATTTGATGAGCTAAATGGCTTTATTTATTTTATGCAGGGTTCAATCAGGACATGGAATTCTGGAAAAGTCATGGAATTTTAAAATAAGTTTCCAGGCCTTTAAAACTATGGAAAATCTGAATAAATATAAAAGTCATGGAAAAGTCATTGATTTTTGTTTCTTGTGACATTTCTGCTCCAGGGATTGGGAAAGACACATTTGACAATGGGGCATTTTTAGGGCTTTTAGTCATTTTCAGAATTTTATATGGGCCATTCCCCTTTGTAACAAAAGTAAAATTTCAAAATTTGAAAGGGCCATTTTTTCATCGAATCTGCAAGACCTACCTTTCCCAATCCCTATGCTCATTTACTTAACTCTCATTTACTCTTCCCTTTGGTTTTAACTGAAAATAAAATCCTGCCCAAAAAATTGTTGATCTGCATAATCTGTGTTCATTGAACCTTGCTTCTCATCAAAAACCTCGGGAAGCATCCTTGAAAAACAATGGGAAAAAAGTCATGGAATTTGTGCTCGTTTCTAGTGTATAAGCCCTGTATATTTCTCAAAAAGAAAAGCTTAAAGCTTAGGTGAATGAAATTGACCCCATTATAGGACATCTTATCAGAATCGTTAATAAATTGCTGCAACACTAGGCCAAAGTTTCTGAAATAATGCGGTTATCTTACTACGCTATCTTTGTCCGACAAACGTAAACAGAAAGTCTTGTATCATTGGTACGTCACCATGAAAAGTTTATTGATACTTCCTGTAAATTAGGTCATGTGAGTCCTAGATCTAGGTCATGTACACAAAAGATTGGTTCCTGTTCTTCGGAACAGCTGCAATTGGTTCCTGTTCTTCGGAACAGCTGCAATTGGTTCCTGTTCTTCGGAACAGCTGCAATTGGTTCCTGTTCTTCGGAACAGCTGCAATTGGTTCCTGTTCTTCGGAACAGCTGCAATTGGTTCCTGTTCTTCGGAACAGCTGCAATTGGTTCCTGTTCTTCGGAACAGCTGCAATATAGAATACCATCATTGATAGAGATTTAGAGATTATTATCAAAGAATTAGCATTGATTTTATTATACGAGTGTGAATTTTCAGCTAATCCATTTCATTAATTTATAAGATAACAGGGTATAAGATTTTTACAGGCAGGGAAAGCAGGCTATAAAGTGTGTTCAGATTGAACAAAAATGTTTGAATTTTCATAGACGAGTGATTACATTTGCACAGATTGGGAAGTTTCCCCTGTACCCGGGTAATAATGAAACACCTGTGCTTATGGCAAGGTGTCCGTTTGTCTTGATGTTTTGATTTTTCGACTTCTTCTTAGGAACTACTGGCTCTATGGAGCTGAACTCTTGTGTTTAGACTCCTTGGCCAATTGGGATTATAAATTTTAGACTTAGTGACCATTAAAAATTTCAGTCAACAATGTATTGAATCTAATGGAATTTTAAACATTTATCTAAATATTACAGATTTTTTAGTTTGAAGTGATTGATGAGGAACATTTTGTATTCAAAATTCTTATCACAATATGTATAGCTTTATCTTTCCTAAATGAATCAATGAAAAGTGATCCAGTCTGATTAAAATCGACCTTGTTCCGAGGAATAAAATTTGCAAAATAATGCATCTACGGGATACGAACAGGTTCTGTAGATTCCTCGCCACAAGGTCTGAGGACACCCCGTATAGGCGTGTGTTCCGAACCAGTTTAGCGGAGACAAAGCCCAGTCAAATATCTTACCAATCACATCATAGTTGGTAAACGGTCGCCGTTTTGAAAGCATTCGGAACTGTCAAAAGGATAGCTTTTTTTAGTTATCTGCTCCTAGCTTCTCGCACCGAAAGCTTTTGTTGGAGGTCTTGTGATTGGTTTACTGACATTGCGACAGAACATGCAAGCGTACGGGCTGTTATCATACGGTTTAACGAGGAAACCTCCGAACAATATGAGTTCGTATCACGGTAGATGCACTATTTTGTAATTTTTATTTCTCCGTAAACCGTCGATTTTAATCAGACTGAAAAGTGATCATATTTAATTTCTTGCATGATCATATACTAGTTCCATGCTTTCTTTCAAAAACGTCATATAAATAATTTCAATCAGCATAAACATTTTTATTAGGATTTGGTAGCTTTTGTATTAAAAAAAATCACAAATTAACTGTGGATATATATAAATAGAGCTTTTGCATTAAATTAAGATTGATAATGAAACTTAATATAAATAATTATTTGTTTCTATTTATGAATGAATTATGATGAAATGTTTGCAATGTTTATATCAAACACATAGGATGATTGTGCTAAATTGTTATTAATTACAAAAGCAATTATTAGTGTCAGTAAAAAGTAGGTCACATATAGACGTGAATTGATGAGTGAGATATGGACTCTGACCTCATAGAAAGTTTTGAACTTTAACCTCTGTTAACATTTGTTGTGTTGATGATGAAAGAAATGTAATGATATTGTTGTTTGAAGTATTGTTAAAGCAGTAGGTCAAGATGAATAGAATGAATTCTGAAATTGTTTTTTGAGTGCAAAAAATCTACATTGTTTTCAGCAATCTCATTGAAATCATATCAAACCACTTGTACGTCGTGGTGTAAAGCTCAGTCAGGGTCATGACCTTTCACCTTCCTAAGTTTCAACCAATAATAGCCTCATTCAGGTAACCAAACGGTCATATGACTTCCCCGCCTCGTCGCTGATTGGCGGGGTTGGGATAGGGCAGTGGTTAGCGCGTTCGGCTTCAGATCAAGAGGTCCGGGGTTCGAATCCCGCCAGGGGCACGGCAACTTTGTCTGCAGTAGAGAACTGTTCTACACGCAGTAAGGTTTTGGTGAAATGCTACACTGAATGTCAGCGTAGTACCACCCATGGTTCGCTAGTTCCAGCCGATGCTTGCAGGTTTCACCGCAATACATAGCCACATGGCGTTGCGGGCTTTCTTCCTGCCATGATACTAGCAGCCGCGATATAAGTGAAATAATATTGAAAGCGGCGTTAAACCCCAACTCACCTCACCTCACCTCGCTAGCGCCACAAGACATAATACCTGCTAAACAGTACTCAGATCAAGAGGTTGATCTGATTTTAATGAGATTGTGTAGTCAGTTTTCTGGCTCCAAACAATGCTCACAGATTTCATCACAAAGCAAAGTTGTTGTAGGTTTTATCTCTGAAAAAAGTAGCAACCTCAATATTGGTGAAATATTCTTAAAAGAAGCATTACCTTATTAACTGCAGATTTAGGAAGTTTTTGGTAACATTTTGAACTCTTTTTTTTTAATAACTCTTTATTTTCCAGCGAACAATATTGTGAAATTTCACTTTCTGAGTTTTCACATATTTAGTCACGTACTATTTCAAATGAGTATGGATGAAAAATCCTTTGACATATTTCGTTTTGATTATTTTTCACTTTCTGTGTTTTCACATATTTAGTCACGTACTATTTCAAATGAGTATGGATGAAAAATCCTTTGACATATTTCGTTTTGATTATTTTTCACTTTCTGTGTTTTCACATATTTAGTCACGTACTATTTCAAATGAGTATGAATGAAAAATCCTTTGACATATTTCGTTTTGATTATTTTTCACTTTCTGTGTTTTCACATATTTAGTCACGTACTATTTCAAATGAGTATGAATGAAAAATCCTTTGACATATTTCGTTTTGATTATTTTCATCCTTTGTTATTTCATAACACACTGTTTTAATAAATGTATGTTTACTTCAAAAATAGAAAAGTGTTTTCTGGTTAATAGTTTTCAGTTGGCAGTTTTATATTCAATCTACTGCCCAACAAACCTAAAATGATGACTATCCTCGTTACAGGGTCTCTTTATTTATGAGGAGACCCTGAATCAGGATAGTTATGTTAGTAGACTCATTCATTTATTGTATATTGCTTTGTTTGTATTCAACATCTGTTCATTAAATTAATAACATTTAATTAATATCTCATCATTTTGGATATTTTCCTAGACAGAAAGTGCTTGCTATGTGTCAACCATTTCAAAAGACCAGGTAATGTTGAAATGTTTTTAAAATTTCTGATGTATAAAAGCAACATGTATGCACAATTAATCAAGGTTAGTTTTAATCCCTTAAAGAGAGGGTTCTATCAGGGTATTTTGGATGGAAGCAAACTTCGAAAGTAGATTCGTGTTTACAAACATATTTATTAATACATGATTATAACACAATCCAGTTGAAACATATATTTTTATGACTTCATATTTGACAATTTTATTTATTTGCGCTTTTATTAATTAATAAAAACAATGGTGAAATCACACTCGTTGATAAAATAAAAATAAAATATCCTCGGCAAGCCTCAGATATTTTGTAACCTTGAAAACATGGGGGTGGGCTTTTAGACAGGATAGACCCCAAATCAGATGAAAATTCATACCGAGACCGTCAGACAGTCAGAATAGGTTTATGTAGGTTTTTGACACTTAACTTAAAATAATATTACAGATATGTGTAATGTATGACCATGAAACATCATTGTTGGGGGTGGGTTATAACCCAGGAATAACCCCAACCAGTACAACCCTCCGAAAAGTGGGGGTGGTCTAAGGCTCGAGAGAATACGGGTAGTCAGAAGACACTTGGGTGAAATTTTCTACACTGTCAGCCAAAAGAAATTGCTACCAGATATCTTGTCAGATTTCGTAAAAATTATAAGGAACAGTTAACAATATTATAGCATGAAATTACATGAAATTGCATCATTTCTGCATAATATATTTAAATTTCAGAAGTTATCATATCACAAAGGATGCTATTGTTGAAATGAGACAACAGAATTGTTCAGTTTTCGATCAATGCTGGGGACGGGATAGCGCAGTGGTTAGCGCGTTCGGCTTCGGACCAAGAGGTCTGGGGTTCGAATCCCGCCAGGGGCACGACAACTTTGTCTGCAGTAGAGAACTGTTCTACACGCAGTAAGGTTTGGGTGCAATGCTACACTGAATTTCAGCGTAGTACCACCCATGGTTCGCTAGTTCCAGCCGCTGCTCGCAGGTTTCACATTCACCGCAATGCATAGCCACAATTGTGTTGCGGGCTTTCTCCCTGCCATAATACTAGCAGCCGTGATATAAGTGAAATACTCTTGAAAGCGGCGTTAAACCACAACTCACTCACTCACCCACTCGATCAGTGCTTGGTCAGAAAAAATATTTGAAACAGATTTTCATACAACAACAAGCCAACAATACAGGCACGCATTCGCATTAAAGTGGTGATGACGCTACACATGTACGTGGTTACGTTGCGCAAGTGAATCAACCGGAAATAGCTGTTTTCATTGGGCGTGATGTGATTTTCATGAATGTTATTGACTCGAATCAAAGTTTTTCCACGATTTCTATGGTCTTATTATTGTTTAAGTATAATGTGGAGCACCAGTAATTACATTTCAGAAAATGTTTCATCTTTCATTTAAAGGAAAATCAAGTAGGCGTTACTTTTGGCCCACAGTATATGCTCAGGGGTATAAGAATTTCTGATAAATGGGGCCGAGGACAAACAAACAGCAACTATATACTATAGGTCTCTTAAATCTCTTTATATGTTAATATAACAACAGACCTTAGCCTTTCAAATATCCAACATTTGCTTTCAGTAAAGATAAGAGAAAAGCAGTTGGCAATAAGTTAGTTTCAATATTTACAACTTAATCAATCAGTTAGCAGATTTGTCTGATCATACTTAACAATTCTGTTTACCTCATAGCTCTGGCAAATTCTCGTGTCTGAGTTGGTATATATCTCTGTTGATTAAAATAAATTATCATAAATATTGATAAAAAATAGACACAAACTTATTTAACACTTTTCACTTGTATCTGTCATTTGTTCAATCCATTTGATAAAGCATATCCTGTGTTATGTTTATCATAACTGCACTTAATTCAAAATGGTTTCCTCTCACAAGTGGTTTTGCAACTGATTCCTTGGCGTATCAACATACATATGATTGGCTCATTGAAGCTTTGTGTCTGCTCAAGATGCATGTGCAGTTACCTCCCCTTGGCTATATACAAACATATTATTATCATTGCTCAATCATCTCGCCCACTGAGAGTTATCAATTTATCATGGTCTTCTGGACATTCTGAATTTTGTTGAGAGATATCTTGTCCCTCGAGGATCAAAGGTTCATATTTTGATTCCCTTATTATTATGCGAAATTGTTCGAAATAAATAGAGATTATTAACCGAGGAAGGGTGTCATATGACTTTTACGAAACGAGTGTGAATTTTTTTATTGCCCGAGCGAGAGTGAAGGTAATACATAAATTTGCACGAGTTTCGTAAAAAGACTTATGACACACTTAATGTAATAATTTCTTTATTATCCATTCTATTCTATTCAATTTCTGTAGGGGGCGGGATAGCGCAGTGGTTAGCGCGTTCGGCTTCGGATCAAGAGGTCCGGGGTTCGAATCCCGCCAGGGGCACGGCAACTTTGTCTGTAGTAGAGAACAGTTCTACACGCAGTAAGGTTTGGGTGCAATGCTACACTGAATGTCAGCGTAGTACCACCCATGGTTCGCTAGTTCCAGCCGATGCTCGCAGGTTTCACCGCAATGCATAACCACATGGCGTTGCGGGCTTTCTCCCTGCCATAATACTAGCAGCCGCGATATAAGTGAAATACTCTTGAAAGCGGCGTTAAACCCCAACTCACCTCACTCACCTCAATTCCCGTAAAAATAGACGGCCTACTACTCTTTCGACGGCAAGCTACAGTGACGTCACGAACAATTGTTTTATGACGTCACAGACGGGAAACAATGGTTGCTAGGCAAACGTGATATGTACACATGTGCTCATATCAATAGTATTAACTTGATTATTTTTAATCATATAGGTAACAAACACTATTACTGTAGCCCATGGCTAGTGAAAAAGGTCATTGGCAGATCATTGAAAAGGGGTGGGGGCTTCGAAAGTTGACCCCTCCCCCCTTTCAATGAGTGATTGACTTGATTGATAATTCATTTCTCAGAGTTTATTCCTCTGTGACACCTTGATGGGGTTATGATAAGAATATTTTTTAAATCTTCAAGTCTATGAATATTTTTCGCAGTTGATATCCATTCTTTTTAAAGGGTCCTGCTAATTCTTGAGTGAAATTCATAAACAGATTTTGAATGACAATCCTTTTTTTCCTCCAGAAATCTAATTCGCAATGGAATGTGGCCAACCTCAACGTGGAACCTCTTCGTTCTCGCATCACCGCTCACAGCCATTCAACTTCTTGATTGGCAGACGACTCGACCAATCACAAACCAGCTTCGAAAAGTGGAAGATCTCATATGTCTCCCAACAGGTACTGATACAAAGATAACTGAACCAACTTAAGATTGCAATTACTATCTTCTACTTCTGAAATTTATGTTAAAGGGGCAGTAGCACGTTTTTTCGCTCAAATAAGTTGATGAAATGTATTTGAAAAATAATTTCACCAATAGTAAAACATCCTTAGGAAAATGAAGTTTAAAATGAGTGTACATGTTTGCCATGGGAATCGTTTTTGTAATACAAAATAATAAATTGTGTTAACAATAAAATGGCCGCCATGCAATTTTTGCTTTATACGCAACAACTACAGAAAATTGGTTTGTGTAATAAGATGTTTTACCCTCTAAAGTTAGTTTAAATGACATAAACTATCATTATAAATGGGAAATTTGAAAAAATAAATTTTGCAAATAATGTGCTACTGCCCCTTTAATCTATGTTTTGTTTCAAGTCTCAGAATGACTGAAATATCTGGTTGCGTTTGATTTAACAATACGAGGGTTGAGTCTCATTTCTAATCAAACGCATCGAAAACGACTCGAGTGTTGAATCACAGTATCAAAATCTGCCTCAGCTATCAACACAAGAAATTTATTTTCCGTTGAAAAAATGAAAAACTAATCTAATTTCTGAAATGTTTATGTTTCAGGATGCTGATTTAATTTTTGTTATCAACTGTCTGATTGACTGAAATATCTTTATTTCAGGGTGCTCAGTTGTTATCAAGTCTCTGATTGGCTGAAATACCTGTGCCAGGTTGCCCAGTTGTTATAAAGTCACCAATTGGCTTGTATATGTTTCAAAGTTCCCAGTCGTTCATTGGCTTATATCTCTTTCAGGTTACCCGGTTGTTATCAAGTCTCTGATAGGCTGAAGAAACTATGTTTCAGATTGCCCAGTTGTTATCAAGTCTCTGATTGACTGAAATATCTTTGTTTCAGGTTGCCCAGTTGTTATCAAGTCTCTGATTGACTGAAATATCTTTGTTTCAGGTTGCCCAGTTGTTATCAAGTCTCTGATTGGCTGAAATATCTATGTTTTAGATTGCCCAGTTGTTATCAAGTCTCTGATTGGCTGAAATATCTTTGTTTCAGGTTGCCCAGTTGTTATCAAGTCTCTGATTGGGTCTCTAGTGGTTGGTCTAGGATTCTTCATAGTTGTGCTGTATGTTAGGAGATTCTCACTCAGAGCCCTGCTATCCTACAGAGGATGGATGTGTGAGTACTTGATTATCAAAGATTGTGTACCACGGATGTCTTAAAAGGAGGGTGCTATCGGGGTATTTTTTGTGGAAACAAAACTGGAGAGGATATTCCTGTTTACACATATATGTTATTAATACACGATTAAAACACAGTCAAATTAAAACATACTAATGAAGGTTATATTTTGATGACTTTATATTTCACAACTTGATAAACACAAGCGCAAATTTGCACAAAATAAAAACTATGAGAACTGAAGCCATTCTTCGGCGCTGCGAGTGGGGAAAACTTCGCTACAGCATAACAGCAAATTGTTTATTAATTTATTACATGTTATTTGTTACTATGTAAATACTTAAACAGTCTATGTCTTTAGTTTTTAAAACATTGTAAAATTACATGTAATGTAGCATGTTTTAATTTCACTTAATACAAAACATCAAAGATGGTGACAGGACACTCCCTTTAACATGCTTTCAATTCAGTCTTCATCCCCGCGGAACATTGAGAGGGTAATACCCTGATGTGAGGACCTTATTAACGTTTACAAGGCCTTTCCAGCCTATATATATCATCTTGAAATGTCCCTCTTTAAATATTTATATTTTGACACTGAGATGTTTATTTGCGAATGTTTTGCTTAATGACCAACTCCAAATTGAAATACCAATCTGCAAATGTTTTGCTGACAAACTGTCTTGAACCCGCAACCTTCATACTACTGCACTTCAAACCCATCAGTCATACCACTGTACAACAGCAGCTCAGCTGAGTGAGGTGGGTTTTACAAGTGCTCTTGAACCTACTACTTAATGATTAAAGCAAGATTTTACGGACGACTCTCATGCTTTCCTAAAACGGCTAGACTTGCATTTAAAAAACTGAATATCTGTGTTGTTTTTCGGTATATAAGACGAAAAAAAGGCCCCAGGCAGTGGACTTTCTTTTGACGGAAAGCCCTCGTGATTTGGCTTTTTCCTTTACATATGATATTAATACCAAGGCACAGTGTGAGAAATTTCTAATGGTTAATCATAATTGACTCGGGTCAGAATACAATGTTCTCTGCCTTGAAGATCTGTTATGATGTAAAGTGAATTCCTTTTGCTGTAATAAATTATTATAATATTAATATTATCATTATTATTAATTTATTATGTTTATCATCATCACTTCACAAGCTGCCCAAGTGTCAGTCTCTCTCTAAGATGATTTAAAGGACAGTTTTCAACAACAGTCAATCCAATTCAATTCCTCTTCACATATATCTGCTATAACCACCCTTCTCTTTCAGACGAACCACCCAAGTCCCAATCAGTCCTGACGCTAATATGGGGAGGTATGGTACGTCTCGTCAGCGGCAGACACCCTCTGTTATATGGATGTCAGCGAAGTCTGCCGCGTATGTCCGTTCCGTCTGTCCGTCACACACTGGACGGACTCCTTGACTCCTTGAAGCCACTGTATGGAGAATCATCGGAAGAATTTCTAACCCTCAAGGCAGAAGCCAAGACGTTTGAGCAGACCCTTGCCCCGAAACTACAGCGCCTCCTGGTGTTGAAATCCTGGTGGGCACCAAACTGGGTGTCGGACTGGTGGTATGTGATTCTATAAAATAATAATCATGTACTCTGAAAACCATGCCAGTCCCATAAAATTTCAGGAAAGCTTATATGCCAATTCAGTATTATTCCTTTTGTTAACGAGTTGTAATTCCTGTAAGTTGGTCACTGAGAATATGTTAAGGATCAAAACCGACCCCAAGGTTTTGTTTGAGAACCAACCGAGGCTATATCTAAGATGTAATTTGTTACATGGAGACTAAAGTTTATGCATTTGGTCTTTATCCCCCCTCAAATATGGGCATAGCAGCATTACATTTTAAGCTCATCAGGGCTATAAGGCCATTGCTTAGAGTCGTCGGTCGTCTCTCGAATTATAACATATTCCACTTCTTCTCTAGAACCCCCAAGCAGTAATTTTGTGGGGAAGTACCTGCCACCTAGGGTATGAAAGTTTGGTTTTGTTAGGTGTTTTGTTAGATCCCAAGTTATTTGTTCTCTACACTTGTTCTCAACAATACCTGTTTTGTCCACTCAGGAAGTTTTCCTCTACATAGTGGAGCAGGTTAAGTGTTAATGTTAATCAACTGTGACTTGCAGGGAGAAGTATGTGTACCTGATGAGTCGGATCATAGTGGAGCAGGTTAAGTGTTAATGTTAATCAACTGTAACTTGCAGGGAGAAGTATGTGTACCTGATGAGTCGGATCATAGTGGAGCAGGTTAAGTGTTAATGTTAATCAACTGTAACTTGCAGGGAGAAGTATGTGTACCTGATGAGTCGGATCATAGTGGAGCAGGTTAAGTGTTAATGTTAATCAACTGTAACTTGCAGGGAGAAGTATGTGTACCTGATGAGTCGGATTCCTCTGCCTATCAACTCCAACTACTACATCATGGACCAGAACTCCTGGATACCGACTCACAGACCGGCCTCCAGGTAGTGGATAGACGATGGCTGTCTCTCCTTGATGAATAACATGTTTGTCTCCTCACACGGGGTAGACCAGTAGATATTTCATGACTAGTGCAAGGAATAAGAATAATGTTGTGTCAATGTCAAGGAATAAGAATGACGCTGGGCATGCAAGGAATAAGAATGATGTTGGGTCAATGACAAGGAATTAGAATGATGTTGGGTCAATGACAAGGAAAAAGAATGATATTGGGTAAATATCAAGGAATAAGAATGACATCAGGTAAATATCAAGAAATCAAAATGACGTCTGGTAAATATCAAGGAATAAGAATGATGTTGGGTCAGTGTCAAGGAATAAGAATGACGCTGGGCAATGACAAGGAATAAGAATGATGTTGGGTCAATGACAAGGAATAAGAATGGTGTTTGGTCAATGACAAGGAATAAGAATGATATTGGGTCAATGTCAAGAAATAAGAATGATGTTGGGTCAATGACAAGGAATAGGAATGATGTTGGGTCAATGATAAGGAATAAGAATGATGTTGGGTCAATGACAAGGAATAAGAATGATGTTGGGTCAATGACAAGGAATAAGAATGATATTGGGTCAATGTCAAGGAATAAGAATGATGTTGGGTCAATGTCAAGGAATAAGAATGACGCTGGGCAATGACAAGGAATGAGAATGATATTGGGTCAATGACAAGGAATAAGAATGATATTGGATAAATATCAAGAAATCAAAATGACGTCGGGTAAATATCAAGAAATCAAAACGACGTCCGGTAAATATCAAGAAACAAAATGACGTTGGGTAAATACCGTATACCGGGAAATTTTCGTGGTTGGTAATTTTCGTGGTTTTCGTGGGTAGAGCTTGAACCACGAAATTTTCCATACCACGAAAATTTCCCAATTAATTTCATTAAAATAATCTTCACCACTCACTGTACGAACCATCGAGCTGTTTTTAAAAATAGCGCATGCCCAGATCTCAGTGCTATTCACTGACAACTGCTAATAATTTTTCGTTTATTGATAGTTGTAAATATATACGTTGATAACTCTACTTTATATGTAGCGAAGTGGGATTGACACTCGTCATTGTGTCAAATTATCTCTCTATATTTACAAATGTAGTTCTACCAGCTACGGTACTTGAACGCTTGTTCACAACATAATTAGTGGAGCATAAGACGTGTCAAAACACAATGCATCCGGTCGTAGTTCATGTTCAACAGAGTGTGACAAAGACAAAGGAGCATGCTGTATTCAACAAATGAATAAAAACTTGATAATCCTTTGGTTGAGTAAAGTATTACTTTATTGAAACATTGAGTTAGAATTGTCATCTTTGAAACAAGCCGCTAAATGTGATTCGTGTGGTCTCCTTATAAATGTTGAACAAACACGATCGACTGATGACTACTGACCCTATTAATCCGATTGTAATAAGTTGTTTGGAAAGCAATATGATCAACAGACAGGATAACATCAACAGGCTTGCACGTGGAACACAAACACACGATTTCAAAATTTGTATTTGGATAACTTCAACCACGAAAAGAAAAATCCACGAAAATGTATTTTTTTGACAACGTCTGAACCACGAAAATAAAAATCCACGAAAGGTCATTGAGTCCTGAACCACGAATATTTCCAACCACGAAAATTTCCCGGTATACGGTATCAAGGAATCAAAATGACATCGGGTAAATATCAAGAAATAAGAATGACATCAGGTAAATATCAAGAAATCAAAATGACATCAGGTAAATATCAAGGAATATAAGAATGATGCCAAGTCAAAGTATGAAATGAAAAATCCGAAAAAGAGTGCATATTGATAAATAAAAATTTCAAGACTAAGGACATTAGATCAGTATCAAAACAAATGTAAACATATATTTATTGATCATTTGCAGTTAATAAAATGTTAAATTCATTATGGTTGTCAATTTCATGATACAAATTTCCTGAGTGACATGTTATGATGTACATTGCAGGGCCGCCACATGTATATATCAGCTGATGGTGGTCAAACAGAAGCTGGACCGAGAACAGTTTGACCCTCTCGTCATCCGCAACACCATCCCTGTGTGCATGGCTCAGTACGAGCGAGTTTTCTCCACGACTAGGTCAGTAAATTGTCCATTGTAAATTGTTAATATGATGCCCTGTCTCCAAGGTAGAGACATTCCGGTCGCCCTCAAGAGTATTTCATTTTATTATGTGACGAGCAGTGAAATACTGGGATTTATCAGTGAAATAAACTGTCTATCAAGCTACAGTGAAAATAACTTATTTTCACTGCGAATGGTGACTGATATAATTTGATGTTATAAAACAATGGTCTCGCGCGGCGATTTGGCTTATGACGTCACAGTGTTACTGTGGTGACGGGCTGTTCCTTGCGGCCGCTTGGCGTGAAAACGACCCTTTTTGGACGTAATTACATGGATAATATCATATAATAAATAGAATATCCGTCAATTCTTAACAAATACCATGTTTATCTCATCTCGTGAGGTAGAAAAGTTATATATTTTCACTCGTAGTTGCGCCAATCATGGAAATAAAACCTTTCTACCTCACTCGATGAGATAAACATGGTATTAGTCAAGAAAAGGCAGATATCCTCTATATATCACAGCTGTCTGATCCAGAAATTTTGGGTTGGTCACTCATTGAAAAAGGGGTGGTTTGGGTCTATCAAATTTGCATGCAAAATATTTCTAAAGGGGAGGGTTCGAACCCTCATGATCCCTCCTAGAGCCATTACTGGCTTTTATCGTAGGAAGGAAAAAACATCATTGTGGATTTGCATTGCAGTGAAATCTGTGAGTATCGGCTTGATCTAGCGTGCCATAGGTTTACTATTCTACTACTACTAATTCAGTGTAGCATTGCACCCAAACCTTACATGTAGAACAGTTCTCTACTGCAGACAAAGTGGCCATGTTCCTAGAGGGTTTCGAACCCGAACCTCTTGTTTTGAAGCCAAATGCGCTAACATTGGTACCAATGTTTATATGCCTCAAGTCCAAATATGAGACAAGATGTATTATACAGAACTAAATCCCTTGATCAAATTTTCACCATTATAAAAAGAGATACCCAAGGGAGGTAATTCTCTTTGATTTGATACCTTGTCTTCTAAAGTATGCGTTGGTGTGGGTTAAAAGAAGAGCATATTGCAATTGTTAGAATATAGAATAACACAATAAAATGAATACAATTTTAAAATGATTTTATAAAAAAATATGTGTTTTTTTGCTGCTTGATGGATAGTTTGGTGGAGGGGGTACGGTTTAGAATTCAATGGTTATATGGGATGAAAAATAAGTTTGAAAAGTTTTTAAAATTTCCTTTATCGATGAAAATTTTAAAAAAAATTCAATATTGCGCCACCAACCTTTTACCAGTCTAAGTCGACACCTGCAAGTTTCACTGCAATGTACCACCCATGATATATATATAACTTTTCCCTTGCAATGGTGGGGGCGGGATAGCGCGGTCCGCTTCGGAACAAGAGGTCCAGGGTTCGAATCCCGCCAGGGGCACTGCAACTTTGTCTGCAGTAGAGAACTGTTCTACACGCAATAAGGTTTGGGTTCAATGCTACACTGAATGTCAGTGTAGTACCACCCATGGTTCGCTAGTTCCAGCCGATGTTCGCAAGGTTTCTCCGCAGTGCATAGCCACATAGCGTTGTGGGCTTTCTCCCTGCCATAAAACTAGCAGCCGTGATATAAGTGAAATACTCTTGAAAGCAGCGTTAAACCCCAACTCACCTCACCTCACCTCTCCTCACCTTGCAATGGTATTGCGTAACCACTAAAACCCAGATCAAGCAGTAGTCGCATGGTATGAATCTAGTACAGTTTGAACAAACAGTACAGTCTCACTATAGTGGTTAATGTTGGTAACTAAAAGGGGCAGTAGTACGTTTTTTCGCTGAAATAAGTCGATAAAATGAATTTGAAAAATAATGTCATCAACAGTAAAACATCCTTCCCTCTTCAGAAAATCAAGTTAAAAAATGAGTTTACATGGTTCTGTAAAGCCATGGGAATCGTTTTTGTTGTTCGAAATAATAAAATGTGTTCACAATAAAATGGCTGCCATGCAATTTTTGCTTTATACGCAACACTGTTATTACCACTATGGATAATTGGTTTGTGTAATAAAATGGTTTAACCTCTAAACTAAATATAAATGTCATAAGCCATCATTTTAAATGGGAAATTTAAAAAATTAAAATTTGCAAAAAATGTGCTACTGCCCCTTTTAATAAATAAGATAAGAAATCAAGCAAAGTCTGATGAGCTACAGAGCCTATGTCTCTCTCTATGTTGCAGGGTACCTGGGGAAGACATGGACACCATTGTACATAAGGACCCGTCAGAATCTAAGGTAAATCACAAAAAAATTATCATTTTCATATGTCATTTCATTGATTGGTATAAATAAATTATTTAATGAGGTACTGTGTAATACTATTTTTATCAAGCAAGTTTAAGATTGGTACCCCAAGTTTGATTCTAAAACTTTAACGATTTTGTGGCACATTTTTGTACACAAAAAATTATCAAACTTGACATTTATTAGAAATACTTGCCATTTAGATAGTGAGGAAATATAACATGGTTATATTTGGGATAACACTATCTTCAATAGTACAAATTCTTGTACTTTTTCGGGCCGAAAAAGTACAAGAATTTGTACTATTGAAGATAGTGTTATCCCAAATATAACCATGTTGACATTTATTATTAAAGTTTATACAATATATTGTTACGTTAAAGGGAAAAACATATCATTACAGACGCGGTAAAACTGTATTCATAGGAAATGATTAGCCGTACTGGAAGAAAATTTTGCAACGTATAAAGCTGACAGTGGTGTGGAACTCTTCAGTGTGAGAAGTAGATCTGATGCGAATTTGAGAGTTCAGACAGCAAGATGAATGACCATTTCAGTGTTTAGGTATCGTTACATCAGTCAGATCACTTGAACTACCTTCGCATGGCTTAACCGAACCATGTAGATTCGTTTTAGAACTCTCTTTATTGATTGAGGAGTATTATCTAGCCATTGGTGACACTTATTTACCTTTTCGTGAGATCACTTTATCTCAGTAAGAACGGTGTGCTACAGCGCCTTTAAATAAATGTTAATTCATGTGAGTGAGTGGGTTAGTTATAAATCGCCTACAAAATAAAACAAAAAATTCACAGGTGTGTCATTATACCGACTTTTGAAATATCAAATGTTATATCATTCACCCCTTTAACAAACGAGTGATTAGAAAAAGGGCATAAACAGGCAGAAGTATTTGCACAAGTGCTTAAATAGCTAATGAAAGTGAAGTACTTCCTGTAGACAGAAGTGAATGAAAGTTACATAAAACATATAAATAGTAAGGAAAAAAGTAATAAGTCTATAGTTGTTGCACAAACTAAAATAATAAATTCTCATTTACACTATTTATATCCACAGCACATCGTGGTGTTAAGGAAAGGTGTGTTCTACAAGGTGAATGTGTTCAACGCCAGGAACCGCCCGGTGCCGCCACAGATCCTGGAAAAACAGTTCCAGGACATCATGGAGGATGCAGAGATACGCCAGGGTAAGAATTGAACATTTAACCCTTTCATCTTCACATTCACTTGGGGGTCCGGGGTTCAAATCCCGCCAGGGGCTTGGCAACTTTGTCTGCAGTAGAGAACTGTTTGGGTGAAGTGCTACACTGAATATCAGTGCAGTTCCATCCACTAGTTTCAGCCGATGCCTACAGGTTTCACTGCAATGCATAGCCACAGTGGTGTTGCAGGCTTTCTATCTGCAATGATACTAGCAGCCGCGATTAAACCCCTAATCTTCTCACCTCAATGTTAAATTTTGAAAATTTGGTCATCAATAGATGTTTTGCCACTATGTTGTAATCAGAAAGATTCTATGTTGAACTTTGGTTGTTTCACAGAAAGCCTGGCTGAGGGTGAGGACTCCCTCCCGGCACTGACCACGCTTGACCGGACGTCCTGGGCCAAGATCCGCACTGACCACTTCTCTACTGGGCTCAACAAAGAAGCTCTTGACACCCTGGAGTCGGCCATTTTGTTTGTGAGTTGTGATCATAATGTTCCATAACAATTGGTGGCAGATCAAGAGGGTTGCTTTAGGTGCTCCCCCTTCCCAATCTTTGAAGAATTGTTCATGTAAACTTGATGGAACCCCCCAATTCCTTCTGGCTGTTACGTACTTCAGCCATCGCTTCATCCAACCCACAATTCCTCTGCCATTTACTTCATCCTGTTCTTTGTGTAACTCTCCTTTCTTCATTTGTGTTGATAGTCTCACTTTTCATCCATCCTTTATTTAAACATTAACCAACTGACAGATTATCTTTCCAAGTTATGTTAATCTAGTAATTCTCAAGCTTTGGTAATAAATTTGATAAAAATGATTTCCATAAAGGATCCATGAGGCGGTGAATTGCCATATCCATAGGAGTGTGAATGACTTACATCTGTCCACCTGTCCTTGTGTATTTCAAAATAAATGATAAATACGGTCTTTGTTTTGTATTTCTATCTATCTATCTGAGGTCAACGACGACCAAAAACTTGTGACGTTACCATTAGCATAGCACCATTACAGTCACTTGCATTTGTGCACAATTTTCCTCTCATGAGTGATCAAACCTTCAATTTTTCATCATCTGCCCATCTGGGGTTCTTTCACAACAGTACCACCCATGGTTCCCTAGTTCCAGCCGATGCTCACAGATTTCGCCATAATTCATTTTCATCATGGCTTTGCTGGCTTTCTCCCTGCAATAATACTAGCTAAAAGTGAAATCCTCTTGAAAGCGGTGTTAAACCCCAACTCACCTCACCTCTTTTCACAAAGCAACCCCTATTCATTGCATAGAGATTATCTTAGTGACTTATGATCACCTTATTGCTTTGTGAAAGGAGGCCTTTCCATTTCTACATGCATCTCCTCACCTAATGATAAGTGCATTGTCCATTAATAATTATTATAATAATTTGTAAAACATTTTTCCAGATAACCTTTGACACATCGAGCTACAAGGAGTATTCTCCACGAGCCAAATATCTTCTTCACGGGGACGGAAAAGTGTTTTGGTTTGACAAGTCGATCAACCTCATCTTCTTCAACGACGGACGTCTCGGGCTCAACTGTGAACACTCCTTCGCCGATGCTCCCGTCATCGGACACGTTCAGGAGTTCAACATGTTAAATGAGTGAGTTCACAAACTCAATATTGTCATATACCTGTCAATGATATCGGATGTTTTGCAAATGTGATATAAGTCAAGGCACAACACCAATACAGTCAAGCCGCGATAATCCGGCCTCCGATAATCCGAATCTCGCAGTAGGAAGATGTAACCAAATCAATCTCTTTAGTAGTCCTCAGTACTCAGTAGTCCGAACATTTCACTATCCGAACGTTTTTGATGAAAAACGGAAGCGTTCGGATTATCGAGGCCTGACTGTATTCCTGCCTTTTCACAAATTCATATCAATATAAGGCTGGGCGACCTTATATTGGAATTATCTCCCTTTGCTTTCAGGCACGTAAGCACAGGTAATGTCACAAGCCGTGTAGTTTTATAGCCATTCATTTGTAAGAATCAATGAATGTGCACCTCTGACCTACAGCTCTTGGGCTGATATTGGGGTATCGGGTTGATATGGCAGTCTGGACTGATAGCGGAGTCAGTACTGATATGTGGCTCTCGGGCTGATATGGGGGTTTGTACTGATACGGGAGTCTCAGGCTTATGTAGGGAATAATATGAAAATTGGCATGTCATAACCTCATTACCTGTATGGTTGAAAATAACCGGGTTAATGTATTTGGTACAAGCCATAAGACAATTGTTAGTGACATCATTGTAGTTGGCCGATGCAAGAGAGTGGGGTTATCTGGCTATTTTTACAGAATTTAAGTGTATTAGAATGGACAGTAAAGAAATTATTACACAGGAAAAATTTGTCATATTACTTGTACAAAACCGTCGTTCTCATTAAGTATTACAGTAATTCACACTGCTTTCGTAAATTTTAATATCACACCTCCTCGGCTAAAAATCTCTATTTGTGCAACAATTTTTAAAAAGTGGGTATGGATGGGTTTGATTCCACTGCAACCCCTCTCTGGATCGGACATAGAATATTCTAGGACTCGTAGGGAATGGGTTAAGTATTGTAGAGGAAAATAAGATTTGGATCTCACTGTGGTGAGAAAGTACTCACTCGTGTGAAAGTAAAAACCTGTTCATGTTACAGAGTGATCGGACTGCATGATGCCGAGGGTTACGCTGTGCCCGTCCCCAGTGAACAGACGGAGGAGACCATGAAGCCTGTGCGTCTCGTCTGGAACGTGGACGTTGCACTCGCCGGTCGCATCAAACATGCCTTGGAGCTCCATCTGCAGGTCTGTACATCTCTGTCTGTACATCTCCGTCTGTACATCTCTGTCTGTACATCTCTGTCTGTACATCTCTGTCTGTACATCTCTGTCTGTACATCTCTGTCTGTACATCTCTGTCTGTACATCTCCGTCTGTACATCTCTGTCTGTATATCTCTGTCTGTACATCTCTGTCTGTACATCTCTGTCTGTACATCTCTGTACATCTCCGTCTGTACATCTCTGTCTGTACATCTGTGTCTGTACATCTCCGTCTGTACATCTCTTTCTGTACATCTCCGTCTGTACATCTCTGTCTGTACATCTCTGTCTGTACATCTCTGTCTGTACATCTCTGTACATCTCCGTCTGTACATCTCTGTCTGTACATCTGTCTGTACATCTCCGTCTGTACATCTCTTTCTGTACATCTCCGTCTGTACATCTCTGTCTGTACATCTCCGTCTGTACATCTCTTTCTGTACATCTCTGTCTGTACATCTCTGTCTGTACATCTCTGTCTGTACATCTCTGTCTGTACATCTCCGTCTGTACATCTGTGTCTGTACATCTCTGTCTGTACATCTCTGTCGGTACATCTCTGTCTGTACATCTCCGTCTGTACATCTGTGTCTGTACATCTCTGTCTGTACATCTCCGTCTGTACATCTCTGTCTGTACATCTCTGTCTGTACATCTCTGTCTGTACATCTCTGTCTGTACGTCTCCGTCTGTAAATCTCCGTCTGTACATCTGTGTCTGTACATCTCCGTCTGTACATCTCCGTCTGTACATCTCTGTCTGTACATCTCTGTCTGTACATCTCTGTCTGTACGTCTCTGTCTGTACGTCTCTGTCTGTACATCTCTGTCTGTACATCTGTGTCTGTACATCTCCGTCTGTACATCTCTGTCTGTACATCTCTGTCTGTACATCTCCGTCTGTACATCTGTGTCTGTACATCTCTGTCTGTACATCTCCGTCTGTACATCTCTTTCTGTACATCTCCGTCTGTACATCTCTGTCTGTACATCTCCGTCTGTACATCTCTGTCTGTACATCTCTGTCTGTACATCTCTGTCTGTACATCTCTGTCTGTACGTCTCTGTCTGTACATCTCCGTCTGTACATCTGTGTCTGTACATCTCTGTCTGTACATCTCTGTCTGTACATCTCTGTCTGTACATCTCTGTCTGTACATCTCCGTCTGTACATCTCTGTCTGTACATCTCTGTCTGTACATCTCCGTCTGTACATCTCTGTCTGTACATCTCTGTCTGTACATCTCTGTCTGTACGTCTCTGTCTGTACGTCTCTGTCTGTACATCTCTGTCTGTACATCTGTGTCTGTACATCTCCGTCTGTACATCTCTGTCTGTACATCTCTGTCTGTACATCTCCGTCTGTACATCTGTGTCTGTACATCTCTGTCTGTACATCTCCGTCTGTACATCTCTTTCTGTACATCTCCGTCTGTACATCTCTGTCTGTACATCTCCGTCTGTACATCTCTGTCTGTACATCTCTGTCTGTACATCTCTGTCTGTACATCTCTGTCTGTACGTCTCTGTCTGTACATCTCCGTCTGTACATCTGTGTCTGTACATCTCTGTCTGTACATCTCTGTCTGTACATCTCTGTCTGTACATCTCTGTCTGTACATCTCCGTCTGTACATCTCTGTCTGTACATCTCTGTCTGTACATCTCTGTCTGTACATCTCTGTCTGTACATCTCTGTCTGTACATCTCTGTCTGTACATCTGTGTCTGTACATCTCCGTCTGTACATCTGTGTCTGTACATCTCTGTCTGTACATCTCCGTCTGTACATCTCTGTCTGTACATCTCTGTCTGTACATCTCTGTCTGTACGTCTCTGTCTGTACATCTCTGTCTGTACATCTCTGTCTGTACATCTCTGTACATCTCCGTCTGTACATCTCTGTCTGTACATCTCCGTCTGTACATCTCTGTCTGTATATCTCTGTCTGTACGTCTCCCTTGGAACATAGACTTAATGCTCTCTGTCTCTTAGCTTCTGTCTCTTTGTTTTTATTTATACCAATTCATTATAATTTTGGTTCCAGAATTGTGATAACCTTGACATCAAAGTGTCAGACTTCCAACACTTCGGCAAGAATCTGATCAAGAAATGTAAGGTAGGTGAATGATGTTTATACGTAGCAATCAGCAAATTGAACTTTTGCTTATTCAATATGACCAAAAATTATCATGGAACATGCAAGAAAAATCCGTGAATATTCATTTGCAATGATAAGAAATCATCAAAGCACAGAAATTGGAGAATACCTGCAGAAATCAGTCTATTTGCCGGACTTGTCCGATTGTGAATCCAGTTTGTCAGAAATGAAAAATGAGCTGTCTGACATTTGAAGAAAATCAAAGGAAAACTTAACAAACATGTCAAACAAGCATTAAATAAAGGCAAACCGCCCAGCTTGTGTCCGTCATAGATTCTAATTATTTATGAATTTGATTCAGTCAACAACTGAACAAATCTTAGTTGCTCAACTGGTAAACATTGATTTCAAAATATGAACCATTTTAATGTATGTTATTGACAAATTAATATGTTTAGTTACTTACTACCGTGTTATGTTTAATAGTATGCAATAAATGAAGAGCCAACAAAAATAGTAATACTTTCTTTATTCATAATTTTTTTTTTTAATTTGCGGGTTTGTCTTTTGGATCAAAGATGAAATGTCTGACTGGCAAAAATTTGAATCTGCAACCCTGGCATATACCAATTTACAATATGGAAGTGAAAATTTTTAAATGTAGAAAAGAAAACTGTATTTTTACTTGCCCTGATTTTGTTAATGACATGATCATGAGTGCAGGATGTCAATGTATGGAATCACTACAAGAGCTTCAAATATATTAGGGGGCGGGATACCACAGTGGTTAGTGCGTTCGCTTTCGGACCAAGAGGCCGGGGTTTGAATCCCGGCAGGGACACGGCAGTGTTATCTGCAGTAGAGAACCGTTCTTCACGCAGTAAGGCTTGGGTGCAATGCTACACTGATTTCAGCGTAGTACCACCCATTGTTCGCTAGTTACAGCCAGTGCTCGAAGGTTTTACCGCAATGCATAGTCAAATGGCATTGCGGGCTTTCTCCCTACCATAATACTAGCAGCCGCGATATAAGTGAAATACTCTTGAAAGCGGCGTTAAACCCCAACTCACCTCACCTCACCTCACCTCAAATATATTAATGTTAACCAAGTTTTATATCACAGGAATGAACAGTATATGTAGATATTACAAAACACAAAGTGATGAAATACTGGAATTTATCAGTGAAATAAACTGTCTATCAAGCTACAGTGAAAATAACTTATATTTTCATTGCGACCAGTGACTGATATAATTTGATGTCATAAAACAATGGTCTTACGCGGCGAATTGGCTTATGACGTCACAGTGTTACTGTGGTGACAGGCTGTTTCTGTTTCGGCGTGAAAACGACACTTTTCGGACGTAATTTCAATAACATATAATAAATAGAATATCCGTCAGCCACTCGTGAAAATATAACTTTTCTACCTCACTTGATGAGATAAACATCAAGAAAAGACAGATATATATCCTCTATGCATCCCCTTACTTTGTGAAAGTAGGCCCAAGTATCGAGGTCGATGGTTCCAGAATTGTCACCATTGATCTGCAACTCTTGTATCCGTCCAATCTCTGATAGGGACTTGTCAATCTTGACATATTGTAATGTCTAATGGAGTTATCTGCCCTTCAGGTGAGTCCCGATGCCTTCCTACAGATGGCGCTACAAGTCACATACTACAAGAATTCTGGGAAATTCGCCTTGACGTATGAGGCGTCGATGACACGCCTGTATCTTCACGGGCGGACGGAAACAGTTCGATCTCTTACCAACAACTCTGTAGACTTCGTCAAGTAAGACATATACCTCAATGGGGCTGTAGCACATTTTTTTCAAATTTTATTTTTTCAAATTTCACATGATAGTTTATGTCATTTATATTTACTCTAGAGGGTAAAACATCTTATTACACAAATCAATTATCCGTAGTGTAATAACGGTGATGCGTATAAAACAAAAATAGCATGGTGGCCATTTTAATGTGAACACATTTAATTATTTTGAATTACAAAAATGATTCCCATGGCTTTAACTTGATATTCCGAAAAGAGAAGAGTGTTTTATGATTGGTGACATTATGTTTCAAAAACATTTCACCGACTTATTTGAGCCAAAATAAGTGCTACTGGCCCTTTAAAGTCTCTTGCTGGGTTCATGATGAAACTAGTCTTACACCAGCAGTTTAGGCATCGACAGATTGTTTAACAATGATTTAGAAGAGATAAGCGAATAACCGGGACAGATGGGCACACAATAAGTTTGACCTTGGTATCTATCACAATACCTGCACTTTACTCAAATTAAACATATATATTTGAAGTTCTTTCATAATTAAAAGTCATCATCCTTGGAAGATTATCAAGGTTCAAACCCACTTAACATTTGTAGTGCTATAATAACCCTTATGCTCTTCGTTTGACTTTGGCTAAGATTGAGCTTAGTGCCAAAGATTTTGTGGCAGGATTGGGAAGTCTCGGCTTTGGATCCTGGCAGGGCTTTGACAACTTTACATTTGTCTCAATTTTTGTATTGCGATACGTATTGCTGAACTGTAATGTATTGCAATACGTACCACAATATATTGCAAGATCCTCTGACAATGAGATATTTTTCTAGAAACCATTTTAACTAGTGCCAATGATATTGCAACATGCTAAATGAACTCTACAGTCAACTTTTATACTTCTTTTTGCAGTTTAAACATGACACATTTGATAAAATGACTTTCAGATCTTTGAAAAGATTATTTGTAATACTGTCCAACATATGTTCTAGCACTTCAAAATAATTTTCTTAATACAAGTTAATCCAGTAAATGTGCCTTTTACAAGATAAATGAATAAATTTGACTTCATATTTGTTGGTGCAATATCTTGCGATATGAAAATAGTATTGCAATACGTGTATTGCACAACTCTGTATTGCAATATATTGGTATTGCAATAATATTGCACAGCCTTAGACTAGCTCTTTCAAGCATTTGCTTGTTGTTTAATGTGTGCTAAGATTGACCTTAGCGCCGAAGTGTCTCTGGTGGTGTCAAGAGGTCTCAGCTTTGAATCCTGACAGGGTTTTCTGCTTTAGTAACAAGTAACATGGATACTTTCCATCAAAATGTACATATATTGAAATCTCTTGCAATCTTTCTGAAACGCAACCAGCTAATATGAAATGTAATACTATAATTGCGCATACATCTGTCCATTTGCAAAAAGCTTTTTAAAAATAATTGTTTTCTTGGCCATGAGGCCTTTAATAAACTACCGGTACTACTATTGCATGGATAACTTATTATTGTTCTTACCGACTTCAGAGCGTTCTTGGACAAGAACATCTCGCGAGAGGAGAAGATCCGACTGATGAGACGAGCGTGTGAATATCACCAGGTCATGTACAAGGACGCCATGAACGGGCTCGGGATCGACAGACATCTCTTTGCTCTCTACGTGGCTAGTCGTGGGCTCGGACACGTGAGTTTACTTGACTGGTGATCATGGCCCTTTTATTGGTTCTATAAGGGCTTTCATTATAACAATGTTGTTAATTAAGTGTTTCTGTATTGGCTGAGTTACAGGTCCGAGGTCTTTTGTATTTGCAGGAGACAAAGTTGAGAATCATTGCAACAGTCCATTGACCTAGTTACAAAAGCCAACACCGAAATGCTAAATTAATTAATTAATTAACCACTTTTCATTCTATTGCACAAAAGTAAGGATATCTTTTTCATTCAAATGATGATTATATACAAGATTGGTGAACAGATAGCATTGGTCAAAGGCAACAGCTTCGATCTTTCACCAAATGTGTGACGATTTAGTCTGCTGCCCATTGTTCTTTGTATTGGCCCAGATTGTCTCCCTTTATATTGACCCAGATTGTCTCCCTTTGTATCGGCCCAGATTGTCTCCCTTTGTATTGGCCAAGATTGTCTCCCTTTGGCCTATTTGCAGACTCAAGATCTTGGCAGTAAAAACTGTATACATGCCATATAATTGATAGTTAAGGACCCCTTATATCCTGACATCAGACCATCTGCATGGTATTATTTCAAATCTTCTCTATGCATTTCTATGCAAATGATGATTTCGCCTTCCAGGTGATTTTCAACTGTAACTGTACTCTTAATTATCAGAATGTAATCTTTGCCGATAAAGTGTTTGAAGAGTCATTCCCTGCCCCACTCTGAAGCATGAGTGAAAAGACTTATGTTGTCACCCTGGGTAAGTGACTTTATTTAAAGTGTGCCTCTGTTCACCCAGCAGTAAGTGGGTACCTGGGGAAAGAAGTTGACCTTCGAGCGCTTCTGCAACCCAAGTTAGACAAGCGTAATAATGTTAAGTCCACAGCATGGAGATATGTGTGCTATATAAAAACCATCCATTATAAAAATGAAAAGTTTCGTATTCAACATTTTCAGTGATTCTTTGATGTAGATTTGTTATTGACGTGACAATTCTCTCCTGGCAGGACTGTGACTTCCTGAAGAAAGCTCTGAGCATTCCGTGGACTCTGTCCACCAGTCAGCAACCTCAACAACAGATCTTCTGGGCTCCAGACTGCAGCCTCCCTCAGTACCAGGACAAGGTAAGTCTCTCTAATAGACAAGGTCAGTGAGGGTCTCTGACAGACAAGGTTAGTGAGGATCTCTGACAGACAAGGTCAGTGAGGATCTCTGACAGACAAGGTCAGTGAGGATCTCTGACAGACAAGGTCAGTGAGGGTCTCTGACAGACAAGGTCAGTGAGGATCTCTGACAGACAAGGTCAGTGAGGATCTCTGACAGACAAGGTCAGTGAGGATCTCTGACAGACAAGGTCAGTGAGGGTCTCTGACAGACAAGGTCAGTGAGGATCTCTGACAGACAAGGTCAGTGAGGGTCTCTGACAGACAAGGTCAGTGAGGGTCTCTGACAGGCAAGGTCAGTGAGGATCTCTGACAGACAAGGTCAGTGAGGATCTCTGACAGACAAGGTCAGTGAGGATCTCTGACAGACAAGGTCAGTGAGGGTCTCTGACAGACAAGGTCAGTGAGGGTCTCTGACAGACAAGGTCAGTGAGGATCTCTGACAGACAAGGTCAGTGAGGATCTCTGACAGACAAGGTCAGTGAGGATCTCTGACAGACAAGGTCAGTGAGGGTCTCTGACAGACAAGGTCAGTGAGGGTCTCTGACAGACAAGGTCAGTGAGGATCTCTGACAGACAAGGTCAGTGAGGATCTCTGACAGACAAGGTCAGTGAGGATCTCTGACAGACAAGGTCAGTGAGTCTCTCTGACAGACAAGGTCAGTAAGTCTCTCTGACAGACAAGGTCAGTGAGGATCTCTAATCCTCTGCCACTGCCCATCCACGGTTACCCATGGTTTTTGTATATGCTCCGTTACTCTCCACTATATCACCCATGGGAAATTTCATCAGAGAAATCTGTACTCAAATTACCCGCCCTTGGCCGGCGTGAGCCAATCAAACCTCTACGCAGCTTGGACCTGCGAGCCAATGACAATTCATATCACTTCGTTGCAAAGCATGCGAGGTCATTTTGTTAGCCATCCGTCACCGGTTATCTCCATTGACCATTTCCGTCTTATCATATTGAGTATTTTCTTTGGTTACTGACTTCATCACGCCGGCCAAGGGCGGGTAATTTTAGTACAGATTTCGCTGACAGAGTTTCTCATGGGTGATATAGTGGAGAGTAACGGAGCATATATAAAACCCTGGGTAACCGAGGATGGCCACAGCCATGAACCCCCAAGTTTAGCTATTGTCACTGATGTATTTTGATTTAAGATGTAGATTATGTAACAAGATATTTCATTGGCCTTTGGGATTCTGATACATTAAACTTATTTGAAGGCACAGAAAAGGATTGGAACTAAAGCAAGGTAGCAAATGGAGCTTGTCATTCCACTAGCACGCATTGCTCCTTGCTTTGAACGTTCACTAACACTGTGCACAAGACTCAAAAGTATTTCTGGGCCATAATGAATCATTTTGATGCAGTGTTTGAAAGTAGCAATCCAAAAGTATTATTTTTTCAATTTAAATGGCAATATTAAAAAGAAACCTCAGAACGTTACCTGACATGTACCTTTCACATTTCTTCAGGTTTCCCCTGGAGGTGGGTTTGGTCCAGTGTCGGACGACGGATACGGTGTTTCCTACATGCTGCCTGGATCCAATAGATTCTTCTTCCATGTATCCTGCAAGAACTCTTGTCCTCACACCGACGCCGACAAGTTCACCGAGCAGCTCTTTGAAACTCTTCTAGAAATCAAGGAACTGTTTCAAGATCAATAATGATTGGCAGATTTAGGAAAAATAATTTTCTTGGAAACTTGTAGATATCACGGCTACTTTGGAATCAATGGCATTGTCTGAATATTGATTCTGAATCTTCTAGAAATCTTGGAGTTGTTTCAGGATCAATAATGATTGGACCATTTAGGAAAAAATATTTTCTGGGAGGCTTGTAGATATCAAGGATATCTTCAGGAATCCATGGCTTCGGCGGGATCTCTGACTTGACTCTACCAGAAATCAAGTTCCTCTTTCAGGAACAATGGTAAGAAGAGTCAAGGACATGTAATCAGAAGAGACAAGAACATGTAATCCTTTGGAACAACATTTTCAGAAAGTGGTGGATTCTTCTAAAGGCAAAGGTACCATTGAGTGCTAATACTATTTATTGGATTGTGACAGATTGTCCTCTCCTCTACAAGTGAAACTCTTTGAGGGAGAATGGCATTTGTTGGAAGATGGAACCTTAATGATTTGAAGATGTATGAACATTTCCTAGTAGAAAGAATGGCAGCAGTTAGAAGATGGTTAACTTTAGAAATCTAGAAGCTCTTGAGGGAATAAAAATGATTTGGAGATGTAGGAACATTTCCTGGAGGTACATGTAGCAGAGAAAGAATGGCATCGTTGGAAGACGGTAAACTTTAGAAATCTAGAAGCTCTTGAGGGAATAAAAATGATTTGGAGATGTAGGAACATTTCCTGGAGGTACATGTAGCAGAGAAAGAATGGCATCTTTGGAAGATGGTAAACTCTAGAAATCTAGAAGCTCTTGCAAAAGATTAATGATTTGACGATGTAGGAAAATTGCCTCAAGGAGACAGAGAAGGAATGGCAGTTGTTGGAAGACAGTCATCCTCGGTTACCCATGGTTTTATATATGCTCCGTTACTCTCCACTATATCACCCATGGGAAATTTCATCAGAGAAATCTGTACTCAAATTACCCGCCCTTGGCCGGCGTGAGCCAATCAAACTGCTACACAGCTTGGACCTGCGAGCCAATGACAATTCATATGACTTTGTTTCAAAGCAAGCGAGGTCATTGTGTTAGCCATCCGTCACTGGTTATCTCCCTTGACCATTTCCGTCTTATCACATTGAGCATTTTCTTTGGTTACTGACTTCATCACGCTGGCCAAGGGCGGGTAATTTGAGAACAGATTCCCCTGATAAGGGTTCCCATGGGTGATATACTGGAGAGTAACGGAGCATATATAAAACCATGGGTAACCAAGGATGGCAGGAACAACAAAGATTTGAAAGTCCAGGAACAATGATAGTAATTAGGATCACAAGAAAATAAAACCTTGGCATTCTGGCAATGTTACAGGAAGCTGTTTGCCAAATACTGATTAACTAAGGGACCAAATGGCCTTCAAGTGTAAGGGCATTACATGTTTGGAATCCCTTTTCAGATATGAAGTATTAAAGGCGCTGTAGCTGTTATTTTTTCAAATTTCTCATTTATAATGATAGTTTATGTCATTTATATTTACTTTAGAGGGTTAAACGTCTTATTACACAAACCAATTATCCGTAGAAGTAATAACGGTGTTGCGTATAAAGCAAAAATTGCATGGCGGCCATTTTATTGTGAACACATTTTATTATTTCGAATGACAAAAACGATTCCCATGGCTTTAAGGAACCATGTACACTCATTTGTAACTTGATTTTCCGAAGAGAGAAGGGTGTTTTACTATTGTTGACATTATTTTTCAAATACATTTCATCGACTTATTTGAGCGAAAAAACGTGCTACAGCGCCTTTAAGGGAATTGTTGACTTTGTTTCTTGGGGATTACAAAAGTCAGGATAAGAAGTGTTGTAGTAAAAATTGAAAATGGAACTATGGTATATGTATTGATTAATCCATTTCAGTTAGTTAGTTATATGACCTTATAAGTTTTAAAATGACATTTTTTGTTTACCTGATTTTATTCTGTTCATTTGTCTGAACCATTTGGTAAGGATTGTTTTAAAAGGCAAACATGTTTTATGAAAAATCCTGAAGAAAATGCATCTCCATGACTTGTCACAATATTATCAATTTCAGTTCATTTTATGTTAGTCTTTGTTGCTTTTTTCAGTTGCTATGATGGCTGAAAAGTTTATTGTATCATTAGCAAATGCATGTAATATTATGTTATGATAAGCAGCATTAGTGTTTTAATTAGCAAATATTTTGCTTTGCTTAACAGTATTTGTGTGCAATTTTACAAATATTAACATTTAGTTGAATGGCATCAGTGCGTATTGAATAATGCTATTTATACGGTAAACATGGCTAACACAATATTTCATATTTCTTTTATAAATAGCATTTATATGTGATAATGTTGTTGTGCCATTTTGTGTAAAAGTAAGATTTTTCTGTCTCCAGTGAATTTGTGAAAGTCCTGGCACAGAGATAGGAGTGAAATGAGTTTTGATTCAGTGTGTATCGCAGTACAGGACCTTCAGTTAAAAAAAATAAAAATTAAAAATTAAAAATGTAAGAAATAAATTAATTTTATGAAACTAATGACAGAGAATATAGCTCTGCAGTGTAGCAAACCTCAAAATACTGCGGTTCAACTAATATAATCTTTTGCTATTATTATTATTGACCGTTTCACGCCACTAAGAGATAATAAATAATATTTTGGAAAATACAGGTATAACTTCTGGAGGGAGAGAATGAGTCTGTATGTATGTATGTCTGTATGTATGTATGTTTGTCTGTATGTATGTATGTTTGTCTGTATGAGTGGATGGGATGACAATATTATTCATTTCCAAAATCTTTATGAAGACAAAAGACATTAGATCACACTGATTGAAATTGACCCTGTGTTGAGGAATAAAATTTGCAGAATATTCCATCTACCGCGATACGAACTGGTTCCTTCCCCTAGGATTTGAGAACACCCGCTATAGACGCGTGCTCTGTACCAGTTTAGTACAGTCAAAACCCAGTCATTAGCAGCCAATCACATCAGAGCTTTTGAAAAAATCGCCAGGTGAATGCATTCACAATTATTCCTTCCTTTCTTATGGAAACAAACGAAAGGGTTGCCACCTAGAGTTACTTGCCCCTAGGGGGCAGGATAGCGCAGTGGTTAGCGCGTTCGGCTTTGGATCAAGAGGTCTGGGGTTCGAATCCCGCCAGGGGCACGTCAACTTTATCCGCAGTAGAGAACTGTTCTACATGCAGTAAGGTTTGGGTGCAATGCTACACTGAATTTCAGCATAGTACCACCCATGGTTCGCCAGTTCCAGGCATTGCTCGCAGGTTTCACCGCAATGCATAGCCACATGGCGTTGCGGGCTTTCTCCCTGCCATAATACTAGCAGCCGCGATATAAGTGAAATTCTCTTGAAAGCGGCGTTAAACCCCAACTCACCTCACCTTACTTGCCCCTAGCTTCTCACACCAAAAGCTTTTGTTGAAGGATTGTGATTGGCTAATTTAACTTGTGTCAGAACATGTGAGAATGAGCGATATGAGTTCGTAGCCTGGTAGATGCACTAGTTTGACATTTTTTTCCTCAGAATACGGTTGATTTTAATCGAACTGTACCTTGGATGATATTAACTTTCTCAGGAAGGCAATATGTTGTTTTAGTTATCAAGTTGTTTTGTAATGTAATTCAGTATTACGTTGTTTGTATCTTGTAATCAATTTGTGCCATTGTTTTAATGATTTGTTTTGAGTTGAACATAGCCATATTTGATCTAATGTTGTGTATGTTTGATAATAACAAATATTTAAATCATACCAGGTATTTTCTTTTGACTTTTAAAATTTTAGTTGGTTTTAAAAAGATACTTTTACCTGAACTTTTTTTCTTTGAGTTAACTTTTTATTTTTAATAATTTTAATTTCATTTGTCCTTGACAAATTTAATTGAAATGTCTGAAATAGCATTGCTGCAAGTAAAAAATAATTCTCTGAATTTTAATTGCATTTGACCATCCATATTTTTTCTCCCTACTCAAGTTTTCAAACTTTTTCCTTAAAATGCTGCTGACCCAAATATTTACAGTCAAGGGTATAACAACTCAGATTTATTCTTTAAAATTGAAAATATTTGATCTCATTCTTTGATGAAATGACCACTATAACAATTTTGTTCTTACGATCTAACAACGTTTAATGTGAGAAAAATATAAAAACATGGGTGTCCTAACATTCAATGTCAAAATCATATATATACACTATTTCCTTTAATGAGTAACAAGTTGTAGCAGACTTAAAGAGAGAAATATTTGTTTCTGAATTATTTAAATCATTATCACTTCATGGCCAGAACAAGTCCTATCTTCAGAGCCCACTTGTCCACATGAAAAGCATGTTTAAAGGGGCAGTAGCACGTTTTTTGCAAAAAACATTGTTTTCAAATTTCCCATTTATAATGATAGTTTATGTCATTTAAACTAACTTTAGAGGGTAAAACATCTTATTACACAAACCAATTATCTGTAGTGGTAAAAACTATGTTGCGTATAAAGCAAAAATTGCATGGCGGCCATTTTATTGTGAACACAATTTATTATTTTGTATTACAAAAACGATTCCCATGGCTTTACCGAAACATGCATACACTCATTTTAAACTTTCTTTTCCGAAGAGAGACGGATGTTTTACTATTGGTGAAATTATTTTTCAAATACATTTCATCAACTTATTTGAGCGAAAAAAAGTGCTACTGCCCCTTTAAATAATGGTGCACATGCAACCATATGAAATGTACAACACATTCCTCCAGTTGAAGGAAAAGAAAAGCATGCTACACATGAGAAATGTACAAGCTGTGGCCAAAGGCTATGCTTGATTCGTTTAAGCGGCGTATACACCGACCATGTGTCCGGCGTACGCCGTTCCTGGACCAGGCTTAAGTTGAATCAAATTTATTGGCGTACAGACAGGAAGACGTCGTCATCCTTCAAATTACTTTCAATAAACATGTCATTTATAGCATACAACTATTTTTTAAAAATCATTTCAAATCATGGATTAATATTTTATTAGCATGTAATGCATTGTTTTAAATAACCGTTAATATTTTAAAATAAATCAGTCGAATATTTAATTGTCAAAAACAAATTCATTAAAAAATAGTTATTGAGTGTCGCAAGGGTAACACTCAATAACTATTACTCGTATGCGATTATACGCTGCCTTCGCCAGTAATTTCAAACCGGAGCCTTCGAAGTATGTCTAAGGCGTTCCAATCAAGTGATTCGCCTGTTATGCCGCTTCCAGCGGCGTGCGCCGGGTCCCGAATCGAACATAGCCGAGTTGTCAGAATGAGAGTGTACATTTCAGTGAGTCCCAGGCTCCATGTGCAGCATGGAAAAATCATGCATGTGATGAAATTTACAAGCTCACCTGAAACGCTGCCTTGCTAACAGTCACTTGTCGTTTGCTTTGGGTATCGTTATTTTAACATTGAATGTTTTCAAACATGTGACCACTTGTGAAGTTAAGTTTTACTGAATGCATGCTGTTTTAGCGTGCTCTGTGTTAATTCACTCGTTTTTTTGCCTTTTGGGGATCACATTTGCCTGAGTACCTTAGACATATAACCCGACATATTAAGTAAAGAGTATTTCATGCTAAGGACAATCCATTATAACCATGGTATTTAATGGAAAATAACAATGTTTGAATGTACTGAATCCTTCTGTTATGATTAAAGCTCATGTACATTTAATAAATTTTATGTAACCGACAGAAATAACAATATATCAATATCACTTCATTTTTATCCCCCGCCGCGCGTTTAGCGCGAAGCGGGGGATATAGTATTCGGCTGCGTCCGTCCGTCCGTACGTCCGTACGAAATGGAATAACTCAAATACTATTCACTGGATTCTTTTCATATTTGCATATGGGTTCATCATGGGAAGAGTAATGTTCTTACATAGGTTTGTGACCTTGACCTTCATTTCAAGGTCACAACAAGACTTTGTTATTTTACCCTTGTCAGCGGGATATCTCATTAACCATTCTCTGGATTCTCTTCATATTTTACACATAGCTTCTCCAAGGAAAGACGACGGGCTGATTAGATTTTGGTGACCTTGACATTATTTTCAAGTTCACAGCGGAACTTTGAATTTTTCGACATGTTAATGTACATGTAACGCTTGTCAGCGGGATATCTCAAGAACCATTCACCAGAATTCCATCATTTCTTACACAAAGCACCTTCTAGGGAAGACGACTGGCTGATTAGATTTTGGTGACCTTGACATTATTTTCAAGGTCACAGCGGAACTTTGAATTTTTCGACATGTTAATGTACATGTAAAGCTTGTCAGCGGGATATCTCAAGAACCATTCACCGGAATTCCATCATTTCTTACACAGACCACCTTCTAGGGAAGACGACGGGCTGATTAGATTTTGGTGACCTTGACATTATTTTCAAGGTCACAGTGGAGCTTTGACTTTTTCGACATGTTTGACAGTCGATTTTGCTGATCTTGACATTATTTTTAAATTTTGAAGTATTAATTTTCGGCGGGGGATCATGTCACCTTAGTGACAACTACTTGTCTGTATTGAAATGCCTTGGCTATCTTAGTGCTTAGGCCCAAAAAGAAAAAGAATTTGTTTCTGGTTTCCGCCCGCATCAGTTTCAAACCCACGCCTCAGGTCTTTTTTTTCTAGGTTTTAACAAAAGTAAGGGCAGATAACTATAATTTTTTAGCTTCAGAAAACATTGGACATAGAAAATGTCACTCGTTTCTGTTGAGATGGAGTATAGGGGTGACATTATTGACACATAGTACATATAACACATATTTAAGAGGGTTTGTGCTTTATTTACATATATAATTGTATAAATTTTGTTTGTTTATCTCTTCGTACGAAAAAAAATAAATGTCGTAAATCAGCCAAAAAATTGCGTCATCGCATCATTTTTGTCAATTTGTAAAGACCAGAAACATTTATTTTTTTTAGGCCATAGAAAAAACAATACGTCACTATCACTTCATTTTTTGTATTGAAATGCCTAAGATTACTTAGTGTTTAGAAGACTTCTAAACAACTTGTTGTGATAGTTTCACACTATAGGAACAGTGCAAAGGTGATATTGTTCGTTCGTTCAAAAAATCGGATTGAAATAAAGATCTAAGCCTATTAAATGTGACGATAGGATTTTGAAATTATGTGAAGTCTTTGAAGTGCATTTAGAAGCGCAATACATAAGAAAATAATGTTATTATTTTCTGAAAGTGTGGGTTTGATAATTATATATCCCTGAAAATACTTGAACATGACTCCACTCGTGAACAATATCAATGCAAAATGTCTTACTTTTCATGTTTTAATGAACCAATTGCACAACATTTTATTGACTTTGATTGTGCAAATATAAACATGCTTTGATTTAACTGTAACTTATTCTAATGTAACTTACACTTATACATCATCACTGAAATTACCTTGAAGACAAGCAAGTCCGAAAGTGTAATTTTGTCAATGGAAATATACAAAATAAAGAAAAACCTCCAAATATTTCCACCCTGGAGCAAAAGCCAATAAGTTCTGAGCTGAAAATAACAATTTAAAATGTCATAGTTTTTAAGTTCCATTATATATTGCACGATGTTTTATTATTATTTGTTTGTTTGTTGTATATATATTGAACTGTATAACTTGAAGTATTTTACTCTACACCTTTAGGCTTACAATGCATACATAATGTTATTGGTTACATTTCTGTGTCTTCATGATTGTTTGAAATTTTCACCTGTATCTTTAAAGCCACTGTAGCATGTTTTTGTTCAAATTTGCAATTTATAATAACAGTTTATGCAGTATATCTTTACTTAACACAGTAAAAGAACCCATTACATGACCCGATTATCCGTAGTCATGGAAAACAGTGTCACATATAAAAGAAAAACTGCCATAAAATGTGAACACCTTGAATTTGAGGATGGGAAATGAATCGATGTTGCTTAACCGAACCATAACCATTTGTTTTAGAACTTGTTTTATCACTTCAGGAGGATTGTTTTGCATTTGGTAACAATTCTGTAGCATTTAGTGAGATCTCTTTATTTCTATTAGAAAATGTGCTACAGCCCCTTTAAAGATTGAATGGTAAATTTAAAAAATTTGTCAAACATAATCAACTTCAGGGAAGCTATGAATCAAACATTCTCAGATGCACTCATTCTGACCCTAGAACCATCTAAAAACTTACATGAATTACTGCAAGTTCAAATATACAGGAACTGTGATATTGGCAAAAAAAGAAATTATAAAAACCAAATACAAAAAAGGCAGTATCACCAATTATTTTAACAACACTTGTACCCACCAATAATCGTTTAAAACATCGACAACAGGAGTAGTAGGAATCAAGTCAATTTTAGGATAAAAATATCTTTTTGTAAAATAAACATTAGGGAAGGGGGTCCAGGGTGTCAAGGAACTTTAGTCCCCCCCCCCCCCCTTTTCGAACCCTCTTAACTGCCATCAGCATCCCTTGTGGATCCACCACCGGCTCCTAAAGCTCCATTACAGCGAGGGACCACTGTATCTAGTTTTATTTCCCTATAGTGTGTTACTGTGCCTTTTAGAAATGCATTGACCTTTGACCTGCTGACCCCGGGATGTGCAGGGATCCTGGTTGACCTACCGGTACTTAGATTTCCAGGAATCGTTTTTGTATTTCTGGAAATCTATTTGCACATTCCGTTAGTTTTTTTCATTCTCTGCTAAAAGTTTTTAGAAAATAATTTTGTGAGCTATTACAACCACTGAATTTGTTCCGAGTCTTGATAAATGTTATTTTGCCAAGTATTTGTAGCAAATCGTTTGTGAGTAGAGAAAAACATATTTCTTTTGCATTCTCTTGCCATAGAAATTTGTCAAGCTATTTTTGCCAAATATTTATTCAGAATGATTTTGTGAATTTAAACAGAATAAAATGCATTTGCTTGAGCTTTTTGCTGTATTTCTTCACTTAAGCATTATGATTGTTTCGATTATAATTTTGTTTTCAAAGGTGCTAAATATTACAGTTAATACGTTTTAGTAATTATATAACAATATAGTTAGTCCATATACAGTAACCTTTTTAATGCCACACAAAAGAAAAAAATAAAATTGACGGTCAAGTCAAAACATGTTAATGAAGCCACTAAATAACTGGTCATTGACGCTTCCAATTCATCTTTCTTCCAAATGAATAAATACACAAAGAACTTTGATGAACTTTGTGTTTGTATCAATAATGATGAATTTGTTTTAGAATAGATGAAAATATGAGTTTTGATGCTTATTATGCATGGTTGTAACTTAGACCGACATAAATATTGGTCGCATGATCTGTTTATGTTGTTATCAGTCAGAGTGATGCATCATTGCCAAATAAACTGTCTCCATTGACATACATTTGTTTTTGTTTTTTTATGGGATATTGTCATTATCCACTTGATTTCGGCTTCGGATCAAGAAGCAGGGACACGGCAACTTTGTCTGCTGTGGAGAAACGGTGTAACAGGCCATTTCTTCCCCGGTCTAAACTTTCCCTGGGGAGTAAATGGCCTAGGCCAAAGTTTCCCGAGAAAGTTTGGGCAGAGGGAAACTTTGGCCTGTTACACCGGTGTACATGCAGTAAGGTTTTGGTGCAATGCTACACAATTTCAGCGCAGTACCACCCATGGTTTGCTAATTCCAGCCAATGTTCTCAGGTTTCACTGCAATGCATAACCACATGGAGTTGCGGGGTTTCTCCCTTTAATAATACTAGAAGCCGTAATACAAGTGAAATAATGTTGAAAGCAGTATTAAACCCAACTCACGTCACCTTGATCATCATCTTGATGATCAAGAGGGTCAGGAATAAAATCTCGAAAAGGACTCGGCATCTAAATACGATAAGACCGAAATGGTCAAGGAAGATAACCGGTGACGGATGGCTAACAAAATGACCTCGCGTGCTTTGCAACAAAGTCATATGAATTGTCATTGGCTTGCAGGTCCAAGCTGCATAGCAGTTTGATTGGCTCATGCCGGCCAAGGGCGGGTAATTTGAGTACAGATTTCTCTGATGAAATTTCCCATGGGTGATATAGTGGAGAGTAATGGAGCATATATAAAACCATGGGTAACCGAGGATGGGGCCCATCGAGATCTGTCATTGTGCTCTACATGCAGAAAGCATCCTTTTCACCGCAATGCATAAGGTGCTGTAGGATTTCTCCAAGGGACAACACAAGCTTTCCTGAATTGATAGTGAAGTTATGATCTCCATCGTAAAACAGCAAACTACTTTACAGCCCAAAGCCATAGGGGCACAATACATGCATGATCAACTACAAAATTAAACATTTTAGTTTGAAAATGTTTTTGGAAAATTCAGTATGCTGAGCAAATTCAGATCCGAGCATAGATTTAGGAAAATGAAACTCATCTTGTTTTGGTCCCTCATCTAGTATTTCCCATGTGACTTGGGCGGTAGGATAACATGATCTCCGATCAAGAGGTCAAGATTTAGACCAAATCAGAGACAAAATACGAAAATAGATTATCTATGTTTGAAATGTTATTTACCGGTACATCAGACATATTTAAAGGACATATGTCTTGCAAGACTCTTTTTATGTCACTCGGTCGACCAAAAGCTGTGTTTTCAATGGATAATAAGCAGATATACAGTATGAGATTACCCTTTTCCCAAATAGGGGATTATGCTGGAACCAAAATATATATCGCCTAATATAATAGAGTTTAGGAGGGAAAATCTGAAGGGAGTTAAACATCTGTGGGAAGAAAATGTGATTTGAAAGACGTTTACCAATTTTGTTTTCAAAATAGTTGCTAGCCCGTCAGCCTGGATGATATTTTAATTTGCCTAGATAAAAAAAATCCACTGATGTAAAAGTCTTTCTATTGATTTTTTGTTTATAACATTAAAAGAATTACTTCTGTGGATTTTTATATAATTTATTCAAATACGACAATGTCAATTGATAAAAACAACTTTTTAACATATAAGAATAATTGACATGATGTTTACTATAAACATTACATGTTTTGTCATGATACTATAATCACTTCATATTTTCTTTGGAAAACTTCTGTCAATGTCATATTGTAATCTCTTTTCAGAACAATAGGACTATTTGAGAAGTCACTTTATTCCTATAATTGTTGGTGAGTTTCAGATTTGGTCACTGACATATATTTGGACATGATGTTAAAACATTATTAATTAAAAAAAAGTATTGAAGGGTCTATCAAACAACAAAGTTTCTTACTTTTATTGAGCATAAATCATGATCCTATTTATCACATTATCTATCAAGGCAGAAACATATCAGTTAAAATGATTGTTATGAACTTGTTTCAGTGTATAGGATATAATATCCATAACGTAAACGAAGTACAAACTACCCCGAGTCATTCTTATCAAAATGCACACAGATAATCCTTTTCCGTTTTTGGTGAATGAAATATTCTTCTCATTGGACTTTTTCCTCACTTTACACTTTTATTTAAACGATTAAAGTATTCAAGAAAGTTAAACAGAATATCTTTTTACATGTATGCTTTGATGAATTAGAATGAATGAAAAAGCACATTATTACACGCATTCCACTTGTTTTAATTATCAAATCGTGTTCCGTTTGTGGAGTCTGTGCATTTTCGTGACAATCATACAAGATGGCGATTCAAATCATTTGGCGGTCTGCAGTCTAGATGAAAAGAAAATATTGACTCAAGTAAAATATCAAAACAATTCTAATTATACACATAAATACATAAATTTACACGTTGTAAATTTAGAATTTAACGTATTGTCAACAAGTTTACGTTACGGTATATATTATTTGTTTTGATTTCTGTGTGATTTCATTTGTTTATGATTGTTTATTTCATGTTCAATGAATCATAAAATGAGATTGAGTTTACTGTGAATTTGAATAAATAAGAACTGTCACTTTCTGTCTTTGTTAGAAATATGACACTTATGAAAACCATACAAGATGGAAATTCAAGAGTTTTAATTTGTTTAAAATATGTGTATTTGTCACATTGTGTCAATTTCCTTTTCGTTTGTGATTAATTTTATTATTTTCATGTATTCACAGCACTCTTATCGTAGAAATTATGGAAAACCCAGTTTTTGATTATCTGATCTAGAACATGTAGCACTCAAATAATCACTCAAAATTAAAGATTGAATATACATCAAAGAATTAATTTATGTTCTTTTACTTAAATAAAACAGTAAATTTCATAATGTTTCCTTATTTTATTCGTTTCAATGTTTGATTAGAGTAACGTCCTCAAATTTCGTCAACTCTAACGTCTGTACTCGCTAGCTGGAATTCTAACTCTAACTGGCCCCTTGGCACTTCTCAATCAACAGTCTGCCTGAGGCGAAGAGTCTTTGTTATAAGAAAAATGATTGGCTGATATTCTAAGTGGGATTACTCTTATGAATGAAATAGCATATACGCAAGGGTATGCGTCTTGTTATTTCGTCCACCAATCTCGTAATTTTGTCCACACAAATTTAAGTATCGGAGACTGTGTATTATAATTTCGTCCAATTGTTTATGTCGTTTTCAAGTCTCCCGGGCGGGAAGGTCGTGACGTAACAGCTTCGTCACGTTGTATCAACCATTCAACATTGATGTATGGATCATGTGACTAATATCATGTGACTGCTATTATCAGTAAGAAAAATAACTGATAAGACAACGACTTTATTTGAAAAGTGGACGAAATATCACTACTGGACAAAATTGTAGGACTTTACTCTACCTCTGGCTGCAATATTGCCCATGTTGCATTAAAAAATAACTCACTCACTCAAATATTTAATGTATGGTTTTAACAACTTACTCATCTGTGCATAGAGAACACATTTTATTTGGTTAGGTACAAATCAACAGATTTATGTTTTCAGGAAATTGTAAACTTTTACGCTTGACCCCTGAATCCACCTAAAGCTGAGTAAAGTGCAGACATGGCTGAGAAATCGGACGGGGAAGCTGAAGAGAATATTCTAGAACAGATCCGACAACTAGAAAAGAAGAAAAATGATATAGAGAGAAAGCGTAATCAAAAGGAAGAGAAGAACAATGAAAGAAAACGCTTGGAGCAAAGGTTGCTTGAACTGCAAGGGGAGGTGTCCGACCTTCAAGATCAGGCAGACCCAAAAGGACCAGAGTTATCTCCCCTTTGTGACAATAGAGACCGATTACGAGCCCTTCAGAATCAGCTGTTAGATCGCAATCAAATTGCGAGTTCTTCACGCTCTCACAAGAGGAAAGAAGAGGTTACAGCATCAAGCTCGGATGATGATGGTATTTTTATGCTATTTGGGGTTCATCAATTTAATTTTTAACTCATCAGGCCTGAAAGGCCCGATGGGCTTATGGCATGGCATAGGCTAGCGTCCATCTGTAAACTTTTCACTTTTTCGACTTCTTCTCCAGAACCAATGACCCTAGTGAGCTGAAATTTTATGTGTAGATTTCTTGGCCAATGGCTGAATAGTGATGCTAAATTGTAGATTTCGTGACAGTGGTCACAACCTTAAAAACCTATTTTCATCTTCTTCTTCAGTTGCAAAAGGTTTAGAGAGCTGAAAAGTTGTGTGCAGACTCCTTGGCTAATGGGGATTCTAAATTGTAGATTTTGTGATGCTGTGACCCCAAATAAGGTCACAGGGGTAACATCCTTAAAAACCTATTTTCATCTTCTTCTCCAGTACATAAAGGCTTAAAAGCCTTAGAAAGCTGAAAAGTTTTGTACAGACTCCTTGGCCAATAGGGATTCTAAATTGTAGATTTGGTGACCCTGTGACTCCAATTGTGAATCACAGGGGTCACAATCTAAAAACCTGTTGTTTTCTTGTTAATAATGTATTACTTCAGATAACTTAGATATTCAACCTTAGATAATAAATCAATGAATTCCTGATGAGCTAGAGCTCTATTTTTGTGTTAACTCAGTCTCAATAAAGTCAGATCAAACGTAACACTTGATTACTGCTTATTAGGGATCATGAATGGTGTTCTTTTAACTTCCTTGACTTCACAATCACAACCAAGATAACATTTAATCTTTCCGACAACTCCCAGGCATCGTGAAACAAAACAAAGGGGGATGTTTCAACCAACGACCTTTTTGCTACCTCAGTCTGATGAGTACTACACCAAGTACGAAACTAGTAACTCTAGCAATAATTCAATTGCCCCTTCGCTGTCGTCAGGTCCCACCTGTCTTCATAACTCTCAAGCATCATCACTGATTTGTTGGAAGAAAGAGGTCAACAATGAATGAACGTTGAGAGTAGTACTCAGATCAAGAACAAGGCTCGGGAGGAGTGTTATTTTCTCTGATTTGAATGTGAATGGTTTTAACTATAAACAACAATTAGATTATTGTATATTGTATATCATAACAGTAATGCAGTCTGTACTAAGAGAGGGAGTTGTTTCTATAAAGGGGCTACATGTAGGTCGGTGAAAAATATTTGCTAATAATTAAAATAACAATGTTAATTGAATTTATGATGGACAGTTGGAAGCGTCAGCTTAATGTGAGATATTTATTTTGTTTCTTTTGAGCTTGAAAATATTTTTAGCAAGATAATTCAGTAGAATGTGTGTTTTAGGGAATAATGAGAAAGCATTCTTATTACGTTTCAATGAAAATATTGTACAGCTCATTCTCTGAGCACAGCTCTGCCAATTGACTTCCATCATGTTTATGACATCATAGCATTGTGAAGTCATTACTCAATGATGTAAAACTATTGTGATATTGACAGTTACAGGGCATTGTGCAAAATCTACTGCCAAAACGATATTTCCCAGGAGATATCTCTTGTATGAGATCAAGTGATATCTCCTTGGACAAAGTTTTTGATGATAGATCAATATTGTTGTTAATTTGACGTTAAATATTGAAATTTTAAAAATCCTGAAATTATATTTTGAATTACCAGTTCCAAAAAAGGCATTTTTCTCATATCCTTTATGTCACGTCCTTTTTCCCTCAAGTTGAAGACGTCATGAGCCTGCGCCACAAACAAGCTCTTCAGATGAATCGAGACGTGCTTGTTGAGAACATGATCTCAGACGACATCTTCAATGACCTCATTGCAAACAAGATCTTAACAACGGCAGATGTCAGTCGTATAAAAGAGAAGAATACCCGAGAAGCTGTCAACGAGGAATTGCTCAACAACCTGTTGTGTCGCTCTGACCGAGCGTTTCACGTTTTTGTCCGCTCCCTCAGGAAGAATCTCCAGGACTACCTAGCCAACAGGATCGATCCGGCATCCATCGCGAAGAAGAAGAAACGTAAACGACAACAAGGTAAAAGTTTATTTTTAATCAACTTGAGATTTATAGAAGAAGTGTTTTTAATATGTTAATGTCAAATATACCACCATGAAAAGTTTCCATTGTGAAATAAAGAAGTTGATCATCCATAAAATATCCGTTTCAGTCTTTTTCTTCCTACATAAGTTTACAGAATCAATGGGCACTTCGCTGGAGTTAGGACATACATTTGTGACAAACTTCATTTGTTTATGATGTCATAGAATTGTGATGTCATAAGGTTTTAACATAGCAGCAGGAGTCATGATATCAGGGCGTTGTTTCACCTGATGTATGTTGATATCATGCTGTAAATAAACAAAAGAACACCCCCAAAATAACTAACTATATTGAAGTAAAGTCACACTTAACTTAGATAGGGCTGTAACGATTCATCGATACCTAGTTTATATTACCTACGATACAATCGCAGCTTAGGAATCGGTATTATTGTATCGTGAGCTTCCTGTATCGTGATACACTAAAAAAAGATTTCACTGACTTAAAAATGAAAAGAAAAACTAAGTGAACACTATAAAACCAGCTAGTGTTGTGCAGTAACAGTAACTACAGTAAGCATGAAGCAATCTGATTCATAAATAACTGTTTTTAGAAGAAAAAAAAACTGTTTTAATCCTCGATTTTCGATCATGTCAAAACACAAAATTTCCACCATCTTGAAAATTTCACAAAATATACATGCAGTTATACTTTAAACAATGTATCATGATACATTCTGTATCACCTGTCTGTATCGTGATACATATCGTATCGTAAGATTTCCCATGATACTCAGCCCTATAGTCATAACTTTCTATTCTTAAGTCATAACTTTCTATTCTTAAGTCATAACTTTCTATTCTAACTTTCTATTCTTAAGTCATAACTTTCTATTCTTAAGTCATAACTTTCTATTCTTAAGTCATAACTTTCTTTTCTTAAGTCATTACTTTCTATTCTTAAGTCATAACTTTCTTTTCTTAAGTCATAACTTTCTATTCTTAAGTCATAACTTTCTATTCTTAAGTCATAACTTTCTATTCTTAAGTCATTACTTTCTATTCTTAAGTCGTAACTTTCTATTCTTAAGTCATAACTTTCTATTCTTAAGTCATAACTTTCTATTCTTAAGTCATAACTAACTCTTCTGCAGGTGAACTGAACGTGAACGTGGATTGTGACGAGGTGACACCCCTCAACAAACGACAACAAGTCTGCACATGTCAGGAAGTGGAAGAACAAATCCTCGTCATGGCGAAGACGGCTTACCGAAACATTCGTCGTCGAAATGACACACCCGCTGCTTTTGAACAATTTCGCAAAGAGCTCCGGGAAACGAACCAGGTTGTCAAAGATTCCATGGAGATTATGCACACGTTGAAAATTCTTTGTCGCCATGGCGATATGTCTGACATCTCGAACGGAAGTATTAGGTTCACACTTCTCTGTTCATCTGTGTTTGTCGTGAAGGAACTATGGAAGAAATACATGTCTGGAGAACTGTTGAGGATATTTCAGAATGGACTCGTTACGAGAAGTTTGAGATTACACTGTGGAGCCAAGTCTATACGACTGAGGGTGCGGATAGCAGAAACGGAGTATCGACAGTGTCTCACCGAACTAGGTAAGATATAGAGATTATTACCCGAGGAAGTGTGTCATATGACTTTTACGAAACGAGTGTGAATTTTTTTATTGCCTGAACGAGAGCTAGGGTTATACATAAAATTGCACGAGTTTATTTATTTATATTTATTTATTTATTTATTTATTTATTTATTTATTTATTTATTTATTTATTTATTTATATATTTATTTATTTATTTATTTATTTATTTATTTATTTATTTATTTATTTATTTATTTATTTATTCATAAATTATTTGGCTGTCACAGCTAGCTTACTAGGAGCCTGCATCTGTACAAGTTGGATCCACCCTCCAAAGATTAGATTTACCGTCACTGACTTCATATTTCAGAATCACAGCCCAGCTACCCTGTGAACTGTGACAAGCCAAAAGTGAAGAAGTTACGGACCTTGGCGCCCAAAACTCGAGTGAGCCTGTGTTATTGTAAAAAATAATTTTAAAATAATACAAAGTAACAATTGAAAATTATTTAGTAATATCTATCTCAAACTGTATGTGTGGTCTTAGGTCTGCTTCTTTCTATATTCTGAAATTTGTTCCGAACGTCTGGTAAATGCGCATAGTGAAAGGGGTGGTTTCGAACACTGTTCTAGGCATACTGAACATTTTCCAATGCTGTGCGGCTTGTACCACCTATTTCAAGGGAACATGTTCCGCACGCACAGAATAGTGTTCGGAGTGGCTCTTTTAACTCCACACATGTACCAGACATTCGAAATCGAAAGAAGCATTGTCCATATTTTCGAAGCTCTCTTAGCGCTAAGATAGTCGTAAGTGCCATACATTAACATTGGCTTACGACTATCTTAGCGCTAAGAGAGCTTTGAAAATATGGGCCCTGGTCTCTTGTTAAGTACCAGTTGAATAAAAAAAATTTTCATAATATCATGTCTTGTCAAGCTGTATCTGCTGTACATGTTGTAAAACTTTTATTGATCATGGAAGGAAGACAATGAACGTATGGATGATTCATACCTGTAGGGGTTGAAAAATCTTTTTGTGTCATCAAATCCAGGGCCCTTATTCTCGTAACGTTCGTAGCCCTACGATATTCTTAAGCCCTTTCGTAACACATGGGTTACGATCAAAGTTGGGGGCGGAATAGCGCAGTGGTTAGCGTGTTTGGCTTCAGATCAAGTGCAGTAGAGAACTGTTCTACACGCAGTAAGGTTTGGGTGCAATGCTACACTGAATTTCAGTGCAGTACCACCCATGGTTCGCTAGTTCCAGCCGATGCTCGCAGGTTTCACCGCAATGCATAGCCACATGGCGTTGGGGGCTTTCTCCCTGCAATAATACTAACAGCCGCGATATAAGTGAAATACTCTTGAAAGCGGCGTTAATCCCCAAGTCACCTCACCTCACGATCAAACTTAAGAATTCTTAAGGCTACAAATGTTTCGAGAATAAGAACCCTTGACTTCCAGCTGGTTTTTTTTATCAAGTTACCATGCTTAGCATGAAAGTCATGCCAATGTTAATAGTTAATTGTTTTGAAAAGAAGACAAGTCATTGGTGATTTTTTGAGTGAGTCCATGATCAAATTTGGTAAGCCCATGACGTCCGGTTGGATTTTTAGATTTAATGTCTCAACTTAAACCTCAGACAGCAGTTGTTATTCCTCTTTTCTCATAATTGTTTTTATTCCATTGTTTTCTTTTATTTCAGTCACGAAAACTAAAGATCTCATCAGAAAATATCCCCTTGGAGAGCTTGTGTGGGAAAACTGGCGGTGAAATGTAAGTACTGCTGGCAATCGTGACTGTTTCCCCCTTTTCTTACAGTGAGAAATGTACAGTAGTTACTGCTGGCAATCGTGACTGTTTCCCCCTTTTCTTACAGTGAGAAATGTACAGTAGTTACTGCTGCCAATCGTGACTGTTTCCCCCTTTTCTTACAGTGAGAAATGTACAGTAGTTACTGCTGCCAATCATGATTGTTTCCTCCTTTTCTTACGGTGAGAATTGTACAGTAATTACTGCGGCCAATCATGATTGTTTCCTCCTTTTCTTACGGTGAGAAATGTACAGTAATTACTGCGGCCAATCATGATTGTTTCCTCCTTTTCTTATGGTGAGAATTGTACAGTAATAACTGCGGCCAATCATGATTGTTTCCCCCTTTTCTTACGGTGAGAAATGTACAGTAGTTACTGCTGCCAATCATGATTGTTTCCTCCTTTTCTTACGGTGAGAAATGTACAGTAGTTACTGCTGCCAATCATGATTGTTTCCTCCTTTTCTTACGGTGAGAAATGTACAGTACTTACTGCTCGCAATCGTAACTGTTTCCCCCTTTTCTTACGGTGAGAAATGTACAGTAGTTACTGCTGCCAAATGTGACTGTTTCCCCCTTTTCTTACGGTGAGAAATGTACAGTAGTTACTGCTGCCAATCATGATTGTTTCCCCCTTTTCTTACGGTGAGAAATGTACAGTAGTTACTGCTGCCAATCATGATTGTTTCCTCCTTTTCTTACGGTGAGAAATGTACAGTAGTTACTGCTGCCAATCATGATTGTTTCCTCCTTTTCTTACGGTGAGAAATGTACAGTACTTACTGCTCGCAATCGTAACTGTTTCCCCCTTTTCTTACGGTGAGAAATGTACAGTAGTTACTGCTGCCAATCGTGACTGTTTCCCCCTTTTCTTACGGTGAGAAATGTACAGTAGTTACTGCTGCCAATCATGATTGTTTCCCCCTTTTCTTACGGTGAGAAATGTACAGTAGTTACTGCTGCCAATCATGATTGTTTCCTCCTTTTCTTACGGTGAGAAATGTACAGTAGTTACTGCTGCCAATCATGATTGTTTCCTCCTTTTCTTACGGTGAGAAATGTACAGTACTTACTGCTCGCAATCGTAACTGTTTCCCCCTTTTCTTACGGTGAGAAATGTACAGTAGTTACTGCTGCCAATCGTGACTGTTTCCCCCTTTTCTTACGGTGAGAAATGTACAGTAGTTACTGCTGCCAATCGTGACTGTTTCCCCTTTTTCTTACAGTGAGAAATGTACAGTAGTTACTGCTACCAATCATGATTGTTTCCTCCTTTTCTTACGGTGAGAAATGTACAGTAATTACTGCGGCCAATCATGATTGTTTCTTACATACTGCAGTCAATCATTCCTCCTCTTCTTGAGGGGGCAAGATAGTGCAGTGGTTAGCGCGTTCGGAGATCTGAGATTCAAATCCCGCCAGGGGCACGGCAACTCTGTCTGCAGTAGAGAACTGTTCTACACGCAGTAAGGTTTGGGTGCAATGCTACACTGAATTTCAGCGCAGTACCACCCATGGTTCGCTAGTTCCAGCCAATGCTCGCAGGTTTCACCGGAATGCATAGCCACATGGCGTTGCGGGCTTTCTCCCTGCCATAATACTAGCAGCCGCGATATAAGTGAAATTCTCTTGAAAGCGTGGTAAACCCCAACTCAGCTCACCTCAGCTCTTCTCTGAATGGTGAGAAATGACATTCACATTCATGGAATAGATATACAGTGTCATGTAAGTGTTTTCTATCAACCACAACGTTTCAGTGGAAACCTATTTAATACCATTTTTATTAAACAAGTTAATGATTTTGTATAAAAGGAGTGAAAGTGTGTTTGATACCAAATAATTCACGAGTTTTATAGAAGGAACTGTAGTATTCTGTTTATAACTCGCCCACCTATAATCCAGCGAAATAGCTGCCATGGCTCTTAAACTATGATTCCAGCAAGTCTGATATCATTTAGACGACGGTAGTCCCATTCTGACGTCATAACCGTGGTATTACTCTAGTTTAATATTACCGTATAAATATAACATTACAGTATCTTAGACAGGCGAGTAATAAATAGATGATATCTGTCTTTTCTTGACAAGTACCATGTTTATCTGATTAAGTGGGATAGATATTTTCATAAGTCCGAGGTCAAAAGAGACATTGACCAGGTAGCCAATGGCTAATTTCGACCCCTGGTGTAAATTTTCTATCTCACAAGATGAAATAAAAATGTTATTTGTCAAGAATAGAGAAGTTTTCTATATATATATATTATGATGAAATCCTTGTCATAATGTCAAAACAGGGTCATACTCATTTTTAGAGGCTACTTGGAAAACCCAGTCACTACAGCAGTCTGATTGAAATCGTCTGTTTTCGAGGAATAAAAGTTGCAAAATAGTGCACCTACGGGGATACGAACTCATATCATTCGGAGGTTTCCTCACACAACCGTCTGATAACAGCCCGAAGCTCCCACGTTCTGATGCTATTCAGTCAACTAATCACAAGAACTGCAACAAAAGCTTTCGGTGCAAAAGCTAGGGGCAGATAACTCCAAACAGCTATCCTTTCATCTGATCCGAATGCTTTCAAAATGGCAACCGTTTAAAAACTGTAATGTGATTTGTCAGCTATTTGACTGGGCTTCGTATGCGTTAAACTGGTACTGAACGGGATGTTGTCATACCTTGTGGCGAGAAATCTACAGAAACTGTTCGTATCCCGCTAGAAGCATTATGAAGTTTATTCCTCGGAACAAGGTTGATTTTTAATCAGACTGTCACTACAGTAATACTGTGACACATCACAAGAAAATTGTTATGTCAGAACATTGTTTTATAAAGTCAAAATCTTGAATGTTGATCAAATACAATATATACTAATAACTTGTATTTTTCAGAAACAGGAAGCAGAGAGTTATCTCCCCTGAAAACATCAAATCCTCATCTCCCAGAATTCCCTTCTATGACCTCAGGAATCGACCTCAGAATGTGTTATATTCTTGACGACTGATTGTCTAATCTTGTTGAAACATTTTAATACAGTCATATTCTATCAGTGAAAGCTAATTGATGAATTTTATGATGATTATCTCAATGATTATTAAATTTTTATTGAGAAAATTTCAGATTTTGGAAAATAGCACAGAAGACATTCATCAAGGGGAATAAAGTGAAATAAAACAATTTTGAAAATAATAATGCTGAACCAACAGCTATCATGAGCTTAGAACATGCACATGAATGTTTTAACAAATTTTGTGTTAGAAAGTGCTCTGAATTAATTTGCATAATTATTTGTATGCATGGCATGTGTTATATTATTGGTTGAAATGTTCATATATAATTTTGAATTTATACAGTGTATGGAGAATGCTTGTAAAGAATCTAGTCCGATTACTTACTTTGTCAATTTAAAATGTAAAAAATTGCCACTTGTCCCACCATAGTTTACCCAGCCCTAAGAGAAAACATTTAAGTTTGCATTGAAAAAGCCCATTTCCATGTCTGTTAGAAGATATATACTGAACAGCAAAAGAAACACGAGTTTTAATGATTATAGTTTATGTTTATGTCAGAGAACATGTGGAGCTATTGGTACTGTAGAGTACAGATGGTTACTATTGCAAAGTCAAATGGTATCAGTTCACGAAAATGCACGTCACATGTTGTCATTGTAATATGATCTGCATGAGCCTGGTAAAATTCAAATTCCTTGTGTTGTAATCCGAGTCTAAATTGTTTCAGAAGTTAATGCTTGCCAAAAAAAACCCATGAAATTTTCGGATACTGGGATATTGGCCGATTGCATGCTGAACAGTTTGCAAGGACTGTAAATGTGCTCGTGGAACACTTTGGTACTAAAAAAGAATGCAACACCTTGAAATTTTACCAAAATGAGACCCATAGAACCATTCTGAATGAAATTCAAAATGACGTCATAATTAAGAAATAGAAGACGAGTTGGCGTGCTTTATCATTGAATAAAACATAAAAGGGAGCATAAAACACGAAGGGCGCAGCCCTGAGTGTTTTATGCTCTCTGCTATGTTTTATTCTACAATAAATCACAATGAGTCTTCTATTTCTTATATTAGATACCCTTAAATAGTTACTGGTTTTTCTAGAAAAACCTTGGAGATATAATGTTGTTTGTATAAACTATAGTTTGAAAATATTAATGCCTCCCACCGTAGAACACATTCTCTACCATTGAACAATCAAAATATGACGTCATTTGCTAAGCGACGCTCTAACTGACGTCTAAAATCACGAGCATGTTTTATTGTATCATAAAGCACGCTGTCGGTCCCATTGACCGCCTGTGTTTTATTGCCGTAACTATCTTATATTGTCAAATCAACATCAGCAAAGACAGGAGTTTTGCTTCAAACAACTTCATGGGAGTGTTTGCACAAGTTCCAATTGCATTAAGAAGCACATTGGACCCTTCGTTATCTGAACAGGAATGTGGTTGTTTTCCCAGAGAATGACTGTGGCACAAGATAATGTTCTGAAGAAGTTTTACATTAGTATTAACTTTTCGTTATGTCTGCATGCTGTTCAACACGTTATTAACATCGTGTCAACAACATTTAATGCTCTGATATTATAAATTTGCTGAATACAACATAATCAGTAATTACAAAATTGTTACGGTGGACTTGCGTTTCTTTTGCTGTTCAGTATATTTGACAATACCAAAGATCTATATTCTTTTACATAAATGATGTGAAAATTGAATTTTTATTGAACGATTTTACGGACTTGTGAATTGTTTGAATAAAGATTTCTTTTAGTTCATAAGAAACATTTTAGTGCTTTTAGATAAGTTAAACACTTTGTTATTATTTATACAGACTAAAAGTCGAAATTGCATAGATAAAAATATTTTTATAGTTTAATGAAAATAAAATTGTTTATGAATGCTATGTTTCATTGTTTTGTTATACATTGAATTATTTGTTTTAAGGGAAAGTGTTGTTTAGCATGTATTTGACATTGTATTTAAAAAAAGTGCATGGTCGTAAATCAGTCTGATTAAAATCGACCTTGTTCCGAGGAATAAAATTTGCAAAATGTTGCATCTACCGGGATACGAACAGATTCTGTAGATTCCTCGCCACAAGGTCTGAAAACACCCCATACAGGCTCGTGTTCAGAACCAGTTTAGCGCAGCCAAAGCCCAGTCAAATAGCTGACCAATCACATCATAGTATTTAAACGGTCGCTGTTTTGAAAGCATTCGGAACAGACAAAAGGATAGCTGTTTGGAGTTATCTGCCCCTAGCTTCTCGCACCGAAAGCATTTGTTGGACGTCTTTTGATTGGCTAGCTGAATTGCGCCCGAACACGCTAGTGTACGCGGTGTTTTCAGACGGTTTAGCGTGGAAACCTCCAAACGATAGGTCACGAGTTCGTATCCCGGTAGATGCACTATTTTGCAATTTTTATTCCACGGAAAACCGTCGATTTTAATCAGACTGGGTCGTAAATCATCCCTGGTGAGATTTTATAAGGAACAAACAACCTTTCCTTGGCTTACTCCTCATCGGGTGTCATATCAAATTTTAAATGCCCTTCAAAGCACAGGGGCTTGTATTGCTGAAAACAACCAGTTCCTAGGTCCAATACTACGATGCGATAAATACGCTATACTAATAAATAAAGAAATGCAACGTCAATTTTACCCCCTGCCCAAACAAGTCCCCATTTCAAAATGTCAACACACATTTTACACGTAATATATACTACAGAATTAAAATGATTTCTTGTTCAATCGGGGGCGGGATAGCACAGTGGTTAGCGCGTTCGGCTTCGGATCAAGAGGTCCGGGGTTCGAATCCCGCCAGGGGCACGGCAACTTTGTCTGCAGTAGAGAACTGTTCTACACGCAGTAAGGTTTGGGTGCAATGCTACACTGAATTTCAGCGTTGTACCACCCATGGTTCGCTAGTTCCAGCCGCTGCTCGCAGGTTTCACCGCAATGCATAGCCACATGGCGTTGCGGGCTTTCTCCCTGCCATAATACTAGCAGCCGCGATATAAGTGAAATACTCTTGAAAGCGGCGTTAAACCCCAACTCACTCACTCACTCACTCACTCACTCTTGTTCAATCAAGTGCATTATTTCTCAAGTTATGACACTTGAAACACGATTTTTCATTCGTCAAACTTAATGGGGCCAAAATTTTGTCTCAGAAATACATCCATAAAAATCGAGGAAAAAGTTGATATTTCATTCCTAGCAAAAGCAATTATTCTCGAAAAGAGTTTTCTACTATCAATGTACATCCCTGATACATGTGTCATACTTGAATAGTTTGGATATCTTGCCGTAACAACTTTATTGCAACTTTATAGTAACTACAGGCAAATATTGGTCACTTCCTCCAAGGTTCCGGGTCAGTTCGTATCAAAACCGGTTGCACTCATCATCATCATTATATTGGATATTAAAACGGGGTGAACCGACCCTGGGACGAACCACTTTTGGTACGAACTGATCCGGATCCTCCTCCAAGATATCGCAGGTCGCTCGAAGATTTGCTAGTAGTTAATGTTGCTGCAGCCAGGTGCTAGGTCAGAGGGCCGCTCAAATGTAAAGCCGGTAATTAGCAGTCAGCGTTAATCATTTAATGAATATTAGATCTAAAGACTTTTAAGAAATCCTTATACAAAAAAATACAGTTGCCTTATCTGCAAATAGGGAGATAATAATATTCACAAAGTAAGGCAATGGACACGGCTGAAAGTTGTCATTGCTAGAAGAGTCATTGTTATATAAACCTAACTTCACTTCACACAAAATATAAGAGTCACAATGTAGATTCAAGGAATGTCTTAGACCACATGCCTATGTTCATATAATGTTTCATTAACATGAAGTCAATCCATGGTCATGACGTCACTCTATTGTGTTAGCAGTTGATTATTATTTAAGAATCTACTGATCATTGAGTGTCCCAGTCAGGAGGGCTGTTACGTTTTAAAATTTTCAGTAATTGCTAACCAAGTACATTTCTCGAGTTTCATGTATTTTGTCTTGGTGTATCTGAATAGAATCTTAAAATATCAATGTTGTAATGCATGAACCTGGATTCGAACATTGAACCCTTCACTTGGGAGTCAGCGCTCCTAGCCATTAGGCTACGAGACTATCTTAGAAACCTTAGGATTGTTTGTCAGTAATAAACCAGCATGGAGACAGTCTGAGTTTTAGATGTCAATCACATTGCTTCGCATGGAAGTTTTGCGCTGCACGTGCGTGGAAGAATCCATTTTATGAGGCTCGTAGCTGCTTGTACAATATCCGATGAATAAGCAACGAAATTTAAAAAATACTGGATTTTGGTGTCACGTTATTGAAATTTATTGTTTCAAATGTAAAATAATCACATATGCATGTTCGTGACGTCATACATGTATTAAGATGGAGAATGAATTAGGAGCAGTGAATTCTTTGAAATAATCAAGAGCTCCGAAGCTATTCCACGGCTCCGAATGCATTCACCATTACAGAACATATCGCTTTAACCAAACAGAACATTCAAAATGTGACATTTCAGATCACAAATATGAACTGACAGTTTTACAGGTCTTAGTCTCACGTAATGAAATTTAATTTTTCAATGAAGTACTAAAATCATTTTGAGATGGCTAAACAAAAAGTGAAATTGAGTATTGACAAACCAATGTTACTTTCTTTCAAAGACCCCAACCTTCCTCTGTAAACACGGAGTTTGTTCCAAGAGGGATATCTTCACATGATGATTCTTTCCCATATCAAATTTAACTGAGCTATACCTAACGTTTTTTTATATTGTTTTCCGAAATGAAAAGTGGACAACTTTGTTGCAGATTAATCTTCATGACTGCAAAATATGCTTTTGCACGTAATTTGTTCAAATTGTCTGCACAATTGAAAATCAGCTTTGAGAATGTGAATGTTACGTTTTTCACTCACTGGTATTTGACATGTAAAGTATTTCAACATTTTCTGAAAGTATTGTAAATATGCATATTCATGGCAATTCTTTGCTGCCTGTAAAACGATATGTGATAAGTAAGTTTATACCAGCAACTTATGAAATATGCATCAATTCACTATGGCAATACAATTCAAACAATATACCTAGTTTGGAAAAAACAGTTATTTGAATAAAAGATATATCACTGAACATAGTGCCAGTATATTTCCATGTCCGTGAGTATTTTGTTAAAATCTCTCTTTACAGTGTGCTTTAGCTTATCTTTACTTTTAATAATTATTACTCATCTGTCAATAAGTTGCTTGAATTGGTGATTGCTAATAACTTTCCTGTATTTTAGCAACATACTAATTGAGAACTAAAACATAAACCATAAATGTAAATTAGTAAATATTGAAACTCTCTATCTTTTAACGGACGTTTTAAATTATTTTCAAACTGTCATTAGATATGTTGTTCTTCAAAACCTTATTTAATCATTTTTCAGATATATAACAAGAATACTTTGTGAAAATGGCCCACATTTCGCTTGTTCTTCTCATCTTTGTAATCATTGTTAAAGCCCAAGGACTATATTTGAAGTACGAGAGAGCTGCTCCTGTAAACACAACTCGTCAGTATCTGACCAACATCCCCTGTAAAACAGCTGTACAGTGTGCTGTAGGATGTGTGGCTACCCCTGGTTGTGTGCTTGCAGATGTTGATTCTGGGAACTTATACAAAGAATCTGAACACGAAAACCCTGAGCAAAAACTGTTGAAAAACTACATTGTTGTACCTGGACAACAAACTAATAAGGGAATATTGTTTTTCATGGTGACGGGAACTTCTAGTAGACCAAAAACCAAACCTAGGGATGTTCTGAAAGTTTCACTAAAATCCAATGCAACAGAGAAGGTAACCACTGTAAAAGACGTTATATATTCCATTACGTATGAACATGAGACAAGAACTCTCTTCTGGTCACAACAGCGTGGCATATTCAAGAAAGTTATAACATCTGCTTCACCAGAGGAACGTCTCAGTAAGGAGGACAATGCCCTCTACTTGAATCAACACAAGGACAAGTTGGTCTATACCATCGTGATGTACGGACGCTCATCAAGTACCATATACATGCGTGTAAAGGTTGCTCCTTTTAACTGTGAAACGTGGCTTAATGTTAAAGGTGTAATCAGCTACCTCAGTGTTCAGGGGAAGTCAATGTGTTGGGTTAGTAACTACAAAGTGGTAATTTGTCATGATATAAGATCAAAATCAGAATACATACACTTTTCACGACAGAGTTACATTGATGCCTTCACTCATGTCCAGAAAAGAGAAAAAGTTATTTTTGCTTGGGGCGAAGGTTATGGCATAAGTTATGTTCTTAAGTTGGCCGAGTTTGATGTTGATGGAAACATGCTTTCTGAGACAAGTGCACGATTTAAAAATAATCAGATATTTCATCTGTATATGGTCGAAGAATTTCTTTTTATCACATGTACTGGTAGCACCAAGGTAGAAGCCAGACGTATACATTTGAACCACACAATTGGTAGCATGGTATTTTCGATCAAATATCCAACCTCTTATGGAGTGACTACCTCGGTCAATGTCATACTGGCGTTTAAATGAACTCTAAATCGTTAATGGTGTTTAAGGATCATATATCATTGTATGGAAGAGGCGCTAAGTACTCATTTTTATTTTATTTTTATTTTAGACCCTTCTTTAACATTATAACAACAAATGCTATCGAAATGTATAACAACGTTGATACTTGTGGTGCAAGTGCAATAGATAATAAATTAATAACATTTGCAATATTAATGTGGAGTGTTATGTTGTGATTCTTACCAACCAAGAACTTTACATATAAAATATTCATCTGAACGAGTTTTGTGTTATCATTAGAATTCTGATCGAGTCCTAAGTTACAAAACATGCGCCTATCATAAACTTTTAAAATCGATTTTCTGCTGCCTTAAAATTTCGTTTTCTACATGAAAATACAGTGACGATTTTGGCGGTCAATTATAACCTCTTTTCACAAAGATCATCGATAATAAAATGTAATTTTAGTTTGGGGAGAAAGTTATTGCAAAGATAGATATGTATTTTAATGTTAGAGGTTCAATGGAACCTTGATTGTTGTGGTCAGTACAAACTTTGGAAATAAACAGATAACCCATCTGTAAATTGTGTAATAAAATTGCAAGCATTTAAACATTTGAACATATCACCTTTGAAGAAAGCTTGGTTTGGCACTAGCCTAAAACACCATGCACGTCATTGCTGGAATAATAAAGCCCTATCAGAAATAATAGAGAACAATTAAGTTGTCAAACTAACTGTTTTGCTTATTGTATTGTTTAAAAGACTGTTCAAGTTAAGTTGAATGGAAATGGTTCTACTCTGACGTTTCACTTGTCTTGAAGCATTGTGTTTGTGACAGACATAACTTTTCAAGACAAACCAATAATTTGAAACATTTTGTAAGTGTTAGCGGCAATAATGAGAATCATTCCTTCCTTGCAATTAACAAGAATGCTCTGGATTTGACCTATTTGTGCAGAAACTATCATGTAAATAAGCAATGGAAAGGGATCTCTTAAACTTGTCTTTGAAGCTTTATCCCACTCAAAACCCTACAGCATGAACTGTTTCAATTCTCTGTCAAGCAGCTTTATTTCTTATTTGAAACTAGTAGTTGGAATGTTGGAGTGTTGAAATGTCTTCCAATAAACATTATAAATACATGTACGAATTTATCGCGCTTCTGCCTTCTTTCTTCTTGACTGATTTTGCACGTTTTTCTTTTGCTCATTATTTCCCAGATTAAAAAGTTAAATTACAGTTTTATGAAAGAAAACATTTATTTAGTAAAAAATGCATACACTTTCCGTTTTCCAGTTGAAACTAAATAGCCATGTCATTCAATGTTCACATCTATTATCTACTTGTATTCTGTCTGACCTACAACAAAATATCTGAATGGCAAATACATATTTTGTTTTTCAAATATACCACAAAGGTTGTTGTAATTATGACCAACATTTGGTTTGTTCTGTTGATGTTTATACGCATGGTTCAAGTCCAAGGACTATATTTGAGGTATGAGAGAGGTGCTCCTGTAAACACAACTCGTCAGTATCTGACCAACATCCCCTGTAAAACAGCTGTACAGTGTGCTGTAGGATGTGTGACTACCCCTGGTTGTGTTCTTGCAGATGTTGATTCTGGAAACTTGTACAAAGAGTCTGAGACTGAAGTTTATATGTCATTGCCTTGTGAGGTCCTACGTTCATCTTCTTCTCAAGAACAAAAAGACCGAGGAGGCTGTAATATTGTGAACAGGCTCTTTATCCAATGGGGATTCTAATTTTTAGATTTGGTGACCTGTGGCCCAAAATAAGGGCCTCACAGACCATGACCTAAAAACCCTATTTATATCTTCTTCTCCAAGATAAGAAGGCCTAGAAGACTGACGAGTTTTGTACAGACTATTTAGCCAATGGGGATTTCAAATTGCACCATGCACCACGAGACCCCTCAATTTGCCTGTGTTCTCTTAGATAGATTAGTGCTGACAGTGTTTAAGTGCCGTACATAGGCTATTATATCATACGTTGTAAGAGAGGGTGATAGTCTTTGTCCAGGTGTTTTGAGGGTTAGTAGGCATGGGGGTGGGTTTGTGAGAGGCAGGTAGGTTGGAGAGAGTGAAAGGTGTGGCAAGGCGTAAATTAAAAGTGTTGCACTCCTTCAGAACTGTAATTATAAACCTCTAGTGACGTCACTCTATTATTCTATTAGGTTCTACTTTTACCGGGTAAACCTCTATTGTCAGTTTGCCGGGCGTTCTCCAAGAATGCCCATGGCTTTCTCTAGGAATGTCCACGACTTTTTTTGGGAATTCACGTTTTGAAATACTTTTATGTTCTAATTCACTTCTCTCAAACGAACATAAATTATTTACCAAGTACAACATACACATAGAATGGGTGCTGTTTACCGCGCCTCGAGATCAGTCGAGCAGTTTTATTCAATGAATTGTACATTGTAGCAACGATAAAACGTGTGATCCGAGTGAGATACTCCAACAGGCATGAGTCCGTATCATCAATAGTCTTCCCTGAAGATATACCCAGATACTGTAGTCTCGACAGCAACAGACGAATCACAGCCGTACTTCCATGTCATACCTCCTAGCATCTGATGTATCCAGGAACCGCTTCTAGGACTACTGCACACTGAAACACGATGCATGAAAAACTTAAGTGCGTTTGAAAACCTCAACCTCTTAATAGACTTTGAAATCTACAAAATATGTAAACCAGGACGGTGTTATGCTTAAATCGGGATATCGCCAAGTCAAACTTACCTTGCCTCACGATGTAGTACTCCGAATGGAAGAGGTTTATCACGTGACACAAGTCTTGGAGATGGTCATGAAATTCCTGTGCATTCTGACCAATTAAAACCTTGCGAATAAAAAATGTTTTCCTCACCTCAGGATTTTTCTTATTTTAAGGGAATATCGTTCGACCATTCCAAGCCAGGAAAGGTGAGTTAATAAAGTTTTAGGTCATCATTTTTTTATGCAGATATTGAATTTTCCGGATTTCATCCGCTAACTTTTCATCCTGATTGCATTAATAAGCATATTTTAAGTTTTTTCGTTAATTTTAATTGAAGTAGAAACTTTGCTGCAAAATGAAGACTGTGTGTACATTATAATGAATGCTATATTATTTATGCACTGTACGAGAAATTGCCAAGGCGCCGACTTGCCTGATTTTGTAAAAAAATTGCTAATGATGATTTACTTGCGGATTCCACAAAATGAATGACATGGAACTCATAATTCCCTTAAATGAGATTTCATGTGGGCTTCTTTGGGATGAAGGTAAATGTGAGGATAATAAAGGGTAACCATTGTGTTTTTACACTTGAAACCAAAAGTATGTGTAATAATTTTTTATCACTTTATCGGACACATATTTTACATGATGTGATTGTCTTTGTTGTTCCTATTACAATGTGATAAACTTTATTTTCATATGCAGTGACACCCAGGCGAGTAGAAATGGCGGCTGGTACAACAAGAAGCGAGTCCAAAGCAACTGGGTGTCTTGACACACGTTTGATTTGAAGACTGTTTAGCTATCACACGCTGTCCTGTGTGGTTCTAAACGGCTTCATGTAACACTGTAATAAACTTGCAGTGCCAGTATTGCGGAAGCGCCTTGATTTTAATACACGCTAGTGGGCTTTTACACTGGCAAAACAAACAACGGGCGTTCGTTTGTTGTTGAGGAGCCATGTAAATTAAACAATATTTATAAATAAATACAGTTTGATAAGCGTTTCGTTCTCCAATTGCAATAATTATTAGAATATGTCAATTTGTGTGATGTAAGTATTTCCAAAATGTTTAGATGATTTACAAAAAGTTCATCATTTGAATCAACCAAATAAAATTGATGATATTGTGACATGTATGGCTGTGGGATTTGATAATTGTCAAGGAAGGAATGTAAATGGTACGCCTCTGTATAGTCAATTTGAACATTTTTAAAGAAATATGAATTATGGTATATACCAAAGTTGGCTCAAGTCAATGAGAACAATATTTCGTTTCGTCACCGAGTTCGGATTTTACACAACACCTTATAGTTAGCATTTCCGGAATAGAGCCGGAAGGGCATTTCAGGCATTGTTTTGAAACTCTTTTTTACATGCTAGAGAGGTTCAGTTGTTACGATGGATTGAAAGCTCCATGTTGGGATTCAACACCCAATAAGGTATGCAATGACTTCATAGTGATAAGGATTATTTCTGCCACGTATTTCAGAACAATTTACCCGAGCGTTTGTGAGTTTGGAAATCGTTGCGATGTCCCTAGCTTAAATATGAGTTGGAAACATTGAAAAACGACCAGTTGCACAATGAAAAAAGCTTGAAAGTTTGTGGTTTTATATTTATACATATATTTTTAAAAACGAATGATCTGTCAAACTTAAAGGTACATCCATTGTGTTGTTGGGGGTCACATATTGCAAACGCTATAAATGGTGTTACTTTATCGAGAAGTATTGACTGTTACCAAAAACTACCATTTTGATGATAGTAGACTAGACATATTGGTAATATGAAGGTAAAAGTAGTGAGTTCCGATCGAAAACCGGACAATGCGCAGCGTGTGGCGCGCGCCAATGAGTCAAACGTAATTCTTGAATCTTATTTATAACAGACAAAATGGCAAATTTGAGTTGATAATGTTTAATAGGTCACATAACTACTGTGCATGTACATGGGACGTGGAATTCCGGTTTCTGCTCATACATAACTATGTTACTCAATTTTAATTGGAAACTAGTAATTATGATATATTTGGCGATTGGGGATAAATATGCAAGCTGGGTGAATTTATTTGTATTGTAGACAGAACATGTGGTGAGTTGGAACGTATTAAAGCCAAATAAAATTTTATGAAACACAATGGATGTACCTTTAAAGCATACTTAACTTATACATTAGCCATTCCACTCAATTTCCAGGAGTCATCACTGTTGTGGTGTTATACCTCTTGGTCCTCGAATGTAGATCATATCTTACTCCACATCAGTAGCACAGGCCTGATAATAATAAGCTAACACCGCCCAGTGGCCTCACGTTACTTACCAACCCATCACAGCCCATCACAGCCCAGCGGCCTAAAACACACAGCCCAGCGGCCTAAAACACACATCCCAGCAGACTTGTATCCAATTAAAAACAAACCACGGCAAAAGCTACTCGCCTGAGTGACGCGTAGACCTCGAGCGAAGAACAATTCTCCTCAACCTAACTTTATCACCTTCTACCACGTGACTAACTTCACGTGCAGCCCATGCATCCGCGGTAGCCAGCTGAAGCTACCGTATTTACCCTAGGTAAATTTATTGATTCAAAGTCCTTCTTTGAATAAATACCATCACAAAATATCACATTTTTGACAAATCACAAATATCAGGTTTGTATGCCTGGTTTTGAACCCTGCACCATCTGCTTACTAAACTGGCGCCTTTGAGAACTCGGCTATAACATATATATGATGTATTTCCCACAGTGACACTCATGTGATGTTCACGAGGCAGATAGCGCATGCAGCTCGCGTGCACGGCGTGGGTAATGTGATGTAGGATGCGTGGCTACCCTTGGCTATGTGCTTGCAGATGTTGATTCTGGGAACTTGTACAAAAAGCCTGACCATGAAAACTCTAAGCACCAACTGTTGAAAAACTATATTGTTACACCTGGACAGAAAACTAGTCAGGGTAAATTGTTTATCATGGTTACAGGATATTCAAATAGACCAAGGAACCTACCTGGGGATGTTTTCTGAAAGTTTCACTGAAATCCAATGTAAATGAGAAAGTAACCAGTGTGAAAGATACAATATATTCTATAACGTATGAACATGAGACAGGGACTCTCTTCTGGTCACAGCCAAGAAAGTTTTGGCACCTGTTACACCAGAGGAACGCCATGAGTAAGATCTGTGGGCGAAGCTGAGAACAATCTGAAAATTCTCTTGCACATGATGAGAGCATGTTTATTGTTTTAAATCAATTAGCTAGGGGACGATAAAAACAAAGTATTTCTTCTATTCGATTAAGTACTGAAAAAGTATCAGTAGAAGTAAATTTGTTTAGTATAACCTAAATGACTATATTACTTTTATAATATGTTTTATTTACAGGTTATCATGCGAGTGCATTTTTGGGATTTTCAAAATCCTTCATTGTACTTGTCGAGCCTTGGCGAGTTAAATACATAGTGTTTATTCCTAAGGCAGGAAAATTATAAAAATTACTTTAAGCACATTAGCATGATAACGTCTTCATCATACAGAATCATTCCTCATACATTTTGCGCAAAACAGCCTGACAGCAGTAATTTCAAAGGTTTCTTCAAATGTGCACATTGAATAACTGCAAATGAACAGTGTGATTACTTAAACTAACACAAACTACTTCCTCCTACATCTTGCTATCAGTTGTAATGAATTTTATTTTTAATAACCTGAAGTTTTCCAATTTTTAATATGTGTTAAAATAAAAGGGGTTTCAAACAAAAGATATTAACGTTTCGATGACAAATTTAATCTTTCATTAATTTGCCTTTGTGTAGATCAGTCGAGCAAGTCTATACCACTTACGTTCGAGATTTGCTTCCCTTTTACTGTATTTCAAATGATTCCTGAAATAGCAGATTGTGTAAGACAGGGAAAGCTTAAGGTTTGGAACAGTGAAGATGGGTATGAGGTAATTGAACATGTGACACCCCCAACTATTGCAAATTTAATTAATTTCTTATTTGCAATACTTACATCAGTGGCAGCCACTTCACATTTAATCAACATGATTGTAATCAATGTTAACGAAGAATCTAATAATAATTATGAATTAATGAAAAAATGAGAAAATTCTAAAGCACCTCATTCATGCCCTGCTCATGGCACAGTGACTTTGTCAAAGGCATTTTAATAGGTATTAGAGTTGTCTTGAATGAATCAAATGTTTCATAATGTGAAATAGGATTCATGCAACTGAACAAAGCGGCGTAATTGCAGGTAATTGCTGATTGCTTGGGTCCCTCTGTTACAAGAATAATCAATACAGTTCAATTAAAGTAGCTCCACCAAACAAAACCATTGACGATTTAGAGTTCAGTTAAATGTTAATATGATACATAACATATATAGTAATATCCGCTTTAATTTAATCGATATAATTCAATTTTTTAATTCACTTGAATGCCAGTTTTAAATTGACCATGAAATCCACTTTAAATGAGGTCGGGTATTCAGTCGAGAATACCGTGCCACCGACAGTGTGGTTCAAATGTATACGTCTGGCTTCTACTTGGGTGCTACCAAAACATGTAATAAAAAGGTAATCTTGAACAATATAAAGATTGTTCATTTTTGAATTTCCAATATATGTGATCGTCTCAGAAAGCATGGTTCCATTGGCATCAAACTCGGCCATTTTAATCACATGCCTGTGATAACCTTCTCCCCAAGCAAGCAGAACAGTATCTCCTGTTGGGACATGAGTGAAGACTTGAATAGATCTCCGCCCTGAATGTTGTATGTATTCAGTTTTTGATCTCATATCATGGCATTTTAACACTCTGTAGTTACTAACCCAACACATTGTTTTGCCGTTCACAGTGAGGGAGCTGATATTAGCTTGGACGCGAAACAATGTTTCACATTCCAATGGAGCAGATTTAGAACACATGAATATAGTACTTGACGAGAGTCTATACAGCACGACAGCATAAACCAACTTGTCCTTATACTGATTCAAACATTGGGCAAAGTCCTCCTTAATGACAAGTTCCTCTGGTGAAGCAGGTGCCAAAACTTTCTTGAGTATCCCTCGCCAATCTGACCAGAAGAGAGTTCTTGTCTGATGATCATATGTAATGGAATTAATATTACCTTTCACAGTGGTAACTTTCTTTGTTACATTGAATTTCAGTGAAACTTTCAGAACATCCTTTGGTTGGGCCCTCGGTCTATTTGAATATCCTGTCACCATGAGAAAAACTATACCCGGGCTAGTTTTCTGTCCAGGTACTTGTACAATTGTACAATGTAGTTTTTCAACAGTTGTTGCTCAGGGTCATTGTGTTCAGACTCTTTGTACAAATTCCCAGAATCAACATCTGCAAGCACACAGCCAGGGGTAGCCACACATCCTACAGCACACTGTACAGCTGTTTTACAGGGGATGTTGGTCAGATACTGACGAGTTGTGTTTACAGGAGCACCACTCTCATACCTCAAATATAGTCCATGGGATTTAACCTGAGGTATTGACATCAGAAGAACAAACCAAATGTTGACCATATTTACAACCATCCTTGTGGAATATTTGAACACCTTAATATATAATTACGATTCTGACTGTTTTGTTATAGGTCAGTCATGATTTAAGTACAAAAATAATGTGACCCGTTTCATTTACATTGAATGTCATTGGTTTATTGATTCAAAGGGAAAACGGAGAGTGTATGCACAGTTATTTTCTACACAAATGTTTCTCTCATTAAACAGAACAGAAACTGGAGCGGTTCATCAACTATTCTTCATTATGTTTACATAAAACCATTGTCTGAAAGAATATTCGTCATTAGTGAAAGAATAAGCAATAAAAAACGTTCAAAATCAATCAAGAGGAAAGAAATTAGGAGGGCGACAAATTCTTACATGAATTTATAATGTATATCGGAAGACATTCCAACATTTAAAAACTTTCAAATACGAAATAGCGGTGATAGACCGAGAAATTAATCAGTGCATGCTGTCAGTTTTTGAGTGGGATAACACTTCCAAGTCAAGTTTACTGGTATTACAATTAGGGAGTGTTTGTCAGGACATATCGTGTCGTGCATATCATGTGACACACACCACTAGAATTGGAATAATCAGGGTATTTAACAACATAAATTATATTTCTATATTGCGATGATCCCTCATATTCGAAATCAAATCCAAACAAACAGAGTAATCCTGACCACATGCACGTTAATGTGCAAGCTTTCTTCATCCGATAAAATGTATTTATTTGACGTCTTTTCTCATTTTCAGGTTAACACAAGTTTTAGAAAAATATCCTCTCTGTAGTTTTCTTTTAATTTTGAAATTTTACTACTAATAATGGTTTTGCCGATTTTGAAAATATAACCTAGCAGCTGTTTAGATTTTAAGCTTACCTATGACTAGATCCGAAAAGAAGTGCAAGTTTTAAAGTTCAAAACAAAATTGCGAGAATTGATCCCATAACTCTTCTCACTGAAGTTGGCAGCTTTACCAAAAGACCACCTCGGACTACTGAAGACTTGTAGAGTAATTGTTGATATCTATGCTGCTCTCATCTAATCCTTTTTGTATCTTCCCTTTACTCTTGCCTTTTCGCATTCTATGCAATTGAATTGCATTTGCATTTGCCTGTAACATCAATGAAAGTAGGCTGTTTGGATGGTTTGTAAGAGAAAAATGAGTGCCGAACAGATTATATATTTACACTGCAGAATGGAAACTGTAAAACCTGTCTATGCATTATCAAATGTTTTGACGTAGAATCTACCGTGACTGAAAGTGATGCAAGACGAATTGGATGATTTATTATTTGGTTAATTTAAGTTGTTAAGTACATTGACAAAGGGTTAAAGTGAGCTGTTCATTGATGAATTTCGAACTTTGATTCCAAAGCAACTCTGTAGTGAGAATATACAGTATTACAGGATCAGAGCGGAAGGCTTGTTAAAAAGTATCACTAACAGATCATCCTCAAAGGGCAGCTTGGTACACACAGTAATACTCAAACAGGATATTAAATACGCGCTCAGCATTTACGTTATTGGACATGCCTCCCTAAACAATTCTAGGAAACAGCTCGTGACTCTAGGAAATGTAGGTCAGTTATTAGCAAAATGCAATGTCATTTCCGATTCTGGAATGCAAATTTATGTACTGAATTAGTACAAAAGCCCTCTTTTCATGTAATTTTATTTTAAATTCAGGTTAACTTGTTTATTAATGTTTCTAATGGCAATTAGGGATACATTTTGTTAATATGACAAATACAGATAAAGCAAATTCCACATTTGTTTGTGCCAATTATTTCGAATTACCCACAGTGTCATGTAGTTCATAATTTGTTACAGCTCTGTTCAATGGTCATTAGAATTGCAAAGATGAAAAGACAACGCATGTCATTGGCATGTAGGTTTGACAATTCCATTGAAAGTTGACCGATTATAACTTGGGGGGCTTTTTCTTCCCCAAGCAATAAACTCACGGGCAAAATAAAATATACCAAAATTATTTCTTTAAACAAACTATAAATTAGTGTGTTCATTTGGAACTCAATTTGGAATTCAATGACATCACTTGAAAACAACTTGAAATGTACCCACTGAAAAATCATCTAATAATCTCTTATAACTACTGACATGCGATGCAAAAGAAAACACCACAAGTAAAACAGAGCTGTGGTAACGACTACAAATTGTGCATTCCATGATTACACGCACACACGGGAAATGTGCACCCTGCAGGTGGCTTCAGTAACGAAGGATACAATCATGCCAGACCAATGACAGGCCAAATTATCGGTAAATCTAGCGTCACCAATGCCAAAGAAAAAAGATGAAAAGACAACGCATGTCATTGGCGGAAAGTAGGTTTGACAATTCCAACTCTAATATAGCATCGAAAATTGACCGATTATAACTTTGGGGGCTCTTGAGCAGCTCAAAACTCGGCTTCACATAAAAGTTTACACAGTACTGCGCTGTTTTAATTAAGTTTTGTGTAGTGTGCGTAGTTCTTACATGGACAGTTCACGAAATATGCGTGGAATGTCAGTGATCCTTCGCAAACATGTTGGCGCTATTGCATTTATGGACGACTTTCCACTGACCATAGGCAGACATACGACACATGGTTCGCGCATGTAACACCTACGTATCAATGAAAATAACTGAATTGTTTTTTTAATGACGTATGTATCTCTTACAGGACACGTAAATAAGCGCATGTAATACTTATGAACTACTGATAACTAACAACTATATCACTAACAACTGACGTATGATTGACGCTATATAAAATCAGCTATCGTATCATCTTCCATCAGAAAAATTCCTGCTGCCAAGCAGTGCACATGGTACCCTGTTCCATATGTTCCTCCTCTACCCAACTTTCTCAGTCCAACATTAACCCACAGAGGAGAGATGTTCTTCTGTTTCTGCTCCAGAACCAGAATGAATGCCAAGGCGTCGTGGTCGCATCAGTATATATGTGCCTGTTGTGCGCAATTCATACGTGAATCATATGCAATTCATACGCAGTTCATTAGTGCAAATGGGCAGATTTTGCATGTTTTTTCAGCCCTTTCGTCGCTCATAACCAAGTTTTGTTTTTCAGATTGACAAGACCAATATCCCTCATTGAAAATGGGATAATCCTAAATAACCAGTAGCAAGGAACTCAGATAAAAGCCACATGGACGAGCACATTTTTGCTTGAAGGGTAGTGCGTTGAGAAAACTTTCTTACCAACACTGCCGTTTCGACTGAACTCCCAAATTTCCACTGTGCTGTGTGTTTTATATGTATAGGTCAGAAGGCCTTCAACGATGTGCAAATTGTCCAATCTGTCAGTTGAACTTATTGTTTTAGGTTGCCCGAATCGTCCAGCTGCTGATATTTCCAGCACTTTGATGTCATATTGTATTCCCCAAATTACCATCTCAACGAAGACAAGCAAACCAAACTTAGATTTCTTCAGAAGGGCCATTTGTGTAAAATCGCGATCCCATTTAATTGCTGATAGATTAAAGATTTCTCTTTTTGAAGACACCTCGACACAGGTGATTACACTTCTTTTTTTCTTGATAACCCAACATGCAATGTTGCCATCAACCACAAGATAGGTCATATAACTCTTTTCCATATACAGCCAGATTTTCACGCTCTCTAATTTGATGAGACACTTAGTGAAAATAATAGAATTTTCCTTATCTCTCGTGTAAAAGAACAATGTTGCATTGTGTAAATACAAGGAATATGGCCAGGTGTGGTTAGATATTTTCTTTTGCAAGTTATATCCCATGACTTGTTGACAGATTCCGTCTGGCTGAGACCAGTACAAGGTGTTGGATGGTCGGTGATAAACAATAGATAGAACTCTTGCTGACAAACTTATTCCTGTCTTCACTGTTACGTTTGATTTCATTGACACTTTATAAACGTTTCTAGCTTTCTTCCACGTTCCTTCACGTGAGACCATTAGAAAAGACTCAACGTCCTTGATTACTTCACGACTTGATTCATCACCATTAACCTGATTACCAGAATTAATGCCTCGATATTTAACATAGTTTTTAAGTTTTATCTTGAGGTCATGTTCTTCAACATATGTGTACAATTTCCCAGAATCAACATCAGCAAGATCACAGCCAGGGGTTGTCATACATGATACAGCACACTGCACAGCTGTTTTACAGTTAGCAGTAGTGGTGAGAAACAGGTGGTTTGCAAGTAGGATAGAAACATCCTTCTTGTGGTTGAAGTTGGATGTTCTGGTGAATACAACATGTATGGACAAGAACAGGAGGTAAGAAATGTTCCAAAACATGTCAACACTTCGACATCAGTTGATGAAACTGAAATATAGCTTTTTCTTCAAGACATTTCTGAAAAACATTGATTTTACCTAAAGCCAGTGATTATTTATTTGTTATTCATGGTTTGTCATTATTGAATTCAAACGTTTTCCTTTTACATATAGACACTAGAAAAGCCTCATACAAATACGCAGTTGTCATTACTTTTCGTTATTTAAATGTTAATGTTCACCAGAGGACATATGTTCTTAACTTCTTAAATGTTAATGCTGTTTCATTGGAATTATTGACTATCAGCTGCTGATAACCCAATATTTGTGATTCTCAAAAGTCTATAGAGAAAGTTTTAAATGGATAAATTATTGTTTTAGACGTTTTCAAGAATAGTACATCCTCGTTACGAACTCAACAAAATTCTTTGGTTAAAATGCAATCCTTAACAAACTCGTATTTCAACATCCATTTTCAGTGTTATCTTATTGGGAATGCTAACTGGTATGACCCCTCACAAGTAAAACAAAACAATCAAAGTTTCTTGGTATGCACATTACTGATTATAATGTCTATCATTTGCATGATAGGTACAGTAAGCAATTTCATCTGTCAACTGGCCAGACAGCGCTCATAGTCAAATTAGATTAATATTTTGACACGTTTTATCAAATACATCCACATCAGAATATACCAGTGAAAGCTGAAATAGAAGAAGTTGTATACTCACTTTGACATGTATTTTTCATCCGAAAAAGTCTCTTTTAAAGAGTTCAATCCGACAACAGGAATCTCCTAGGCAATGTAAACTTTGTCACGCTGTGACCACTTCCGGGCCACTCACTTCGCAAACGATTTCTTTTCAAAGATGAAATGAAACAAAGATATGACCATTTTTGTTTTAAAATATATATATATATATATAAATGTTATTAAAAAGGCTAATTTTACAATAAATCACTTTCTCGGATAGTTTTAAAAGTCGTAGGATCGCGTATATAAGCAGAAGGATTAATGTGTATGTTGTTGTATACATACATACATCTAAACCATCTAAATATATATGCTGCTGTATCATAAGCAAACTTACCCATGTTAACATGTATTATGTATACATCCAAACACATTTAATCCATGTTTTTGTATCTATAATATACAACTAATCCATATAAATGTGTAAACAGTCGTATCTAAATATACATCTAGGCCATATAAATATATATGCTGCTGTGTCTCAAGTAAACATAAAAGCAATCTTAATATGAATATACTGTTGTTTCCCAAGTGAACATGTAACCCATCTTAATATGTATACTGCTGTATCATAAATAAATATCTTACCCATCTTAATGAATATGCTGTTGTATCTCACGCACACATATAACCCATGTAAATGTGTATGCAGTTGTATGCAAAATATACATCTTGTCAACTTAATAGGTATGCTTAGTAATTATCTAACTCATATTTATGTTAATGCTGATGTACCTCAAGTAAACATCGATCTATTCTTAATATGTATGCTGTTATATCCTAAGTAAACATCTTACCCATCTTAACCTGTATGCATATGTATCTAAAATATACATCTAACCAATGTTAATGCTTGTGTTACAAACACATTAATATGGACTAAATGTAAATTTTGGAAACAATAGCCTACATATTAAGATGGGATGGATGTTTATTTAGAATTCATAAACTTTAGGATGGGTTTGTTGTTTACTTGAGGTAACCAGGATATATATCAAGATGGATTAGTTGTTTATTTTGGATGCAACAGCATACGCATTGAGATTATTAACATACTTAATTTATATAAGGTTGAAGAGCATTTAAAATCCTCATTGGCCAACGAATCTATACACGAAATTTCAGCTCCCTAGGCAAAGAGGTTCTGGAGAAAAAGACAAAAGAGAGAAAAGTTTACGGATGGATGGATGAATGGACGGACGCACGGAGGGACGCTGGACACCATGCCATGCCATATGCCCATGGGGCCTTTCAGGCCTGATGAGCTAAAAAGGCAGTTGAAGTGCATGACCTACCAAGTCAATAATGATTCACCAGTTTGTTTGATGATATATAATTAGCCCAGGTCATTACTAACCAAAAGCATTATCTTAAACAGCTATGTATATAAAACATCTTGTTAATTTCCTCAAATATCCATGCAAATCGTGGTGCGACATATAAAGCAACAGTGGTGTGGACATCTTCAGTGTAAAAGGCAATTTGTAGGTCTTATGCGAATTTGAGAGTTCAGTCAGCAAGATGGTTGACCATTCCATCATTGTACCATATTAAAACTCTCCTCGGAGTGTTTAGGTACAGTTACATCAGTCAGATTACTTGAACTACCTTCCAGCAGGCATCAAATTGGCCGCTCGATTAGAAATTGACTCGCATGGTTTAACCGGAGCGTGTCCATTTGTTTAAGAACTCTTTTTATTGATTTCTGAGTATTATTTAGCCATGACGGCTGTCGATTCAGATACACAAAGCTGTATCCACGACTCTTGCTGCGAACTATTGACATTCAAGATGAGGTTTTCCAGAAGAATTATGTCATGACACCTGCTGCCGACTTTTGACGTTCAAGATGATGTTTTCAAGAAGGATAATGCCCGACACCTGCTGCCAACTATTGACGTTCAAAGTGATATATTCCAGAAGGAAAATACCTTACACCTGCTGCCAACTATTGACGTTCAAGATAATGTTTTCCAGAAGGATAATCCCTGACACCTGCTGCCAACTATTGACGTTCAAGGGGATGTTTTTCAGAAGGATATTGTCCGACACCTGCTGCCCAGTATTGACGTTCAAGGTGATATACTGAACAAAGTAGTCATGCGCTTGTGCGAAGAAAGATAAAAACTTTATGAACAATACAGCCCATTTCGTCTCACGAAAAAGGTTGATCATGAATCTCTCTCTCTCTCTCTCTCTCTCTCTCTCTCTCTCTCTCTCTCTCTCTCTCTCTCTCTCTCTCTCTCTTTCTCTCTCTCTCGTATGGACACTCACGATGTACTTACACCTTACACACATGATTAAATGATGCGTAATCTTTGTATTTTATCTGTGAATGTTTGCTTAGAAAGAGAAAATCATCAATAATATTTCTTCAAGAAACTCACAGTACTCCTGCAAATGAATTACCATGGGCGCTTGAATGGGGTTGTAGATGATTCTTTTCACATGGAACCAGTCAAAGTGCAGGAACACTCATTTTTATATTCCAGTTTAGATTAATTCACAGAGTAATCTGAACAAGGTCTTTCCTATATATATTCTTCTTGGAGACCCCGAGGCAAACGCATTCATAAATCACATCTTTATCATTACAAAAGAATTTATCAATAAACAAAGATTTGGCTCCAATGACCTCAATTTCAATCACCTAACTCACTCCAAAGAACATCATTATTACCTAGAAAAATACATATTTTCGGGGACTGATCCCAATTATCTAAGAAAATGGTCATGTCTTTTCAAAAATGATAAATGTGTTGTGATTCCTTTAACTTTCTGAACCCTGTCACTGTCCACTGTCCATCCAAACTATTATCTTTAAGTTCTCTTTTGCTGTTGTACAATCCGTTATCTTATTATTTTTGTACATGATGCATAACTGAACCTATTTTTTTTTTTAATAAACACATTGGAAGAAAAGAAAAAAAAGAAAAAAGTCGAGTAAGTCGAATAACTAGAGGATAATATATACTCACATGCAAAAAAATCCGCAAACATATTTTCAAAAAGATTAAAAAGAGTGGAAAATTACTAAGTGCGTGTAGAGACTAGATTTTGAATCTATTTAGATAGATACATGTTTTGTAGAGAGATACTCCAATTCCATACATCAGAGTATGATACCTTTATTTTTATGTCTGTTCAAATACACTTTGGATGCTAAAAGATGGCTTTTGGCCAAAATGTTTGGCATTTAAGTTTAAAAAATTTAAAAAGTATAATTTTGATTAATTTAAGATGTTGTGAAGCTAAATTACCTTCATGGATTTGAATTTGTTGACGCATTACTTAAATAGCTTTTTGTCTGTCTTATCCTATCTAGTTAAGGAGATTTCCAAAACAACGATTTCTTAAAACGTGTCTTTCTCAGAAATATGAACAGATAATGTGGGGGAAAAATCGTATATCACCAACATCAAGTTCATCGTCACTGTAGGTGTAACAACATAATTGGCCAACCAGAAGGACAATGCCCAACATCTGCTGCCAACTTTTGACAATCAAGGTAATGTCTTCCAGAAACACAATGCCCAACTCAACACACACATGGTACAAAGAACTCTCTTCTAACATTTCGCTAACAATGGACATGTGCTCCCAATTCTGTCTCATTCTGCGGCTTCCAAACCAAATAGACATACCGTGGAATGAACTTGATAAGGGTCAACCCCAAGACGTTCTGAACACTGGAGAATTTCCCAGCCAATTATCCAGAGTCTCATCCACTCCATTAGAAGGCGTGTGAGAAAGATGATACTTGTTTATTGTCCTGCTGTGACTGTGAGTAGAACATGAACTATTTTTCAAAGGTTGTAATTGACAAATGTTTGTAATCACTATAATTTGACAACACAATGTGTAAAATAATGTCAAAATTTTATCCATTTATTATTTGCGAATCTTTATTCTCCATAAGCAAAATTGCACATTTAATACATGTACCATATTTTTTTCAATTTCAATGTGAAAAAGTAGTAAGTAAAATAAGTAACTGATAATAAAAATAATACAATAACAACATGTTTTTATCAAGAATGCCTCAACCATAAAGTTAGTCAAAAGCTTTTATAACGAAATATGCTTTCAAAGATGTTTTTAATAATAATAGATTTTAAAGCTACCTCTTGAAAAAGATTGAACAAGAACAAGCTGCATAATTGCCAATGTCCGTTGATTGATTCGCCTCTTTGTTACACTAAGAATAAAACAGTCCAGCCATAGCATCTAATCAAAGTCTTCAATTAACCATGTATAAGTTAGAATGCCAGTATGACACTGACCATGTACATTACCTCATATGAGGTTATATATTCCTTCATAAATACCACGCCACCAATGGTATGGTTCATATGTATATGTCTGGCTTCAACCTTGGTGCTACCATAGGAAGTGATAAAGAGAAAATCTTCGACAATATACAGATTTTCTATCAATGAATTTCCAAAAGAAGTGCTTGTCTCATAAATCATCGTTCCATTGGCACCAAACTCGGCCACTCTAATCATATATCTTGTCTTAGGACCGCCACTCCAAACTATTAGAACATTGTTTCCTGTTTGGACATGAGTTAAGACTCTAATTAAGATTGGTCTTTGATTGTGTATGTATTCAGTTTTCGACCTTATATCATAGCATTTTAACACTCTTCGCTTACTAATCCAACACATTGTCTTCCCATGAACAGAGAGGTAGCTGATTGGATCTTTAACATGAAGCCAGATTTCACATTTAAATGGAGCAGACTTAGATTGAATATATATAGTACTTTGATATTGGCTTTCGACAGAATAAACTAACTTGTCCTTGTGTTGATCCAAATACCGGGCTCTGGCCTCCTCACTGAGACGTTCCTCTGGTGAAGAAGCAGGTGTTATAATTCTCTTGAATATGCCACGCAGTTGAGACCAGAATAGAGTTCTTGTATCACGTTCATATGTAATGGAATATATAGCATCTTTTACAGTGGTTACCTTCTTTGTTACATTGGATTTCAGTGAAACTTTCAGAACATCTCTAGGTGCTGCGCAGTTAAATCTCCTTGAACATCTTGCCACCATGAAAAACAATATGTCCTTGCTAGTCTTCTGTTCAGGTATAACAATGTAGCTTTTCAACAGTTGTTGCTCAGGACTATCCTGTTTAGACTCTTTGTACAAGTTTCCAGAATCAACATCTGCAAGAACACAACGAGGGGTAGCCACACATCCTACAGCACACTGTACAGCTGTTTTACAGGGGATGTTGGTCAGATACTGACGAGTAGTGTTTACAGGAGCAGCTCTCTCATACCTCAAGTATAGTCCTTGGGCTTGAACCACGGGTATTAACATCAGTGGAATAAACCAAATGTTGGACATACTTACAACTATCCTTGTCGTGTATTAGCAAAACGATGAAATAATATGTAAGTACAATATATATATAGGGGGCTAGGTGGTTAGGTGTTTATTCAGGTGTCAATCTATTTTGTCGGGATTTAAGACTTGTTTTAAATTTTTATCAACTTTTAGTGTCATTACTATTTATTTTACCATATTGCCATTACAGAAACCCTATGAAACATGATCTTTTAAAAATGATTGATGTTCTTGCTGATGATTTAAATTTCAAATTTCCACATTAAACTGACCTTTAAGCTGACAAGCTTCATTAACATCGTTAATGCTTTGTTAACATGAGACCAGTCTAAACAGAGATTTATTGTACATGAAATAATTAACCAGGGAAAGTGTCCAAAATCAGACAATGAAAAATTAGACTAAAAGGTTGAAACTCTAAATTAGTATGTATAATATATGTACACGAAGAATAAAGGAGATAGACATGAATGGTTCCATCTCCTAGAAACTCTCAACTACATCACCTATGAATATGTTATGATTTCCTTTTTTTGTAGGCATTGCATATCATTAAGACGATTGTAATATCACAAAGAGTAATTTGACTTTTACTTTTTGATATTTTGTTGGCAGTCAGGAACTGTCAACCATGGTGAATATTGAAAAATAACTTTCTTTGGTGAGACTCCCTTCCCTTATTAACATTGAATGATTCTCTCCCTTTTCTATCTTAGTTCTCATCAGTTTATCAAAGAAATTTGGAAGTGACAGATTTCATTTAAATTTTTAAAAAATGAGTCAGCCATGACTTAAGACGTTAAGAGTGTTGGCTATTTTCATTAACATTGAATGACATTTCTATATATTTCTAATAGCATCACAGAAACTCTATGAAACATGATCTTGTAAAAAGATTGATTTTCCTATTAGTAATTCAATGTCGCTTTTAAGCTGAAATTAACTATTATTTTCTTGACACTTGATTTAAAAAAGATATTTCACATATGTTTCAAAAATAGGCACAAATCTGCCAATAAAAATTAGACTAAATGTTTAAACATCTACTGGAAGGGGAACAATAACACATGAGTAATCTCTGGGGGCAAGCTGAGAACAATATCAAAGATCTTTGGCACATGATGAGAGCATGATTAATGTTCTAAATCAATTAGTAAGGGGATTATAAAAAACAAAGTATTTCTTCTTACAGATTAAGAAATGAAAACGTAACAGTAGAAGTCTTAAAATAGTAGAACTTAAAGGTGGACACGTTGGCGAACTTAGGTATGGAAGGAGGAAATTCAGTAGGGTAATACGCAAGTAGGAAATCTCAATTAGCATTAGTCCTACTCAGCAATGCTTACATTATTATTCTTGTTACCATGCGAGTTTTAGGATGGCCAAATTCCTCAATAAGTAATTAACATTGTAGTTTTCGAGCCTTGGCGAGCTAAATACAAAGAGATTATCATGGGAGTGTGTTTTAGGATGGTCAATATTCTGCATTAGGAATAAACATTGTATTTTGCCAGCCACGGCGAGCTGAATACATAGTGTTTTTCCTTAAAGCAGCATATTTACCATCCGAAAACACACGAGTATGATAACTTCTTTATCATTCAATGTCTTTCTTTATTAATTTTGCGCAAACCAGTTTGTCAACATTGATTTCAAGTTGATATATACAAATAAACATCGTACTATTCTTATGGTAAAGGGATACAAAATAATGCCTCTTAAAATATGTTTTCAGTTAAAATAAATTTTCAATGTTTTTCAACGTCTCAAAATACGTTTCACAAATTGAAAATAGTTAACACAAGGATGGCGCACTCAAACTCACATCCTGTCGCTTCTGTGTAATCGTGACTGCAACAAGTCTAAAGGGATGAGAGTTGCTTCCCTTTCGCTCGGTTGCAAATGGCCACTCATATCACATGGAGAGCTGAACTGAATATTTGATTACTCTAAAATCCCCTTTTCACAAGTCACATTATTTTACACTCAAAATTGACGTTCGGTAAATGAATATGTGATTCACATTTCCTCTGTTACATGTGAGTATTTATAAAGTGTTTGCCCGGTAGATTCAACTCACGGTGAACATGTTTTGGCACTGCTTGATCACAATAACAAAATTGTTTTGTCGCTTCTCAAGAACTGTATGTGAAATAAAGCATGTATATTTACATGAAGCTGTCACGTTGTTGCTATCACTGTTGTTACTGCAATTTACGTCTTTATGCATATATGACCCCAACGGATACCGAAAATATTCATTGCCTTTATCCTGACGAGAACACCATATCCATTATATTATAAATAGTGTTTATTCCTCAGGCAGGAAAATTGCCAAAATTACCAAAAGCACATTTGCATGATAACCTCGTCATCATACAAAATCTTTCTTTATACATTTTGCGCAAAATGGCTTGACAGCAGTAATTTCAACGTTTTGCTCAAATGTGCCCATTGAATATATATGCAGATGAACAGTGTGATTACTCGCAATGTGAACTGATCTAAAATAATTCCTCTTAAATTTTGCAATCAGTTAAAACGAGTTTTATTTTGTCATGAAAGAGTGAGGCTATGAATTATACAACTTTGTACCAAATCTATGTTAGAATAAAAATTTTTTTTAAACTCAGTAGGTTTTTCACCATTCTACCATGAGGAATTCTCATCAGTATTTATCATGTTTCTTTGACACCTTGGAAGTAATCTGAGGTTAAATCAGTTGAATCCATTTTTCATAATTAAATTCTTCCCTTCATCATCTGTCATATCATTCCCTGTGATGTCATAACTGCTTGAGTTTATGACGTCATTGTGTTTGAATATAAACCAATTCACTCTCAGATTTTAACGTTCATGCAGTAAGCATGCTGCTTCAAATCAGAATATTCACTTTGACAGAAACAATATTAATGCGATCAGGTTACTTGCAATAGTAGATTAAGTTTCACTGTCCAACACATCAGTCCAAATTATATTTATTTCCCAAAGAGATAAACCGATTGAAGTGCTTGGAAGGAAAATATGATGGAAACCGCAAAGCGAACATAACCGCTTTATGCATTATTATTTCAATGACATAGTTTGGGTTAGAACGTTATAATTTAATGTTCGATTATAAAATAAACCAATTAAACATGACTGCCATAACAATTCATGATTAAGAATTCATTTAATTGCCAAAATGACACAGAGCATGGAAGTCCCTTTCATATACCTTGCTACATAATATGTGCTTCAAATGTCTGGCTTCTACTTTAGTCGCACCATGTGATCTGATGAAAAGAAATCCTTTGATAATATACAGATGAGTTATTCTTGTGTTTCCAAAATATGAGAAAGCATTGTTTCATTAGTATCAAATTCGCACATTCTAAGAACATAATCATTGCTATAACTCCCTAACCAAACTAGAAGAGCGTTTGTGGGACACCGCAAAAGCAGAGAAGCTCCGAAACTTTGGGTCTCGCCTTTCCCTGTTCCGCCTTCTCCTCAGCATAAATAAAATGGGAATTTTTTTGGACAAAATTTGTTTCATAGTTCAAGTTATTCTAACAAGTTGAATCATCACTTGGGTCACTTTTCACAACTTTGTTCTTAAAAACCTATTTCTGATTTAAACATTGGATCAAAAGATTAACATGGCCTTAAACAATATCTCAGGACCTTGAACTTTTACCTTCAAGTTCACACCATCTATGATTACAATCATGCAATGACTCAAAGTGTTCATTGTTAACATAAGGCATATTCACAATAGCACGCTTATGCTGTGACCTTGCCTTGACCTTTGACAGATTTCTGCAAAAACGTTTTTAAATCTTGGTCTTTCTCCATGGTTGATATATACCAAATAAGAGCCTGACAGCACAAAAATGTTTGAAGTTATCGTGTTTACAAGGATTATTGTAGTGATTTAAGAACTCATTACCTTGACCTTTGACCTTGAATGTGAATATGTCAAAATCATTCACCTGATTTATAAGAAAGAAGCTATGTACATGAGGTGTTAATACATAGTTGATCTACACTAAATAAGAGCCTGATAGTACAAATATTGTTCAAGTTATCATGTTTACAAGGATTTTTTCTAGCGATTTCAGAACTCGTAACCTTGACCTTTGACCTTGAATATGAACATGTCAAAACAATTCCCCAGGGGCATAAGTAAGAAGTTATGTATATGAGTTCTCAAAACCTTCTAGGAAAAATGTTATAGCGAATACAAAACGCTGCGGCGGCGGAGACGGCGGCGGCGACGGAAACTGCGCAAAAACTGATAGCAGCTCCGACTAAATCGGAGTTGCTAACAAACAAAAAATTAACTCCTGTTTGAATATGAATTAAGGCTTCTGTGTATTTCATTGGATTGTACATGCATTCAGCTTTTGAAGTTATCAACTTATATTTAAACGCTTTTTGTTTGCTAATCCAACACATTGTGTTATCATGAACATTGACATAAGTGATTTGATATATATAATGAAGCCACACTTTACATTTAAAGGGAACAGACTAAGAACATATGTATATGTTACAGAATGAACTGATTTCAAAATTCTCTTGAAAATGTTCTTGTTTCACGTTCATACACAATGGAATGAACAGCACCTTTCACGGTGGTTACTTTCCCTGTTACATTGGATTTCATGGAAACTTTCAGAATATCACTAGGTAAGGTTTTGGCTTTAAGAATAACCTGTCAAAAAGAGAAACAATATGCCCTCCTTGTTTGCTTCAAGGTATAAGAATGTAGTTTTTCAACAGTTGTTGCCCAGGGTTAGTGTGTTCAGACTCTTTGTACAAGTTCCCAGAATCAATATTTAACGTTTTGATGATAAATTTAAACTTTCATTATTTGCCTTTTTTTTTAGATCAGTCGAGCAAGTCTATACCACTTATGGAAGAGGTTTGCTTCCCTTTCAAAGTATTACAAATGACATGTATGGAACAGTGAAGATGGGTATGAGGTAAATGAACATAGGACACTCCACAAATATTTCAAATTTTATTAATTTCTTATCTGCCATACATACATCAGTGGCACCAGCTGCACATTAACCTGCATGATTTCTCAAATTTCTATTTCTAAAGCACCTCGTTCATACACTGCTCATGGCACAGTGAGGGAAGTGAAAGGTGGCAGCATTGTCAATGGCTTTTTAGGAGAAATAAGTATTTAGAGATGTCTTGAATGAGTCAAGTGTTTTGCAATGTGAAATAGGATTTAAACATCAGGGAAATGCACTGTAATTGCAGGTATTTAGTGATTGCATGGGTCCATGAATCAATACAGTCCAGTTATAGTAGCTTCACCAAAAACCATTGACAATTTAGAGTTCAGTTTAATGTCAATATGATACATAAAATATATAGCAATATCAGCTATGATTTAATCATCACAATTCATTTGTAAAATTCACTTGAATGCCAATATTACATTGACCATGAAATTCACTTTAAAGGAAGTAGGGTATTCAGTCGAGAATACTGTGCCACCGACAGTGTGGTTCAAATGTATACGTCTGGCTTGTACTTGGGTCCTAGCAAAATATGTAATGAAAAGGTAATCTTGAACAATATAAAGATCGTTCATTTCTGAATTTCCAATATGTGTGATGGTCTCAGAAATCATGGTTCCATTGGCATCAAACTCGGCCATTTTAATCACATGATCATCTCCCCAAACAAGCAGAATATTATCTCTTGTTGGGACATGAGTGAATAGCCCTCCGCCTTGAATGATGTATGTATTCAGTTTTTGATCTCATATTAAGGCATTTTAACATGCTGTAGTTACTTACCCAACACATTGTCTTGCCCTTCATAGTGAGGGAGCTGATATTAGCATGAACATGAAATAAAGTTTTGCATACAAATGGAGCAGCCTTAGAACACGTGAATATGGTACTTGACGAAAGCTTACGCAACACAACAGCATAAACCAACATGTCCTTGTGCTGATTCAAATACACGGCATTGTACTCCTTACTGAGACGTTCCTCTGGTGAAGCAGGTTTTAAAACTTCCTTGAATATGCCACCCGGCTGTGACCAGAAGAGAGTACTTGTCTCATGTTCATATGTAATGGAATATATAGTATCTTTCACACTGGTTACTTTCTCTGTTACATTGGATTTCAGTGAAACTTTCAGAATATCCCGAGGTAGGTTCCTTGGTCTATTTGAATATCCTGTAACCATGAGAAAGAATATACCCTGATTAGTTTTCTGTCCAGGAATAACAATGTAGTTTTTCAACAGTTGTTGCTCATGGTTTTCGCGTTCAGACTCTTTGTACAAGTTTCCAGAATCAACATCTGCAAGCACACAGCCAGGGGTAGTCACACATCCTACAGCACACTGTACAGCTGTTTTACAGGGGATGTTGGTCAGATACTGACGAGTTGTGTTTACAGGAGCGGCTCTCTCATACCTCAAATATAGTCCTTGGGCTTTAACAATGATTATAAAGATGAGAAGAACAAACGAACCATTGGCCATGTTTACAATCATCCGTGTGGAATTTGAACAGCACAATATATACTTGCGATTCATACTATTTTGTTATTTGTCAGTCACGATATAAGAAGATAACATACATTACACGTTTCATTAACCTTGAATGACATTGCCTTTAGAGAAAATCGGAAAACGGAAAACGGAAAACGGAAAGTGTATGCAAAATTATTTTCTAAACAAATGTTTTTCTCATAAAACAGAATTGAAACTGAAACGGTTCATCAACTTTTCTTCATTATGTTGACATGAAACCATTTTCAAAAAGAAAAATCATTAGTGAAATAGATACTAAGAAATAGAAAGTGTTCAAAATCACCCAAGGAGTAAGACGGCAGAACGGCAACAATTTACTACTTGTATTTATAGTGTATAACTGAAGACATTCAAACATTTAAACAATTTCAAATAAGAAATAAAGGTGATAGACCGAGGATTTGAAAGGTCGAATGCTATCCTTTGTTAAGTGGAATAAAACTTGAATGACAAGATCACTGTTAATACAAGAAGGATGAGTGTCTTGGGCTCACCTGGCACACATCAGTGGAATTGGCGTTACCAGGGCTGATATAGATCCTTGTTTAAAATGGAGTGCATCTCATCTCCTCACTAACAGCAACGTTTATTGCTATAGACAATACAACTTCCATTTCATCACAGACTATAGCATCCTATCATGTAAGTAATGTTTCAAAGATGGACAATTTAGTTTAGTTACAACATGTGGCTATGTTTCAGTCGTAAGTAGCCTTCATGGATTAAATTATCCTGTATTTTCTTTTATTTCATTCAAGGATCCTTTTCCCAAATAACGTTAGACTAATTGGCAAACATAACTAGCAGTACATTGTCAATTTTACTTACCAAAATTAGAACTTTCCAACTTAACATAGTCACAGAATCAGTTAACATGTACAAAGTAATTTTCATTAATAGTGAGGGAAACTCGATTGAATAACACCACTGAAAACGTTAACTAGTATGTACGCATATTATTTCCTATCATTTACTATATGAACTGCAGCATGCAACTCAGACAAGCCGTGTGGAGGAGCACATTTCTTCTTGATGGGTAACTAGATGTGAAAACCTTCTTACCAACACTGGCATTTCGCCTGAACTCGAGTTTCCATTGTGCTGTGTATTTGTATATATATATATATATATATATATATATATATGTACAAAATGGTCGCTTAACTGATTTTCTTCCAAGATTGATGACCCTTTTCTATGTAACAAGATCTTTCACGCTCTAATGTGACATAGCAAAAACGACCGCCTTTAAACCTTTCATTTATGCCGAAATACCACATGTGCGGATTTAAGTTTCACTTGACATGTTAAATCCTCCAAATATGATCATAATTGTTTTTCAGATGGTGCAACAACCTTATACGTGTACATACACTGAAACTTCATTTCCCCTTAAAATTCAATATTAAATTCACTATTTAACATTACAAAACCACACGAGTCTTTCGCATTTCATATGCGCCAATCACAGTACAGTGTTTGCTTTTCGATCAACAATCGCTCCTTTCGCCTTTTTATTATCACACTACTGCAGTACTTAGACGTGTTGAGCTTTCCAAGGTTAGATCTCAAGAGTTTGCACTGTGCTGTGTATTTGTATATATTTGTAAAAAATTGTGTCTTAACGTAACACTATTTTCTTCCAAGATGGATAACACTTTGCTATGTAACGAGATGTTTCACCCTCTAATGTAATATACAAATACAAAAACGAGCGCCTTTAAATGCTTTCATACATGCCAAAATCCAACATCTTGATTTGTGGCATAGTTCCTCGTTCAAAGGATTGCTACGGCCATGGTTGACGAGGACTTCCGGTCCAAAAAATGTAGTTGCTATAGCCCAGTTCAGGATCTACAACATGTTAACATGGTAAGACAACCCCTTGTTGTTGGTGCCAAACGTCATCAGTGGACTGGTCGTCTTGACAATTCCAATTCAGACAGTGTACAATTAATGAGAAATCAGAATGTTGGTGTCAATGATCGGTCGCCATTGACACCCAGAGAGTTCTTGACACCAGGACGTGCACATCATATGGTATAAAGATGCCCTTTTGGAAATCAACACCTATCAAATGTCAAATTAAAGTGTTGTTACTATCACTAAATAACATATTTGCCGCTCCCATTGCAATATTGACCCCTCCCTGCACCATAGACGAAAATATGCTACTGAAGAAGCTTGGCGCCGCCGTTGTGGTACGTGAGGTTGAACCCTCCGTTTACCAGGGACGAGAGCAAATTAAGGTTTCCCGTCGCAGCTGTTGTTGTAAGTGGTACTTTTGATGTAGATTTGATCTCATGACCTATGAATTTTGTTCCGCCTTTTGGGGAGAATTTTGTAGGTTTTGGTACCCTTTTTGGAGGAAACACAGTATGAAACGTGATTGTTTGTGAGACCTGTGTTTGAGGGTACATTATAGGTTTTGACAAACTATTTTCAGGAAACAATGTGGATTTTCTATTGCTTTTGGATAATGTCTTAGATAATTTTTCAAGTGTTAGAAGTGACGAGGTAAATTTATCTGATCCCTGGGGAAACACAGTGACATCTTCATTCATAATGTGAGGCAAAAAGATAGATTGTGTCTGCATTGTAGGAGAGAACATGGATGTTCGATCGAACAAAGTTTGGGGATACTTCTCACTGGTATTGTTCTGATTTCTTAGTCCATGCAAGTCTCGGTTGACAAAACCTAAAACAGAAAGTAGAAAAATACTACAAAATAAACCATGGTACAGTTTGCCCTTAAAGGAAGATGATTCATCCATTACATTCATCATGGAACCCATTCACATCAACCAGTTCAATCCATGGCACCCAGTGTATAATTTTATATTGAACTGTTCCATGGAAACATACTTTAAAATTGTGTTTCCTAATGAGAACTCTCAGATCAATTAGACCTAGTTTTAACTGTTTCCATGGAAATATAAGTTAACATTTTGTGTGCGATTCAAAATTATAAAGCCTAGCTCAGTGACATTTGTGAATCAGTAATCATGGAGAGATGTGTTTTGGGTTTTGTTCACCTTTTTCAGGCTGGATGAAAAAACATCTTTATTCCGGAGCAAAACTTAAAATGCTTTTTACAATTTCGTTTCCAGATTTGGAAACTAATGACTAAGGTATCTTGGAAAGTTTATATTCTTGTTTACCATATGTTAATTTTCTCACGTGGCATGATACAAGCGACTCTGTCTGCTTGTATATGTTTAATAAATAGAATATCGAACATTTCTCGTCGAAAGTATGTATATATCTCATTAAATCACTCATGAAAACATAATTTTATACTTTTAGATATGAATGTTTTCTAAATAGAACAAAAAAGTGGAACTTGTTGTTAGGAATAAATGGTTATGTTCAAAATTAAATAAAATAGAATCGTTTCATTTCTGTCAGGTGTACGATTTTTCCTCAAATTCAGAAAGTAGAAAATGATATCAAAAGTATGTTTGAAAATGTCATCACAAACATAAACGTTATATAGAACTACAAATAATCTTAATAGGAGGATTTTTCTCACAGTAACTTTAGCAGAATGCGATAAGGAATCGATTTCAGTTTAATTGATAAACTTAAACACAAAATTAAGCACTTGTAGAAGATGATTAAGATATATCTAGGGTTTTACGTATGTAGGCTGTAATTAAAGATTGCAACTGATGCAAAACTCGACTTATACTTAGTTACAACTAACACCAAGTTTCAAATCTTGAGAACTGCAAGATGGGGGGAGGCGGATAGCGGGATGATTGTTGAATGCATGTCATGGAGAAGGATTTTGGTAATCTTTACAAATATTTTCTTGCCGCTTTCAAGAGTATTTCACTTATATCGCGACTGCTAGTATTATGACAGGGAGAAAGCCCGCAAAACCATGTGGCTATGTATTGCGGTGGACCCTGAGAGCATGGGCTGTAACAAGCTAACCATGGGTGGTACTACGCTGAAATTCACTCTAGCATTGTACCCAAACCTTACAGCGTGTACAACAGTTCTCTGCTGCAGACAAAGTTGCAGTGCCCCTGGCGAGATTCGAACACCGGACCCCTTGATCCGAAGCTGAACGTGCAAACAATCTTTACGAATATTTTCTTGATGATTTGTGGATGCATGCGTAGTTCAGAGCTTATGAACGATAAAATGAAACAAAATGCAATAATTTCATATTTTAGAATATAAGTGACATGCTTCTGGTTGGTTAAACCACGTCACGTGAGACTAAAAGATGTCCTAAATATGAAACTGTCCTATTTCAATAGGGAATGAAGGGGACACCCAATATTTAACAAACGATTTATAAATGTGGGCAGGGAATCACTCTTCAAACTCTCAGATTATCCAACCATAATGCAGGTCACCAATCCAACCAGCGACGCTCGTTGTTGCTCAGATACACCGTCATTAGTCAACTGAGATATACACAGGCATTAGACAAGTTGAAAAGGGTAGCCTCCATACTTAGAGGAAGACAAGCATTTTATGGATGATTAAATGTTTTATTAACAATAGCGACGTTTCAGTATAGACGCTTATAACGTTATCGAGCATATAAACGATATAAGGATCTATACAGAAACATCGCTATTGTTCATCAAGTAGTTGATAACCATAAAATCCTTATTCATCACACCAACTTCTAGAATACCTCTCAACCATTTCATACATTGAGGATTACACAAAATATGAGACTACTTTATCAACGTAAAATTGCTGTCATGTGCTGTTTTCTTGAATCAGTTCTTCCCACATAACCTCTATTCCAAATGGGTCATACTATTCAGTAACACTATCTCCTAGATGAAAACTGCACCACCTTACATGTATGTTACTTTAAATCATGTCTTACATTGACAACTTTGTAGTGGTTGTAGGACAGAAAAGACACCCTATGTACGCGTAGAAGACGTGCCATGTAGGTAGGCTTTGTGGACCAAAATCTAGTTAAAAACACATATACATGTCAGAACGAGTAAAACATGTATGAGTTTTGTGGTGTGTCATTTTAAAATAAGCTTTAGTACGGAAGTATGTACGAGAAGAAAGACCAGAGCCACCAATTCAACACCTATTTTATACCCCCTGACCACGTTGATCGTTTTATTCATTTCTAACAATGTTCTATCATAGATACAGATACAGTGCTTTAATACGAGAAAACTGGGTCACAGCCAATCAGGTGTCTTCAGAATCTTGTTCATATTGACAACGGCCTTGGCGCCTTCACGTATTAGTTGAGCCAAAATAGGGATTTTAATTTGAAAATTGTTGACCTTGTTGCCCGAAATAAGGGTCTGACAAGCCATCTTTTGACATCTTCTTCAGAAAAGACATAGCAAACTGAAATAAACTGATATATACTCCATGGCTAATGAGTGCAATGCGGACGAAGTGCCTTGCCCAGGGACACAACACAGTGTGAGAACCAGGTCACCTTTTGTGGTCTTCACTGGGATTCGAACCCTGTCCTCTCTATAACTACATACATACCATTTATTTCACTTCTTGCCATGAAACACCATTGATCTTTTGTGAAGATTATTTTTCTTATCGATGCGTCCTGTGCTCATTTAGCCAAACACTGAAGCTTGGATTTTGACACAAACTCAATATATTTCATAGAACCGATTTCAGAACTCGCATTTCTCTTCAGTAAACAATGGATAACGAAACCAACCAAGGAACAAAGAGGCTGGTACAACACTGTTGACAAACACCAGATTAAACGTCTTTCTGTTTCATTGTGAACAAGTGAAATCTTTCTTAAAGTGCTTTAGAACAATTTGGATTTTAATTATAGCAATTATCCGTTAGATATATAATAATTGTTATCAGTTGTCACGGAAGTTTATTTTCTATAATACCGAGATAAACATTTGACATTACAAATAATTCCTTATTATCTTCTGTGATAACAGCAGTGGCAGTTTATGTTTTTCTTCTTCTAAAACATAAGTTTTCTTTTGTCACTTCTGTTATATGTTCAACAATTATTTTTCAGCAATACGAAAATTGAAATGTCAAACATTGTGCCTTACATCAGCTCAGTTTATTTATGTTATTTTCAAATAGTTTTTAACTTTCAGTTATCAAGCTTCATGTTATTGATTAAGACATAAACTTATCATTGCTTTACTATTGGATCATTAAATCTGGACCCCAATAGATTATTCTCCTTAGTTTTAATTATCCTTTTTTCAGTTGTTGAAGAGAAGTTTTGTGGTATTTTCTTGTGTTTCCTTTTGCAACTCGATTATTTCACTCACTATGCCGTGCAGGATATAACTTATTTTTGTTTATCCCTTCGATTAAGAAAACACAATTATGATAGTGAAGGACCCTGTTAAGTTCAAAATGCTGCAATGTCATCATTAGTCTACAATATTGGAAATAAATATTCATAAATGCTTTAGCAACTAGAATAGCGTTTGCGGGACACCGCAAAAGCAGAGCAGCTCCGAAACTTTGGGTCTCGCCTTTCCCTGTTCCGCCTTCTCCTCAACATAAATAAAAAGGGAATTTCTTTTGACAAAAATTTGTTCATTATTCAAGTTATTCTAACAAGTTGAATCATTACTGGGGTCCCTTTTTACAACTTTGTTCTTAAAACCTATTTCTGATTTCAAAATTGGATCAAAAGATTAACATGGCCTTTACCAATATCTCATGACCTTGAACTTTGACCTTCAAGGTCACACCATCAGTGATTACTTTTCATTGTGTATAACAATCATGCAATGACTCAAAGTGTTCATTGTTAACATAAGGCATATTCACAATACCACGCTTAAGTTGTGACCTTGCTGTGACCTTGACCTTTGACAGATTTTAGCAAAAACGTTTTCAAATCTCAGTCTTTCTCCATAGTTGATATATACCAAGTAAGGGCCTGATAGCACAGAAGTTGTTGAAGTTATCATGTTTACAAGGATTGTTGCAGTGATTTCATAACTCATGACCTTGACCTTTGACTTTGAATGTGAGCATGTCAAAATATTTCCCAAGGTGTACAAGAAAAGTTATATATATGAGGTGTTGATACCTTCATGGAAAAAAGTTAGTTAGTGATTTCAGAACTGGTGACCTTGACCCTATCTCGTTACCTTGACCTTTAAAATTCGAGTCACAAAATCAGTGATCACTTTTCATTGTGTATAGCAATCATGTTATGATTCAAAGTGTTAATAGTTGAAATAACACATTTTCGCAAAAGCATGTTTAAATCGTGCCCTCGCTGTGACCTTGACCTTTGACGGATGTTAAGGAAAACATTTTCAAATCTTGGCCTTTCTCCATAGTTGATATACACCAAAAAAGATCCTGATAGCTCAAATATTGTTCAAGTTATCTTGTTTACAAGGATTTCTTTAGCGATTTCAGAATTTGTGACCTTGACCTTTGACGTTGAATGTGAAGATGTCAAAATCATCCACCAGGTTTATAAGAAAGAAGCTATGTATATGAGGTGTTAATACCTTCTTGGGAAAAGGTTATTTAGTAATGTCAGAACTGGTAACCTTGACCATATTTCGTGACCTTGACCGTTTAAATTCAAGGTCACACAATCAGTGATCACTTTTCATTGTGTATAACAATCATGTTATGATTCAAAGTGTTCATAGTTTAAATAAGACATTTTCGCAAAAGCATGCTTAAGTCGTGCCCTCGCTGTGACCTTGACCTTTGACGGATGTTAGCGAAAATCTTTTCAAATCTTGGCTTTTCTCCATAGTTGATGTACACCAAATAAGAGCCTGAGAGAACAAATATTTTTAAAGTTATCGTGTTTACAAGGATTTTTTTAGTGATTTCAGAACTCGCGACCTTGACCTTTGACCTTGAAAATGAACATGTCAAAAGAAATCCCCAGGGGCATAAGTAAGAAGTTATGTATATGAGTTCTCAAAACCTTCTAGGAAAAAAAAGTTATAGCGAATACAAAACGCGGCGGCGAATTATATGATCAACCTTTGACCCAATTGATCACTAACTGGATACTTCTAAAAGGAAAAGAAATTTCTAGTTTTGACATGATTTGACCCCCCTGGTCACTTCAAGGAGCAGATGTAACGTTTTACAGTAGGTGTATGCATTTTGATTATGTCTCAACTTTCTTCTTGTATTATTGAGCGAAATGATAGGTTTAGTTCTTGCGCTGCCCCGACGCTGCAAATAAATCCCAAATTACTTGATATTTGCACTTACACACCCAGGGGGGAATACATGTTCAGGATGCAGCTGTTTATCACTTTTTCGAGCGAAATATCGGGAGTAGGATTTCACCTTCATGTCATCACTTAACTATGTAACTCACTATGTATATATGTTTGGCCCTGTAATCACAACATCAGAGGTTTGTATATCGATTGAATAAGAACAATCAACACAAATCCATAGAAGGAGTATAAAGGAAATGAATGATGCATGTTTGACCCTGATGATCACTAACTTCATACTTGACAGAAGAAAATTAAAACAGTAGTCTTTACAAGATTACCCCTGGTCACTTCAAAGAGCTGCTACACCTTTTTAGATTAGATTTTGTCATGGAAAACTCAACTGTCCTCTTATAAAGAGAAATGGGAAATGATAGCCCTTGATTTATTGTGTTGCTACGATGCTTCAAAGACATCCCAAATACATGATAGTTACACTAAAACACTCAAGTAGTAGAACAATGTTGCAATGCTGTGACGTCACAAAATAAGGGTCGCATAACCCATCATATGATGATCACTATATATAGTGAAGTGTTAAACCGGTTGCGTATTCAAACATTTTCAGACTTTGTTTATCAAAATTATTTGATTATCTTAGCCTGTGTAAGGATCACGAATTATATTGATTCTCTCAAAAAAGGGTGGTTCTTTTTTTATTTTTATCACGTAATATTGTGCAATTGTGACCTTGCAATGGTCTAACCGCCTTCAAATTGTACATGTCTTGCGAAAACCTTAGTTTCAGCACGCTGTCGGATATTTCATTTGATTAGTTTGGCAATCATGAATGGAACAGCATACTGAACTCGCTTCAAATAATAACACTTTAAATAAACTCTAATTTGGTATCAAACTCGCTTTCGCACATAGTAGATGAAATGTCATCTAGTAGTTTATGTTATGAGAACGGGGAGAGAAACTGGAATAATATGTGCTTGCTGAAATGACATGAATGTTTAGTATCCTCCATGTAGTTTATGTTATGAGAACGGGGAGAGAAACTGGAATAATATGTGCTTGCTGAAATGACATGAATGTTTAGTATCCTCCATGTAGTTTATGTTATGAGAACGGGGAGAGAAACTGGAATAATATGTGCTTGCTGAAATGACATGAATGTTTAGTATCCTCCATGTAGTTTATGGTATAAGAACGGGGATAGAAACTGGAATAATACGTGCTTGCTGAAATGACATGAATGTTTAGTATCCTCCATGTAGTTTATGGTATGAGAACGGGGAGAGAAACTGGAATAATATGTGCTTGCTGAAATGACATGAATGTTTAGTATCCTCCATGTAGTTTATGTTATGAGAACGGGGAGAGAAACTGGAATAATATGTGTTTGCTGAAATGACATGAATGTTTAGTATCCTCCATGTAGTTTATGGTATGAGAACGGGGAGAGAAACTGGAATAATATGTGCTTGCTGAAATGACATGAATGTTTAGTATCCTCCATGTAGTTTATGTTATGAGAACGGGGAGAGAAACTGGAATAATATGTGCTTGCTGAAATGACATGAATGTTTAGTATCCTCCATGTAGTTTATGGTATGAGAACGGGGAGAGAAACTGGAATAATATGTGCTTGCTGAAATGACATGAATGTTTAGTATCCGCCATGTAGTTTATGGTATGAGAATGGGGAGAGAAACTGGAATAATACGTGCTTGCTGAAATGACATGAATGTTTAGTATCCTCCATGTAGTTTAAGGTATGAGAACGGGGAGAGAAACTGGAATAATATGTGCTTGCGGAAATGACATGAATGTTTAGTATCCGCATGTAGTTTATAGTATGAGAACGGGGAGAGAAACTGGAATAATATGGTCTTGCTGAGATGACATGAATGTTTATCCTCCATGTACACTCTCCCAAAAAAGAAACGCATAACTGAGATGTGTTTTTCAAAGTGGACTAATTTAATTATTAATTAATGAATTAATTAGATGTCATTGTTAACTGTTATTAAAGTCTTTAAAATAAATTGAAGCACAAAAGAAACGTCACACCTCAATTGATTTCGATTAATTCAATATTTTAAAGAAATGAGATGCATTTGATTATGGCACGATGCAAAAACACCTTTTGGCAGTAGTTTTAATGACTTGATTGGAGACCGTTTTTATTTTTGATTACAATATCATTTTTTTAACTAGACAGGGGTAAGAAATTACATTTACACCAACATGACCCCTACCATGTTTAAAATGTTGTAAATGTGTGCAGGACGAGGCAAATTGATTGGTTTTCACACAAAGTATGTGTAATTTGTCGATTAACAGTTGTGTTTTAACAAAATTAATTTTTGAGAATTTTAAATTTCACAATTTTGATTTTTAATTTCTTTTTTTTTAAAAACACGTAAAACAATTCTTTGACTAATTTAATATTTTGGACTAATTCGCAAAACTATTCAGTTTTGGAATTCGACGTCTAAAACTCGAGAAATTTGACTTTATACATATGATAAAAACAACTGAGGGGTGACGTTTCTTTTGTGCTTCAGTTTATATTCTTGCACACGAACACACCATTTGGTGAATTGTCGCCAAAATACAACACCTTGAATTGCAAATATGAAAAGGTGCATTGAGAAAAATCTGTTAGCATGCTGCACGTGCAAATACGCGTATTAAAGCTCAACACCAGTGGGTATATAAACCTGGGTGTCTCGTTGCGAATCACTTTCTGCTATTATTTTTATGCGACCACCAAGATGCCAGTTGCCAGGGACTTCCATGTTAGCCAGAGTATGATTTCCCGCCTCTGTGACCGTTACAGACTCCACAACTCAACGAGAGATCGACCCAGATCTGGACCAATTCATTAGGTTGTTTCATCTTCGAAACAGGACAATCACTGCAACATATACGGCCAACCACGTTCCTGGACTACGTACAGTCTCGGCGCAGACCATGATAAATCGGCTACGAGAGCATGGATTACGTCCAAGACGGCCATATACAGCGTCTGCCCTGTTGCGTCATCACCGCCGTGCACGTGTACAGTGGTGCAGAAATGTTAGACCATGGACCCTAGTGAACTGGCGAAGTTCATGCTTTTCCGCCATGATGGTAGGACGCGTGTTTACAGAAGGAGAAATGAACGTGACTTTCGACACTGCATCCTTCCACTTGACAGATATGGCGGAGGAAGCGTCATGATTTCGGCAGCCATATCCGTGAATGCTAGGACCAATCTTGTGCGGGTACTCGGAAATTTGACAGCTGTACGCTACCGTGATGAAATTCTCCAACGTCACTTCTTCCAGCCATTGACGTTAGAAGGGAGATTTTTCAGCAGGATAATGCTAGGCCGCACACTCCACGTCTCACCACCGACTGTCTCACCAATAACAACGTGAATGTGCTGCCATGGGCATCGAAATCGCCAGATCTCAACCCCATTGAGCATTTATGGGATCTTCTTGACAGACGCGTACGACATCGACAGCTTGAACGACAGACACTTCAACAGCTGAGTGAGGCATTGCAGGATGAGTGGAGAAGGATCCCACAGCGGCAGATTCGTCGACTTATTCAATCTATGCCCAGGCGGTGCGAAGCAGTGATAGACGCTCGTGGTAGACTTTATGTAGTAGTGGGAACATACAGCTAACCCTGTGCCAACTTTGGTTTTTGTATGTGCATTAGTAATTATGTAATCTTGAATATTAAAACCTGTAAATATACACTGATTTTTCTGTTATGCAGTTCTTTTTTTGGAGAGTGTAGTTTATGGTATGCGGGGAGAGAAACTGAAATAATATGTGTTTGCTGAAATGACATGAATGTACAACTCTTGTCCTAAAGGTAACCATTCACAAAATTGTCCTGACCAAATTTGAGCATTTTGACAATGCGTTGTCTGTCTAGAATGTTATTAAAATGGTATTTTGTATGATGTTAAGTTCTTGGATAATTTGGTAAAATTGGTATTACAAAGTGCCATCTTGATAAAAACAAATATGACCTTTCTTTTACCAAGGAGGTTACTCCACTCAGTTCTTCCACAGTAACCTGTGTTACATATAGATCATTTTCTGGGATAGAAACAGAATCCTGAATGTTTGTATCACCAGTTAGTTATGCCAACAGTGACATGAAATTGTATATTTTCCACAAAGTTTCACCATTCACCAATCGACAAGACCATATGACTTTAAATGAGCAATAAGCAGGTACACACTTTTAACTGGGCAATAGACATGATCACGAGATTTTAACTGAACAATAGACAGGTCCACTTGACTTAAACTAAGCAATCGACAAGGCCATTTGACTTAAACTGAACAATAGACAGGTTCATTAGACTTGACCTAAGCAATAGACAGTACCCCGTGACCCTTACTGAGCAATAGACAGTACCCCGTGACCCTTACTGGGCAAAAGGCAGTACCCCGTAACATTTACTGAGCAATAGACAGTACCCCTTGACATTAAATGAGCAGTAGACAGTGCCCCGTGACATTTACTGAGCAATAGACAGTACCCCATGACATTTACTGAGTATTGGACAGTGCCCTGTGACATTAACTGAGTATTGGACAGTGCCCTGTGACATTTACTGAGCAGTAGACAGTACCCTGTGACCCTTACTGAGCAATAGAAAGTACCCCGTGACCCTTACTGAGCAATAGACAGTACCCCTTGACACTAACTGAGCAGTAGACAGTGCCCCGTGACATTAACTGAGCAATAGACAGTACCCCAGTACTTCAACGTCAGAGGTTTGTATATCGATTGAATGAGAACATTCATCACAAAACCATAGAAGGAGTATAAAGGATATGAATGATGCATGTTTGACCCTGATGATCACATACTTGACAGAAGAAAATGAAAACAATAGTTTTTACAAGATTGACCCCTGGTCACTTCATAGAGCTGCTACACCTTTTTACCGTGGGGTGTGCACTGATTAGATTTTGTCATGGAAAACTCAACTGTCCTCTTATAAAGAGAAATGGGAAATGATAGGTCTTGTTTTATTGTGTTGCTACGATACTTCAAAGACATCCCAAATACATGATAGTTACACTAAAACACTCAAGTAGGTGAACAATGTTGCAATGCTGTGACGTCATAAAATAAGGGTCGCATGACCCCTTATAAGAGGATCACTATATGTACTGTAGTGTTAAACTGGTTGCGTATTCAAACTTTTTAGACTTTGGTTCTTTTTTTTATTTTTATCACGAAATATTGTGCAGTTGTGACCTTGCAATAGTCTTACCGCCTTCACAATTGTACATGTCTTGCGAAAACCTTAGTTTCAGGACGCTGTCGGATATTTCATTTGATTAATTTTGGCAATCATGAATGGAACAGCATACTAAACTCGCTTCAAATAATAACACTTTAACTAAACTCTAATTTGGTATCAAACTCGCTTTCGCACATAGTAGATGAAATGTCGTCTAGTCCTCCATGTAGTTTATGGTATGAGAACGGGGATATAAACTGGAATAATATGTGCTTGCTGAGATGATATGAATGTTTAGTATCCTCAATGTGCCATCTTGATAAAAACAAGTTTGACCTCTCTCTCTTACCACGGAGGTTACTCCACTCAGTTCTTCCACAGTTACGTCTATTGCATATAGAGCACTTTCTGGAATAGAAACATAATCCTGAATGTTTGCATCACCAGTTAGTTATGCCAACAGTGACGTTGCTTCAAACTGAGCATTATGTAACTGTCGAAATGAAGATGGAGGTTAAGATAGAACAGCTGAGTGGAGTTACATCTTAGGTAAGATAATGAAGTAAGAAACGTCTCCTCCTGAAGTTGTAGCATATGCTATATCCCCGTTGATATCTAAACAATTAAGAGCTTGTGACACCTTTCGTAACAAACCGGGCTCAACTTACTCATAGAAATCATTTGACTTGAACTTTGGACTCCTGCAAAATAGTTTTAAGGATATTATTTTTTCAAAGAGCCTATAACTGAAATTGCATATTTTCCATAAAGTTATGCAGTAATGCACCATGACCATATGACCTTAACTGAGCAATAGGCAGGTCCACACTTTTAACTGAGCAATATAAAGGACCACGTGATTTAACTGAACAATCAACAAGACCATTTGACTTAAACTGAGCAATAGACAGGTCCATTTGACTTGAACTAAGTAATAGACAGTGAAACGTGACATTTACTAAGCAATATACAGTACCCCGTGACATTTACTGAGCAATAGACAGTACCCCGTGACATTTACTGAGCAATAGACAGTACCCTGTGACATTTACTGAGCAAAAGACATTACACCGTGGCCCTTACTGAGCATTAGACAGTACCCCGTGACATTTACTGAGCAATAAACAGTACCCTGTGACATTTACTGAGCAATAGACAGTACCCCGTGACATTTACTGAGCAATAGACAGTATCCCGTGACCCTAACTGAGCAATAGACAGCACCCCGTGACATTTACTGAGCAATAGACAGTGACCCGTGACATTTACTGAGCAATAAACAGTACCCTGTGACATTTACTGAGCAATAGACAGTACCCCGTGACATTTACTGAGCAATAGACAGTACCCCGTGGCCCTTACTGAGCAATAGACAGTACCCCGTGACATTTACTGAGCAATAAACAGTACCCTGTGACATTTACTGAGCAATAGACAGTACCCCGTGACATTTACTGAGCAATAAACAGTACCCCGTGACATTTACTGAGCAATAGACAGTACCCTGTGACATTTACTGAGCAATAGACAGTGCCCCGTGACATTTACTGAGCAAAAGACAGTACCAGGTAATTTGAACGGAACAATAGCCTTGTCGGACCTACCCTTTTACTCTCTTGATGTTATAAGATAATAAAAAATAGAGCCACTGGCTCTGAAGCTCATCAGGAATCATGTTATTAATTATCTCTAAGGAAAAGATTAAGATATCACATAATAAGTCATTGCCCAGTCATCAAATTTAAAAGTTATTATCAAAATTGGTTACACATTAATCCATATTCATTATAAATAATGTAGACCTTTGCAGTTTATTGTTTTCCTTCTTATTTTTATTCTGGAATTATCAACATTTATTACATAATGAAAAAGAGCCTCTATTTGTTTCTAAAAATCCTGTTTCTCATAGGCTCATAGTTTCATAGGTGCCTTTTCAATATTTAATTAATAAATTCTATTGAGCATCTGAGTGTAAGACTAAATCAGTAACACAGCAGAGAAGTAACCTGAAACCTCCGTGTATTAGCTGCTGTTTGCATCTCTGCCAGGGAGTGGTCACTCCCCAGGTCAACACCTGCAATTACACAACATGCAGACCCTGGACTCACAGCCAGTAAATTATATATTTTAAATTTTGTTTTCCCCATTTTTATTTATTTTTCTTTAATGGAAAAGAAGACGTGGTATCACAAACTCATGTAGCTAGTTTTAATAGTCTTATCTTACTTCATCACCAGTCATATTTAGTTCACATATCTAATGTTAAATAAAACATTTCATAACCCTTTTAACAAATTTTCCTATGCATCCTGTCACAATATTCAGTTCACAGGCTATTCAATAGTTCTAATTTCACATTGATTACATCAAACATGTCCATAATGTAGTATTACTCTTAAGATGGCAGATGGAGTGCACATAAAATCTCATTATGTTCACAGCTCATTATAACAGCTGTTTTAAGTGGTTACCCCTGTGATCCATATTTGGGGTCACAAGATCACCAAATCTACAATTTAGAATCCCCATTGGCCAAAGAGTCTGTACATAACATTTCAGCTTTCTAGAGCTTTTGGGACTGGAGAAAAAGATGAAAAATGTTTTTTAGGTTGTGACCCCTGTGGCCCTTATTTGGGGTCACAGGGTTACCAATTCTACAATTTAGAATCCCCGTCAGTCAAGGAGTCTGTACATACAATTTCAGCTCTCTGGAGTCATTGGTTCTGGAGAAGAAGATGAAAAGAGCTTTTTAGGTTATGACCGCTGGGACCCGTATTTGGGGTCACAGGGTCACCAAATCTACAATTTCGAATCGCCATTGTCCAAGGAGTCTGTACATAAAATGTCAGCTCTCTAGAGTAATTGGTTCTGGAGAAGAAGTCGAAAAAGTGAAAAGTTTACAGACGGACGGACGGAAGGACGGATGGACGGACGCCATCCCATGCCATAAGCCCATCGGGCCTTTCAGGCCTGATGAGCTAAAAAGAAAACATATCGGAAACAGTTGCTATTGACGTGATATTTTTGTTGGAGAAGATGATGCACACATGCGTTCAGGTGCTTAAAGATCTTATCAACTTTTTCATGTTTCAACTTTGCAAATGTGCAGATTTGTTCATGGTTATATTCACATACGTATGCAAAAGAAATTGTACATATATCCACTGATGTAATTGTATGTATCCACTGATACTAATGCTTGTCATCTAAACACGTCAATTGAAGTGTGGAGGACAGTGTTGTAGTTACTGTGCTGGCCTCTCGCCTCGAAGACCAGGGTTTGAATCCTGATGGAGGCAATAAACATGTTTGACCGTGGTCTTTTACTGTGGGAAAGACACGTCATACAGACGGCACACAGTGACGAGTCCACCCAACTGTTTAAATGGCTACCTTGCTTTGTACAATAATAATACTTCATTTGTATAGCGCTTATTTCATGCATGAGCATGCTCACAGTGCACACTTCGTTTTATTACCCTGAACGTATTGTAAGTTCGCTGCCACTACTAAGCTCTTTGTGCGACCATATTCGTCTGTGTTAACTTCTCGAGTTCAGGCACCCATTTTAATAGCCAAGGGACACATCATTGTCTTAGGCCCAGATCAGACAGTTTTATTGCCTCCAACAGGATTCAAAAACGGGTCTTTGGCTTCAAACACGACAAGACACCAAAATGCTCAACAAAGACTATGGTTCCTTCAGTCAAAATGTAAAACGACGACTTTTGATTGGCTAGAAATGAGGACTGTAAAGTTCTGCAGTGTTTGCGAGAACACAGAAATATTGTCCTACAGTAACAGGCATTACTTGGAAAAATGAGTTGAGCAACATTTTTTAATTTGTTTTGTTTAGTGGTTGCATGTCTTCAACCCCTGTAAGTGATTTTGCAAGTTTAAACAGTGAACTGATCAGCCCAGGGGACCGTCCAGTTTTGACAGCTGTTGAACTCCCTCTAGATTTATCTGATGCCCTGTTGGAGACCACGGGCGTATCGTGGATAGAATCAGCCATGGTTTTGTCGCCTTGTGATGATGCTTTCTCCAGTCCTGTGGTAGCGCTTGCAATGGGACGTGTCTCCTCGGTGGTGGTGCTTGGATTCAGCAGTCGACCTGGTTCCTGGTTATCTTGGGAGGCAGATTTCAATTTATTTTCCGGACTGGGTTCTGATGTCCTCTCTCTTGAAACGCTGATGGTTGTGGCGTTCAAATCTGAAAATGAAATATTCTAGGAATTCATGAAATCAATGGAGATCAAAAGCACGTTCAAAATGATGAGTTATGACAGGCAATTGGACCGAATGGACGATCACATAGGATAAAATTAAACACCCAACTGAAATATTCAGCGCATGTGTTTTGTGTATTATTAAAGTATTTGTTGTATTAAATGAATTTATGTCATTAAATAATACCATGTTCAACATAACAATTAAGTTATTTGAAATATATAGAGAAAAGTTTGTTTGTTTGGGCGACGTCCCGGTTTTAAGATAGCTGACATATGAAAAAGTCCATGTATGTGTTGTATTAAATGAAGCTATAATATTAGATATACATTGATCTAACATGTTCAACATCTAAAAGAAAGTTTTGCAGAAAAATATAGAGAAAAGTTATTTTCTTTAGAGGGCGTCCCAGTTCAAGATGGCCGTTATATTTAAACACCTAACTGAAATATTCAGCACATGTGTTTTGTATATTATTCAAGTATTTGATTTATTAAATGATGTTATTTCATTAGATAATACATTGATAAAACTTGTTCATCAAGTTATATTGAAATATACAGAAAAGCTCCATCCTTGGAGGGGGTTGCAGTTCAAGATGAACGACATATTAAAACACCTAACTAAAATATTCAGCTCATGTATTTCGGTATTTTTAAGTATGTGTTGTATTAAATGAAGTTATTTCATTAGATAATACCTTGTTCCAACATGTTCAACATCTAAAATAAAGTTATATTGAAATATAGAGAAAAGCTCTATCCTCGTAACCCTAAAATGTCATCAACAATGTCCACGTCTAACCGAATTTGCCCATTACAGGTCAAAGGTCAGCTCCAACACAAGGTTCACCAGGTATCCACTTATACCGATGGGTAAACTGATGCAGATGTTTTCGACAACACAAGTCTTCAAACTCATGTCTCAGACATGCAGAATCAACCTGTCAAGCAATGGCATAGGTCGACAATCCGATAACCAAAATAGGAGTTTATCTGTATTGGCCCATATCGATGCTCATATCATGATCAAACTGTATTATTACCATTGTATACACTGATTTGCCCATTACATGTCAAAGGTCAGCTCGAACACATGCATCACCAGTTACTAGAGTCAAATGTTGTCTAAGTCGACAACTGAGTCTTTAAACTCATGTCTCAGACATGCAGAATCAACCCTTCAACCTGTCAAGCAATGGCATATGTCACCCATCCGATGAACCACGCCAATTCTGGCTTAATTTCTCTATTAGGAGTCAACTGTAGTATGGAGAGGACCAAACACTTCCACATTAACCTCCTCTTTGTTCGAGCTATTCTAGTCAGCTGAAGTATACACGGTACACTCATCGGTCACTTCTTTGATGGGAATCTAGAAGTTGAGATGATGAAGGTGAGGTGATTTCGGGATTAACGTTGCTTTCAAGAGTATTTCACTTATATCACGGCTGCTAGAATTATTGCAAGGAGAAAACCCACAACAACATGTTGCATGCGAGCAACAGCTGGAACTAGCGAACCATGGCTGGTACTCCACTGTAATTCAGTGTAGCATTGCACCAAAACCTTACTGCCTGTAGAACAGTTCTCGACTTCAGACAGAGCTGCTAGATGATGAAAATTGGAGGACAATTTTATGGATAAACAACTTCTTATTCTGTGTAGGCGACAACGATACACAGTGTTTATACAATGGAATAGGTTCTACTCTATTAACACTGTAAATCATTCTCATCTGGCTTCTACTTTTGCATATGTATGTTTGACAGAGAATAACCAATGAGGTACAAGTGATTACGGGAAATATGCATTCATGAGTCGAATGATGTTCACAGTTGCAAGCCTTGGCGAATACTAATAGTGAGTGGTTTTGTACCCCCTTGTGCTTTCCGTAAAATATATTGTTATTATACACTCCTCAATGACCTAGAAGTATGACATGGTTCAAAGTTATGACATCACAAGCCTAGATATAAAGGTCATAAGTTATGAAACCTTAGTCAAACGCTGAAGGCTACAGAGTATCAAGTTTAAAAGTAATATATCTGCAGCGAAATCTAAACTCAAGCCCATAAAATCGTATTTGGCATGAATAACATAGAAATGAGTTGTAAAAGTATACAATTATGATTATTATCTCAATCTCTTAAAAGGTTTAGTGGATGGCTCGCTTTCGCTCATTCTATACCATATCATCACCATTAATACAATGGTAGCACACCAAATGGCGTGTGTGTTTTATGTACATACCCAATTGTCTTGATTTTACCATCAGACATCGACCATCACTGACGTAAACGGGGGAACTTCCCATCGTCTCCTGTAGTCCCATGGCCAGACAGTGAAGTTTGGTTGAACATCCCATAGGCTCCTGGGTGGTTGTCCCGGGTGTTATACCAACATTTCTATTCAGGAAACACTGTAATATGGAACTAAATAAAACACACACTGGTTGGTACTGCATGGTGTCGGTGTGGACCGATCTCAATGAGAAGGTGTTTCTGTGTGGAAAAGAGTCACAGAAAATTATGTCTATGGTGGTAAAGGTCATGGAGAAAGTAAACCTATGTTGATTAAAGTCATGGATAAATTGTTTCTCTGTTGATTAAAATCACGTATACATTGTTCCGATGTTGAAAACAATTCCTGTGTAGACTAAAATTGTTCTGGTGTTTACTTATGTCACGGATAAATTGTTCTGGTGTTGATTAAAGTCACGGATAAATTGTGTCTGTGTTCATTAATGTCATGGACAAATTGTGTATGTGTTGATTAAAGTCACAGAGAATTGTTCAGTTGTTAACTTAAGTCATAGCGATGTGTTCCTATGTTGATTAAAGTCACGGATAAATTGTTCCAGTGTTGAGTAAAGTCACGGATAAACTGGGTCTGTGTTCATTAATGTCATGGACAAATTGTTCCTGTGCTGATTAAAGTCACAGAGAATTGTTCAGCTGTAAACTAAAGTCATAGGGATGTGTCCCTGTGTTGAATAAAGTCACGGATAAATTGTTCCTGTGTTGATTAAAGTCACAGATAAAATGTTCCTGTGTTGAATAAAGTCACGGATAAATTGTGCCTGTGTTGATTTATGTCATTGACCAATTGCTCCTGTGTTGATTAAAGTCAAAGAGATGTGTTCCTGTGTTGATTAAAGTCATAGAGATGCGTTCCTGTGTTGATTAAAGTCACAGAGATGCGTTCCTGTGTTGATTAAAGTCATAGAGAATTGTTCCGGTGTTGACTAATGTCACGGATAAATTGTTCCTGTGTTGATTAAAGTCATGGATAGTTGTTCCTGTGTTGATTAAAGTCATGGATAGTTGTTCCTGTGTTGATTAAAGTCACGGATAAATTGTTCCTGTGTTGATAAAAGTCACTGATAAACTGTTCCTGTGTTGAATAAAGTCACTTATAAACTGTTCCTGTATTGATAAAAGTCACTGATAAACTGTTCCTGTGTTGAATAAAGTCACTTATAAACTGTTCCCGTGTTGATAAAAGTCACTGATAAACTGTTCCTGTGTTGAAAAATTATATATTCTGATATGGTAGATATGGTAGATAAAATCTTTGTATGTTGATTTATGTCACAGAGAAGTTATATCAATGTCACAGAGAAATTGTTCCTCTGTTGACGAGTGTCACTGTGAAATTGAACCTGTTTCGGATTTATCCACGGTATTATATTATTGTATACTCTAATAGAATAGAATATGGCAAACAATTATATATATATATTGGTTTCTTAGTATCCTTATCTTTAAAATAACACTATCAAAACTGAAAGTATTGTCGTCTACAACAGAGTCGTTATGAACAGATATTAGAAACCTTATCTTCGGCTTCTCCTAAAACAATATAGTTTTACTCCATTATAATTAACTTGTGTTACGGGCCTGTAAATGTCAGAACCTAGATATACTACTTGTATTTCTGCCATTATAGTGATATGAATATCAATTAGGAATCAACACAATTCATCTGTCTCTTTTTCGAATTTAGTTTTGCATTGAGTACGGGTGACATGATAGGGTTTGACAATTCAAAAACCGCTGTTATGTTTTCTTCATTAAAAATATAAACATATAGTCACACGTCACACATTCGAGTGTAATATTTGCTTTTAGTATTTCCTTTATTTGAAATAGTCAGTACACTGCATTCAGTAACGATATGCTACAGTGCCAAACATTAGTAAAAGGATTCGCTCATATTGGTTTATAGTTTTACCCTGTATTTATAACACTGCATTATTTTGATTTGAAGAGGGGCGGGTTCGAACCCTTTGGTAAATTCTCTGATATTTAAACACGAGATTCATTCTTTCCAGCTCTCAACCAGGGTTCCGTTGCACAAAGGTTACCTTAAAGTGATTGTCAACATCCATCATCTTGTTTTTTGGGCATTACATGAAATGAAAACATTTTTCTAATAACAAAGGCTATACAGATAGAACATTCACATAGTAACATATTACGTGTCTTAAACTAAAAAACAGTTTGCTGTTTCACCACTCGCAGCTTCAGTTCTCAAAGTTTTCAACAAGTGTGTGCTTGTCTTTGTTAGGTAGTGAAGAATAAACTAAAAGTCATCAGAATATTACATTCCTTGATATATTTCTATATCTTTCTATTTGATTGTGATTTTACAATGTATTAAAGGTGCTGTAGCACGGTTTTTTCATGTGATGTGTTCTCAAGTTTGTCATTTCTTTTTAACTTTACACAACATATTGTTACATTAGAGGGTAAAACATCTCATAGGATGATCCGATAAACTGTATACATATAAAACGGTATTGTAAATGTTGGGAAGTATTAAGCAACAATTTTGTAGAACTCGTCAGTGTGATAGGTAGATGTGTAAGTCATATGCCCTTTTGAGATTTCAGACAGCAATATGGTTGACCATTCCATCATTTTACCAGATTTAAAACTCTACTCTTGAGTGTTTTGTCGGTATTTTACGTAGCATTAATGATGTTAATGACGTTAATGATGGGACTTGTTGCTTCCTTGCTTGGCCCTAAACACAATGAGGATAGAACAGCATATTCACTCAAGCTGAAATGTTTGTAAGAACAATGAAGAGATTGATAATATTATTTTCATTTAAAATACCAATTGCTGTGAGAAGTAAAAAATGGATTCTCGCTGAATAAAGATATTTCACCTTTTAGCATTTATTTAAAGAGTTTCACTTTCCTTAAATAGTTTTGTGACTAAATGTTATCAACTAACTGAAATCACATAAAAATATATTGCTTCATTTTATCGGTATTGAGCCTATTTACAGTATTAAATGAGTCAGAACATCAAAATCATTAGGAAATGCCAAGAATCGAGATTGGACTGTAATCAACTCTTCGTCAGGAAAATTCCTCAAATGATATAGCAAAACCTAACACTGAGTATATGTAAAGAAAATAAACAGTGTTTGCTTCAATGAATTATCTTTGTTCATAAGTTGAGTGAAACAGTTACATCAAAATAAATAGTAATTGTCAAACGTTATTAAATACATTTATTTTGATAATCTCTGCATATGCATCGTTGTTTTAAATATTCAATTTGATATCTTTGTCAACAATTTTAAACCAATTATAATCAGTTATTATCAATACTTAACATTCCAAAATATTGCTATCGAATGTAGATTATTGCCTTTTCTCTGAATGAATCATGTTCATCTTATCTCAAATATGTTTTTAAATATTCTTAATTCTTATAATGTTATGCTGTGTTTTGCTCATTCAATAATGTATTTTGAAAGCTGCTGATCTAGGCTGACAAGAAACAAGTTTTGATTCCACCAAAGACCCTGTAATAATGAAATCGTTTCTACAATTTTGCAAGATATATTTACGAATTATGTTAAACACAAGTTGATTTTAAAGGAAGTAGGAATCCAAAAAGAGGCATGGTTCGAAGTACACAAATACTATGAACTGTTTCGTTACTCGGCAAGACACATCTTCCCTGTTACAGTCATTCAGCTGTTTAAATGGGTACCTGGACAGAAATGTTTCCCAAAGGAAGCGCTGCCCTAAGTACATCAACGATGTGTGAAATGGTGACTGCATTGTGACAACACCCCTTCTGTCTTTAGAAAGGTGAAGACAGAAGCAAACACGGCTGATCAAAAGTTTCCTTTAAATGCTTTTCACATCTCTACTAGCATATATTCATAAATATACTTTATGTCCATTGCCTTTCACCCAGGAATCCGTTAATGACATGATTGCCTTTAAGGAGTGACTAAATACATCACAATATGTGTGTGTAATAATTCAGGCAGGATAGAAGGGTAATCTTTTGAGAAAATGAAACCTGGAGAAGGTTATTGTTAAATGTGCTTTGTTCTAAGGTGAACACATGGATATATAATAAATGCAATATAATCATTTACACTTGCATTGAGAATAAGGTTGATTTGTATATATATATATATCTAGCTTATTTACGGACGGCGTTGGGTTGTGTTAAGCATGCCAAAACTTTTAAATAGAACTCTAAAATTAACACCAACAGCACTTGCTAAAATCTTTAAAAGGGTCTTCTTTTTCAGCAACGAGTTAATGTAGGACACAGATGTTCATCGGTTAAACCATGCTGCCTTAACTTTGGAAATTGAAGCCCGGATATTGCAGGTGCAAATCTTCACAGTGTTGAAATTGCATGTATTTACCCTGAATAAAGATCTGTAATATAGCTAAACAATGTGTTGGTTAATCCGCCAGAAAACAATTAAATTAGCCGATATCAATTTCATAAAAACACTTCACCAGTTTATTTCAAATTGTGCACGTCTACCTGACGACAAGGAGAGACAAGTTGGAAGATATTAGTACTCACCTTGTGCGCAGGCCATGGTTGATGATGAGCTGGAGATTTTACGAGGGCTCCCCAGCTAAGCTGATTTCGCACTCAGTTTGGCCATGGTTGATGATGAGCTGGGGATTTTGCGAGGGCTCCCCAGCTGAGCTGATTTCGCACTCAGTTTGACCATGGTTGATGATGAGCTGGAGATTTCACGAGAGTTCCCCACCTGAGCTGGTTTCGCACTCAGTTTGGCCATAGTGATAGCATTTGTCATATCGAGAGGAGCACACTTTATAGAAAACCTTAATTGTGCTTTCCTGTCTTGTGTAGAGGAACAATTATTGAAGTCAGTGCTGCCAACAACGCAAAACAAACTTCAGAAGAGTCCGTTCAGTGGTTCATTGCGTTATAACCTTACACTCTTAATGTGATGACAGGAAAATACCATACACATGTACACGCCGCTGGTAAGGATACATTTCAGAGCAGTAGCGTTATATTTCAGTATGATGTACATTTATTCTTGAATCTTGAAAATCACGTGTTAATCAAAATATCGACTTTCTTCAATGAAGGTTTTCTCATCAGCGATACTTGCTTGTGTTTCCAATTTAAACTGCCAGGCAAAAGAAAGTATTTTAAATTAAAACAAAATATGTGGAAGTATTCTTTGACAGCTGACTAAACACCTATACTTTTCAGTTTTAGATTATGACATCGAAAACTTCAGATATTTGCAATTAATAAACAACTGAGGTGAGTACTTTATTTTGCCTGCCAGTTTATAAATACAGATTCGAAGATTCAATGATTGAACCCATTGCCCTCGTTTGGAAAACGAAAACGCCACAGTTACATTGCAAAGTTAGATTTAAATGAAGCTATGTATAAATGCCACCGATAAGCTCCAGCACGTTTCAAACAATATTACTCAATACAGGATCTGCATCAGCAAACAATCAAAGCCTTGATATGTGATATGTGTGAAAAATTCAACAATATGATTATAATTGTACAATGATCACTAGCAATCTATCAGAGAGAAAATCATTAAAATATTTATATTCAATTATTAAAGAAACTAAGAGGCAGCTACTGGTCTATTAAAATATCTACATTTGATCATGAGCTAAACAACGTCTATAACAGATATAACAATCTATTTAACTGTTTACATTAAATCATACACATAATTGCACTGCAAGTTGACAATGAAATGTATTCGACTTACCTGATTCCAAGACCATTCACATTTACAGACGTGACATCCCAGTAGCAACAGGGGAACATTTTTCTTTCAATGAACACTGTTCTCTCTGACAGCGCTTATAGCAGGTGCTACATTTATCTTGTTTAGATATTGTATTGTATATATTTATTACAGCGGCGTGTACATTGGATAAAAACATAGATATTGAAACATTATGATAGTTATGATTTCGTAATTTGGTCATGAACGTATCCAAAAGTTAATAACTAAAAGTCATCAATAATTCAGTAACAAAGGCCAATAATTGTTCCCAGATTAAATGCATTCGAAATCAGCCGAGTAAACCCGTTAAAACTGTATTTACTAAACCATAAATCATATAAAAGTTGAAATATTTTCTGCATCGGTTACTTACCAGATGAGTTTAGGTGATGGGATCTAATGCATCTCTCAAGAGTATTTCACTTATATCATGGCTGCTAGTATTATTGCAGGGAGAAAACTATCTATTGCGATGAAACATGAAAGCATCAGCTGAAGTAACAATTCATTGGTAGAAGTGTCAGTACAGCATTGCACACAAACCTTACAGTTCTCAACAGCAGACACAGTTGTCTAGCTCCCGGAGGGATTCGAACCATGAACCTCCAGAACAGTACTTCCAGAACCAGAATTTCATGATGCCTGGTAACAGAGATGACGAGGGATCTAAACAGGATGTGTCGAATCATGAAGATTCCAAGATCTTCCAAACAGTGGATAAATAAGTCAGTATGGTCCGCTATAAGGTTTCCTGAGCACCTACAATGAACCCATCAATGTAAGCAGATATAATAGCACCTAAACCTCATACGTAAGATACAACCGGTAGAATAACCTTACAGAAATGCATGTGGCTACATGACAAGCCACCTGTAGTACACATCATCAACCTAAAAAGCAGGATAATCTCTGTCATCACGATATATAGGTACATGATTAAAGCCATCTTTAATGTCCAAGGTAACAAGATGATTGCCCGTCTTAATAATGTCTGTGCCAAGAGAATAAAGAAATAAACATCCTTACGTTACTTGCCTTCTATTACCAAAACTCTTACAATACTAGGGCGGTAGGACAAGATATTGCAGCAACATTTAGATGATTGGCAATAGCTCGTGGCAAAAGTCCAGAATTGTTTCTCTGTAGTCAATGAAACAACTTGACACTTTCAGTTCAGACTGACGGAACAAACAATGCTGAATACTCTTCATTAAGGTAGTCAATGTCAGCAATGAACAATGAATAATTAATTATGGAACACACACTGTAGGTCCACACCTACTCAGCACGTCATATTTCCTTGACAATTGTTGTTGAGAGTCTTTTACACTCTATATGTTCTCTGAATATAAGAATCCCTGCCAGTGACGAAATCGTGTATCACTGTTAAGGCGAGGCTGGCATGAGAGGAAAGAGAATGGCTGTGATCCGTGATCAAACCACGTTCATTAGCGTGTTCACGTTGTCAGGTCGAACCCTCAACTTGCCCAATGTGTACTTCAAAGCTGTTGAAAAGATTTAAAATAGCTATAATTTTTTCACTTTGAAGTTTACACAGATTCCCGAACGTTGGTTGGTTGAGGGCGCGGTCGTGTGATCAAGATTTTAAGGTTCATTATCCATGAACTCTTGGAAAATCGTCCATACTCGTGTGAACGCTTTCAGGTCGTGTGAACGTTTGAGGGTACTGTTGGCCTAGCGTTTTTTCCTGATTGAGCGTGCTTTTGTTAGCAAATTTCAAACAGTTACCATTTACCGACTTATTTGATTGAAAAACATAATCTCAATATCATACTACCTTCTTAATTGTTAAAATAAATAAAACATTTCAATAAAACATCGCGCATACTAAACTGTTTGCTGTTGAACTCAACGAGTCACAAAAGTAACACCTATTCTAGAACTGAAAGACATTCACGATTGCAGGCTGAATACAAATTATGCAATTTAGATAAGCAAATACTCACAATCTAACCGGGATTCGGATTTGAGCAGTCGTGGTAATGAAATATTTTTTTTCCGACTGTTGTTTATATAATATTGACGAGGATATAACAACAAATGTGGGTTAACTGTGATCTCGTGTCCCTGTCATATTAGATTTTATTACTCTTCACTCAGCATGATGAGTGTCACAGGTTTCATCGAATATGTAATGACGAAAAATAACTCAAGAAATTATATGAATTGAATGTTAGTTTGTGTGTTTGCACTGGAAAATGAACGATGTCAAAGCAGTATTCACGGGAGTTTGAATCCCCCTTTGACATCGTTCATTTTGCAGTGCAAACACACAAACTGACATTCAATTCTTAAATGTTCCTATGTTCGGCAATTGTCTTCAAACTCGTGTTTTCTTTCCCACTCATTTTGGAGGATTCGAATTAAAGGTGTCCTGCCTGCAAGGATGAGCCACGACATCAAAGCTCGTGACGTCAGTAAAATATTATAATATTAGTCTTATGGTATGACAGTGTAAATAATCTGAGGTGTGTACAGAATTGTAAAAAGTTATAATCGATTGATTTTGTCTATTACAAACTTAGGTCTCAACAAAATTGTCAACCATAAGGCAGAAGTCGTTCAATGCTAAAGGTAAAATTGTCTTTTGGTATGAATCACAACATTGCACTCAACATTAATATTGCAAATTGTTTTAATTTATTATCTACTTTACTTACATCAATGGCAGCACCTGCACATTTAAACAGCATGATTGATTTCTCACATTTGTATCCAGTGTTAAAAAAAAGTAGGTAATAATAATTTTGCATCAATAAAAAGGAGAACATTCTAAAGCACGTCACTCATATATTGCTCCTGACACAGTGAGGGAAGTGAAAGGTGGCAGCTTTGTCAATGGTTTTTTTGCGGAGAGATAAGTATTCAGAGATGTCTGAATGAATCTAGTGTTTCACAATGTGTGACTGTCTCTGGGATAGGATTCCTGCATCAGAAAAATGCACCGTAATTGCAGGTATTTGCTGATTGCTTGGGCCCCTCTGTTTCACCAAGGATCAATACAGTCCAGTTATAGCAGCTCCACAAAATACAACCATTGACGAATTAGAGTTCAGTTAAAGGTAAATATGATACAAAACATAAATAGTAATATGAAATCTGATTTAATCAACACAATTCAATTATTAAATTCACTTGAATGCCAGTTTTACATTGACCATGAAATCCACTTTAAATGAGGTCGGGTATTTAGTCGAGAATACTGTGCTACCTACAGTGTGGTTAAAATTTACAAGTCTGGCTTCTACTTGGGTGCTTCCAAAACACGTAATGAAAAGGTAATCTTCAACAATATACAGACTGTTCATTTGTGAATTTCCAATGTGTGTGATCCTCTCAGAAAGCATGGTTCCATTGGCACCAAACTCGGTCATTTTAATCACATACCTTTCACCATAACCTTCTCCCCAAACTAGCAGAACATTATCTCCTGTTTGGACATGAGTAAAGACTTGAATAGCCCTCTGCCCTGGATGGTGTATATATTCAGTTTTCGATCTCATATCATGGCATTTTAACACCCTGTAGTTACTAACCCAGCACATTGTCTTGCCCTTCATACTGAGGAAGCTTACATTAGCATGAACATGAAGCAATGTTTCACGTACAAATGGAACAGACTTAGAACACGTGAATATGGTACTTGACGAAAGTCTATGCAACACAACAGCATAAACCAACTTGTCCTTGTGCTGATTCAAATACAGGGCACTGTCTTCCTTACTGAGACGTTCCTCTGGTGAAGCAGGTTTTAAAACCTTCTTGAATATCCCACCCGGCTGTGACCAGAAGAGAGTACTTGTCTCATGTTCAAATGTAATGGAATATATAGTATCTTTCACACTGGTTACTTTCTCTGTTACATTGGATTTCAGTGAAACTTTCAGAATATCCCTAGGTAGGTTCCTTGGTCTATTTGAATATCCTGTAACCATGAGAAACAACATACCCTGATTAGTTTTCTGTCCAGGAATAACAATGTAGTTTTTCAACAGTTGTTGCTCATGGTTTTCGCGTTCAGACTCTTTGTACAAGTTTCCAGAATCAACATCTGCAAGCACACAGCCAGGGGTAGCCACACATCCTACAGCACACTGTACAGCTGTTTTACAGGGGATGTTGGTCAGATACTGACGAGTTGTGTTTACAGGAGCACCTCTCTCGTACCTCAAATATAGTCCTTGGGCTTTTATAATGAATATAAAGATGAGAAGAACCAACGAAATATTGGCCATGTTTACAACCATCCGTGTGGAATTTGAACAACACAATATATTTACGATTCAGACTATTTTGTTATTTGTCAGGCACGATATAAGAAGATAACATAAACTACATGTTTCATTAACCTTGAATGACCTTGCCTTTAGATAAAATCGGAAAACGGAAAGTGTATGCAAACTATTTTCTAAACAAATGTTTCTCTCATAAAACAGAATTGAAACTGAAACGGTTCATCAACTATTCTTCATTACGTTTACATTAAACCATTTTCAAAAAGAAAAATTATCATTAGTGAAATATTAAGAAATAGAAAACGTTTAAAATCACTCAAGGAGTGAGAAGGCAGAACGGCAACAAATTACTACATGTATTTATAATGTATAACTGAAGACATTCCTACATTTAAACAATTTCAAATAAGAAATAAAGGTGATAGACCGAGAATTTGAAAGGTCGAATGCTGTCATTTGTTGAGTGGGATACAACTCAAATGACAAGAGCACTGGTAATACAAGAAGGGTGAGTTTCTCTGGATATATCTGACTTCAGTGGAATTGGCGTTACCAGGGTTTATAGAGATCCTTCTTAAACATGGAGTGCACCTCATCTCCTAACTAACGGCAACGTTTATTGCTATAGACAATACAATTTAAACAAACAACACTTCATTACATCACACACTATAGCATCCTATAATGTAAGTAATGTTTCAAAGATTGACAATTAATTTAGTTACAACATGTAGCCATGTTTCAGTCGTAAGTAGCCTTCATGGATTAAACTATCCTGTATTTTCTATAATCACTGCTTAATATCCTTTTCACTATGTTAGATTAATTGGCAAAAGCCACTCGCAGTACATTGACCATTTTATTTATCAAAATAAGAACTTTCCAATTTGAAATAGTCACAGGTTAAGTTAACATTAACAAAGTAATTTTATTAATGAAAATTAGAATTTTAACAAGACTAAACAAAGTCACAAAATCGGCTAAGATGAAAAAAGTAATTTTCATTAAAAGTGAGGGAAACTCGATTGAATAACACCACTGAAAACGTTGAATAGTAAGTACGCATATCATTGCCTATCATTTACCATATGAACTGTATCATGGAACTCACTGAGGAGCACATTTCTGATTAAATGATAACGAGTTGAGAAAACATTCTTACCAACACTGCCATTTCGCCAATGATGACGTTAGGTGCGGTAGCACAGAACAGTTATGGAGATGCAATAAGGCTTAGATCAACCAGTGAAGAAGAGTGCCACGAGTTATGCCTTGCTAGGGAATTTGAGGTAAAAACGGAAGTGTGAAGACCAAAGTCCTGTGGCAGTTCTAATTATAATTTCATCCATCACTCAGAGAGTTCTTGACACAAGAACGTCACATCATGTGGTATGTAGTTGCCATTTTTTCTAAATCAACACCTATCAAATGTCAAATTAAACTGCTGTTACTATCACTAAATAACATATCTGCCACTCCCATTGCAATATAGACCTCTCCCTGCACCATAGACGAAAAGACTGAAGAAGCTTGGCGCCGCCGTTGTGCGTGAGGTTGTGCTAGAAGGTCGTTGCACCAGAAAACGCCTTATTGTCATTTTTTTTGGAAATGAACAGCCGTCAAATTGAGGTGTTGTTACTGCCACTAAATAATGCATTTGCTGCTCCGACTGCAATATTGACTCCTCCTTGCAATATTGTCGAAAACATGCTACTGAAGAAGCTTGGCGCCGCCGTTGCTGTGTATGAGGTTGTGCTAGATACTGGTGCAGAGGTCGTTGAAGTCAACAATACACCATTGTCATTTTGTTTGCTATGGGGTTTGTTTGCCTTTGCCATATTGACCCCTCCGTTTACCAGGGACGAGAAGAAACTAAGGTATCCCGTCGCAGCAGTTGTTGTACGTGGGGCTTTTGATGTTGGCAATATTTTCATTAGAAATACGTCAGAATGCACAGAATGTTTTGAAGTCAAACTTTCGTATTCATTTGACAAAAGATCATAATATGAGGAAGTTGTTAACGTGCCTGATAATTCTGTCTTTCCAAGGTGACGGACTAGAGGGAAAGTAAGTTTCCAATTCTTTCGGGAGAAGCTGGTAGATTTCCTCTTACTATTTAGAGATTGTGCGGTAAATCTCTTTTGGTGTCTTTGACATAATACTGTAAATTTGGCCTCATGACCTATGTATTTTGGGGTGAATTTTGTAGATTTTGGTGCCCTTTTTGGAGGAAACACAGTAGGTCTGGACATTATTTTTTGAGGAAAGGTGGTTATTTGTGAGACAATTTTTTGAGGAATAAATTTTGACAAACTTTTCTCAGGAAACAATGTGGATTTTCTAACGCTTTGGGATCGCGTCTTAGATTTCATTTCAAGTTTTAGACGTGACGTGGTAGATTTATCTGATCCCTGGGGAAACACTGTGACATCTTCATTCATAATGTGAGGCAACAGGGTAGATTTTGTCCGGCTTCTAGGAAAGAACATGGATTTCTGATCAAACAAAGCTCTGGGATACTTCTCATGGGTATTGTTCTGATTTCTTAATCCATGCAAGTCGCGGTTGGTAAAACCTAAAACAGAAAGTAGAAAAATATTACAAAATAAACCATGATACAATTTCCCCTTAAAGGAAGATCATTCATCCTTTACATTCATTCTGAAACCCATTCAAACCAACCAGTTCAATCCACGGCACCCACTGTAGAATTTTATATTGAACTGTTCCATGGAAACATGCTTTAAAATTATGTTTTGGAATGGGAAATCTTAGAAAATAAGACCTTGCTCAGTGAAACGTAGTGAGTGGAACAGCCATCATGTTTTTTTACAATTTCGCTTCAATAACAGATTTTGAAAACTAATGTTCACTATATCTTGGGAAGTATATATTCTTGTGAAGCATGTGTAACTTTTCCCACTTGGGGGGAATATAACCAACTTTGTCCATTGGTTTATGTTTAATAAATTGAACATTGAAAATTTTTCGTCAAATGACATGTATATATCTCATTATGCCATTTATGAAAATATAATTTTATACTTATAAAAAGAATAAAAATAGTGGAATTTGTTTTTAGGAATCTATGATGTTCGAAATTAAATAAAATAGCATCCTTGTCACTTCTGTCATTGCCACGTTTACGATTTTCCCTCAAGTTCAGAAAATAGAAAAATGATATCGAAAGTATATTTGAAAATGTCATCAGAAACGTAAACTTTGAATAAATCAATAATAAGTATACTGTGATAAGGAAACGATTTCAGTTAATTGATGTACTAAAAGACAAAATTAAACACTTGTTGAAGATAATTTAGATATATCAAGCGCTAACATATGTAAGCTATAATTAAGAATCCAACTGATACAAAATTCGACTTATACTTAGTAACAATTAACACCAAGTCGCAAATTTTGAGAACCAGTCAGTCGGGGGAGGGGAATGGGGGATGATTTTAGAATGCATGTTTATGGAGGATGATTTTTGGTAATCTTTGCGAGTATTTCTTCATGCTTTTGGGATGCATGTACAGCTCAGATGATCTGATATGATACAATTAGACAAAGTGCAATAAATTTCATGTTTTGAATATAAGTGACATGCTTCTGATTGGTTAAACCAGGTCACGTGACCCGTAAAAATGTCATAAATGTGAAAATGACCGTTTCAATTAAAAGGGAATTTATGAAGCGCACATGTCCACACAGAATGGATTGCTCAATGTGTAATCTGTGTATTATTACCAAGGTCTAAACCAAGCTCCCAAAAACAGATCTTGAAGGTTCCCTCCAACACAGCGTTCACCTGGTACCCAATTGTACTGCTGTGTGAATAGATACTCTTTTTAATAAAGTCTCTCACCCAAGGTGACACCCCATGTTTGCCAACTAATTTATAAATGTGGGACAGGGATTCACAATCAAACTCTCGGATTATCAAAGCATGACGCAGGTCACTGATCCAAGCAGAGACGCTCGTTGTTGCTGAAGTTCATTGTCAGTGGTCAATTGGGATATTCACAGGGATGAAACCAGTTACAAAGAATAGCCTCCAAACGTTGAGGGTTATACAAAATACGGGACTACTTTATCAAGGTAACATTGCTGTCACACGCTGTTTTCTCTAGTCAGTCATTATTCCCACGCAACCTCTGTTCCAAATGAGCCATTCTTCCTGCGCTACAGTACGAGTAAACCATGTGATAGTTTTGAGGTATGTCAGTTAAAATGGGCTTTAGTAATATAGTATGGCTGTAGGACAGAGAGACACAGTCCGCAGATCAGAAAGATGCAGAGCCACGAAAGTAATACCTATATGATTACACCTGACCACATTGATCATTGAAGTTAAAATCCCAGACTACAGACACAGTGCATCATGACGACAAAACTGTTGATATTGGCAAGGGCCTTGGCGCCTACACCTGTTAGTTGAAACAGACTGGGAATTTAAATTGAAAATTGGTGACCCTTTTGCCCAAAATAGCGGGGTTACAGACCATAACCTAAAAAACTATTTTCACCGTCTTCTTCCGAACGAAAAGAGCTAGAAACCTGAAATATATTGCACAAATACTCCCTGGCCAACGGTTATAAATAATAGATTTGCTGTCGGTGGCCCCAAATAAGTGCCATGACCTAAAAATTGATTTTCATCGTCTTCTCAAGAACGAAAAGGCATAGCAAGATGAATTGCTGTCTACTGACTAGTAAGCCAATGGGTATTTTAAATTGTAGATTTGGTGAACCTGTGAATCCTAGACAGCTAAAGTATTGCATACAGATAATGGGGATTGTCAATTGAAGTTTGACCTTAAAGCTATTTTGCCTTCCTTTTGGAGCAAACCAGACTCAAAATTTTAAATCATGCGTAGACTGCTCAGCCAATTGGGATTATAAATACCAGATAAGCAACGACCTCAAGAGCTATATTCGTCTTCTTTTTCCTAAGCCTAAAAACTGCAATTTTTTGTATCGTTTAGACACTTTGACCCATGTGGATTATAAATTGTAGATTGGTTATACCTCTGGCAACTAAAGGCTATTTGAGCTACAGAGCCAATGGCTCGTTTTCCTCCTCTAGAATGCATGCTCAAACCGCTGTTAATATTATTAGCCTGAAGTGGTTGTACTTACAGTGCCTATCCTACTACTCCTACCGTGTACAGTCACCCATTTAAACAGCTGGGCGGACTGAGTGCACTGTGGACGAAGTGCCCTAGCCAGGGATGCAACATAGAGTGAGAACCAGGTCACATTTGTGAGTGTCTTCACCGGGATTCGAACCCTGTCCTCTCTATAACTACATACATACCATTTATGTCACTTCTTGCGATGAAACAGCGTTGATCTTTTGTAAAGATGATGTTTCCTATTGGTGCGTCCTGTGCTCCTTTAGCCAAACAGTGAAGCTTCGATTTTGACACAAACTCAATATATTTCATAGAACCGGCTTCAAAACTGGCATTTCTCTTCAGGAAACAATGGAGAAAGAAACCAACCACGGAACAAAGAGGCTGGTACCACATTGTTTACAAACACCGGATTAAACCTCTTTCTGTTTCATTGTGAACAAGTGAAAGTTTTCTTAAAGTGCTTTAGAACAATTTGGATTTTAAGTATAGCAATTATCTGTTAGTTTAAAATAGTTGTTATCAGTTGTCACAGAAGTTAATTTCTATAATACAACGATAAACATTTGACATTTAAAGTAATTCCTTATTATCTTCTGTAAGGTGATAACAGCAGTGGCAGTTTGTGTTTAAATGATTTTCTTACATTAAGTGTTCTTTTGTCAGAGGTTTCAACACACTTATGTTTAAGATATAAACTCATTATCGCTTTACTATTGGATCATTAAATCGGGACACCAATAGATTTCTCTCCTTAGTTTTAATTATCCTTTCTTCAGTTGTTGAAGAGAAGTTTTGTGGTATTTTCTTGTGTTTCCTTTTGCAACTCGATTTTTTCAGTCACTATGCCGTGCAGGATCGATGAGAAATAACTTATGTTAGTTTATCACTTCGATTAAGAAAGATACAATTATAAAAGTGAAAGCCCCTGTTAAGTTCAAAATGCTACAATGTCATCATTAGTGTAAAATATTGGAAATAAATAGTCATAAATGCTTAAGCAATAAATGGCCAATCTTACCAGATTATCTTCTGGTTTCCCAGTTCTACAGTCTCACGACATGCCGTTTTTCGCGATATTGACAAACGTGAACTTTCACATAGATAATTACGATCATTATGTCTACCGTCTTATCTTCTCTCATGTACTGTACTGAAGTATATAAACATATTTGCAGGATAAATTATATGTTTTTTTGTCGCAAATATCACGAAATGAGACAGGAGAGAAGGTCGATCGAAGGGGATATGGTTGTATTGTTGTTTGAATTCAGTATTGGGGTTTCTGCAACCCGTACAAGTACTCTGCAAACATGAGAGGGAGGATGTTGAATGTGATGAACTGTTTGCCTGCCATCTTAAACAATAAATTAGGTGTGTCAACATTACACAATCACTTTGAGAGAGCCAAGGGTTATAATAGAGCTCCAGCCCAGAGCCCTCTTGACTAAAAAAGGTTATTTTCCTTTAAAGGATATTTTACAAGGAAAATAAAGGATTATTGTAGGCAGTTTAAAACTATATATCGACGAATAAGTAAACTTTAGTAAGATAACTTGTCATTCCCCGTCACAGGTTGGTTTATATTACCAATATTACAAATTAAAGTAAAATACTGATATTAAAAGCCAAAGGTTTCTCTAATATTCGATAAGAAGGTGAATTTCTTTTAAGAAATACATTATATGATAAAGAGATGATTTACCCCTAGTCATTAGTTATGGTTAATATAATGATAATAAGTTCTTCTTAACTGCTTATCTTAATTTTGAATGGGTAAAAGATAACTATGAAGAGATATTCCAAAATTAGATTTACAGATTTTGATTTGAATTAGGTAAATAAATTTTGGTTCCAGTCCATAGTTGTAAAAAATGATGTGTATTTGATCATTATTCAGCATGCTGCCAATCACATTGTAGTTGGTATTATCCTACCTAGATAATAAAATAAGTTGTCGTTTCACCCTGCTGAAAAGTAGAAAATGAATTTTGTTTTGACTTTTGCCAAAATGCAGTGTAGTCATCAATCGCCTGTCATCATAATATGACTCATCTTGTACAAATGATTATCATACCCCAATAATAAAATAAATTGCCATTTAACCCAGCTCAGAAGTAGGAAATGATTAGTTTGTGTTTTATCGCCTGTCGTCATAATATGACTCATCTGATGATTACACATGATTAGAATATATTACTAATCAATTTAACAACTTCCCTTGCATGAAAAGGTTTATACTCTTTATCATTTCCACTTCATTCCAGAATGATTTATATCAGTTTTGCACTTGTCAGAAACTATTTCGGGGATGATAAAATATCACACAAGAGGGTAACGTTTCCATGTAATTTAATTGGCAGGGAGTTGATAATTAAGTATTGTACAATCCTCTAACCCGTAGGTCTTACGGCATAGTGTATTCATCTTTGTAGCAGTCTTATCTCTCGGTTTTGCAAAGCCGTGACAAGGATATATACACGAGACTAGTCGACTGTAAAACAAAACTCAACATTTTCACGAAAGCTTGTTCACTTACTTGTGTAGCTTAGTGTAAAAATCACGCAAATTGGTTTTCACTGTTACATCAATAAAAGTACATCAAATACAATGACAAGGAATCATCTTAAATAACTGTCAAAAAGAATCATTCTCAAACACATCCTGTGATCACAACGTCAGAGGTTCGTATATCGATTGAATGAGAACATTCATCACAAATCCATAGAAGGAGTATAAAGGAAATGAATGATGCATGTTTGACCCTGATGATCACTAACTTCATACTTGACAGAAGAAAATGAAAACAAAAGTTTTTACAAGATTGACCCCTGGTCACTTCAAAGAGCTACACCCTTGTGTTGTGTTGCTACGATACTTCAAAGACATCCCAAATACATGATAGTTACACTAAAACACTCAAGTTGGTGAACAATGTTGCAATGCTGTGACGTCACAAAATAAGGGTCGCATGACCCCTCATAAGAGGATCACTATATGTAATGTAGTGTACCGGTTGCGTATTCAAACTTTTTCAGACTTTGGTTCTTTTTTTTTATCACGAAATATTGTGCAGTTGTGACCTTGCAATAGTCTTACCGCCTTCACAATTGTACATGTCTTGCGAAAACCTTAGTTTTAGCACACTGTCGGATATTTCATTTGACTAATTTTGGCAATCATGAATGAAACAGCATACTAAACTCGCTTCCAAATAATAACACTTTAATTAAACTCGTGAATAATTTGGTATCAAAATCACTTTCGCTCATAGTAGATAAAAGGTCGTTTAGTATCCTCCATGTAGTTTATGGTATGAGAAAGGAGAGAGAAACTGGAACAATATGTGCTCGCTGAAATGACATTAATGTTTAGCATCCTCCATGTAGTTTATGGTATGAGAACGGGGAGAGAAACTGGAATAATAATGTGCTCGCTGAAATGACATGATTGTTTAGTATCCTCCATGTAGTTTATGGTATGAGAACGGGGAGAGAAACTGGAATAATAATGTGCTCGCTGAAATGACATGAATGTTTAGTAACCTCCATGTAGTTTATGGTATGAGAACGGGGAGAGAAACTGGAATCATATGTGCTCGCTTAAATGACATGAATGTACAAGTCCTAAAGGTAACCATTCACAAAATTGTCCTGACCAAATTTGAGCCAAAATTTTTACAATGCGTTGTCTACTTGAATGTTATTAAAATGGTATTTTGTATGTTGTTAAGTTCTTGCATAATTTGGTAAAATTGGTATTACAAAGTGCCATCTTGATAAAAACAAATATGACCTTTCGCTTACCACGGATGTCACTCCACTCAGTTCTACCACAGTTACCTCTATTGCATATAGAGCACTTTCTGGGATAGAAACATAATCCTGAATGTTTGCATCACCAGTTAGTTATGCCAACAGTGACGTTGCTTCAAACTGAGCATTATGTAACTGTCGAAATGAAGATGGAGGTTAAGATAGAACAGCTGAGTGGAGTAACATCTTAGGTAAGATAATGAAGTAAGATACGTCTCCTCCTGAAGTTGTAGCATATGCTGTATCCCCTTTGAAATCTAAACAATTAAGAGCTTGTGACTCATCTCGTAACAAACCGGGCTCAACTTACTCATAGAAATCATTTGACTTGAACTTTGCAAAATAGTTTTAAGGATATTATTTTTTCAAAGAGCCTATAACTGAAATTGCATATTTTCCATAAAGTTATGCAGTAATGCACCATGACCATATGACCTTAACTGAGCAATAGGCAGGTCCACACTTTTAACTGAGCAATAGACAGGACCACGTGATTTAACTGAACAATCTACAAGGCCATTTGACTTAAACTGAGCAATAGACAGGTCCATTTGACTTGAACTAAGCAATAGACAGTGAAACGTGACATTTACTAAGCAATATTCAGTACCCCGTGACATTTACTGAGCAATAGACAGTACCCCGTGACATTAACTGAGCAATAGACAGTACCCCGTGGCCCTTAATGAACAATAGACAGTACCCCGTGACATTTACTGAGCAATAAACAGTACCCTGTGACATTTACTGAGCAATAGACAGTATCCCGTGACATTTACTGAGCAATAGACAGTACCCCGTTGCCGTTACTGAGCAATAGATATACCCCGTGACATTTACTGAGCAATAGACAGTACCCCGTGACATTTACTGAGCAATAGACAGTACCCCATGACATTTACTGAGCAATCGACAGTACCAGGTAATTTGAACGGAACAATAGCCTTGTCGGACTTACCCTTTTACTCTCTTGATGTTATAAGATAAAAAAAAATAGCGCCACTGGCTCTGAAGCTCATCAGGAATCATGTTATTAATTATCTCTAAGGAAAAGATTAAGATATCACATAATAAGTCATTGCCCAGTCATCAAATTTAAAAGTTATTATCAAAATTGGTTACACATTAATCCATATTCATTATAAATAATGTAGACCTTTGCAGTTTATTGTTTTACTTCTTATTTTTATTCTGGAATTATCAACATTTATTACATAATGAAAAAGAGCCTCTATTTGTTTCTAAAAATCCTGTTTCTCATAGGCTCATAGTTTCATAGGTGCCTTTTCAATATTTAATTAATAAATTCTATTGAGCATCTGAGTGTAAGACTAAATCAGTAACACAGCAGAGAAGTAACCTGAAACCTCCGTGTATTAGCTGCTGTTTGCATCTCTGCCAGGGAGTGGTCACTCCCCAGGTCAACACCTGCAATTACACAGCATGCAGACCCTGGACTCACAGCCAGTAAATTATATATTTTAAATTTTGTTTTCCCCATTTTTATTTATTTTTATTTAATGGAAAAGAAGATGTGGTATCACAAACTCATGTAGCTAGTTTTAATAGTCTTATCTTACTTCATCACCAGTCATATTTAGTTCACATATCTAATGTTAAATAAAACATTTCATAACCCTTTTAAAAAAATTTCCTATGCATCCTGTCACAATATTCAGTTCACAGGCTATTCAATAGTTCTAATTTCACATTGATTACATCAAACATGTCCATAATGTAGTATTACTCTTAAGATGACAGATGGAGTGCACATAAAATCTCATTATGTTCACAGCTCATTAAAACAGCTGTTTTAAGTGGTTTCCCCTGTGATCCTTATTTGGGGTCACAAGATCACCAAATCTACAATTTAGAATCCCCATTGGCCAAAGAGTCTGTACATAACATTTCAGCTTTCTAGAGCTTTTGGAACTTGAGAAAAAGATGAAAAATGCTTTTTAGGTTGTGACCCCTGTGGCCCTTATTTGGGGTCACAGGGTTGCCAAATCTACAATTTAGAATCCCCGTCAGTCAAGGAGTCTGTACATACAATTTCAGCTCTCTGGAGTCATTGGTTCTGGAGAAGAAGATGAAAAGAGCATTTTAGCTTATGACCCCTGGGACCCTTATTTGGGGTCACAGGGTCACCAAATCTACAATTTCGAATCGCCATTGACCAAGGAGTCTGTACATAAAATGTCAGCTCTCTAGAGTAATTGGTTCTGGAGAAGAAGTCGAAAAAGTGAAAAGTTTACGGACGGACGGACGGACGGATGGACGGACGCCATCCCATGCCATAAGCCCATCAAGCCTTTCAGGCCTGATGAGCTAAAAAGAAAACATATCGGAAACAGTTGCTATTGACGTGATATTTTTGTTGGAGAAGATGATGCACACATGCGTTCAGGTGCTTAAAGATCTTATCAACTTTTTCATGTTTCAACTTTGCAAATGTGCAGATTTGTTCATGGTTATATTCACATACGTATGCAAAAGAAAATGTACATATATCCACTGATACTAATGCTTGTCATCTAAACACGTCAATTGAAGTGTGGAGGACAGTGTTGTAGTTACTGTGCTGGCCTCTCACCTCGAAGACAAGGGTTTGAATCCCGATTGAGGCAATAAACATGTTTGACCGTGGTCTTTTACTGAGGGAAAGAGACGTCACACACGCTGCACACAGTGACGAGTGCACCCAACTGTTTAAATGGCTACCTTGCTTCGTACAATAATAATACTTCATTTGTATAGCGCTAATGTTATGCATGAGTATGCTCACAGTGCACACTTCGTTTTATTACCCTGAACGTATTGTAAGTTCGCTGCCCCTACTAAGCTTTTTGTGCGAACATATTCGTCTGTGTTAACTTCTCGAGTTCAGGCACCCATTTTAATAGCCAAGGGACACATCATTATCTTAGGCCCAGATCAGACAGTTTTATTGCCTCCAACAGGATTCAAAAACGGGTCTTTGGCTTCAAACACAACAAGACACCAAAATGCTCAACAAAGACTATGGTTCCTTCAGTCAAAATGTAAAACGACGACTTTTGATTGGCTAGAAATGAGGACTGTAAAGTTCTGCAGTGTTTGCGAGAACACAGAAATATGGTCCTACAGTAACAGGCATTACTTGGAAAAATGAGTTGAGCAACATTTTTAAATTTGTTTTGTTTAGTGGTTGCATGTCTTCAACCCCTGTAAGTGATTTTGCAAGTTTAAACAGTGAACTTATCAGCCCAGGGGACCGTCCAGTTTTGACAGCTGTTGAACTCCCTCTAGATTTATCTGATGCCGTTTTGGAGATCACGGGCGTACCGTGGATAGAATCAGCCATGGTTTTGTCGCCTTGTGATGATGCTTTCTCCAGTCCTGTGGTAGCGCTTGCAATGGGACGTGTCTCCTCGGTGGTGGTGCTTGGATTCAGCAGTCGACCTGGTTCCTGGTTATCTTGGGAGGTAGATTTCATCTTATTTTCCGGACTGGGTTCTGATGTCCTCTCTCTTGAAACGCTGATGGTTGTGGCGTTCAAATCTGAAAATGAAATATTCTAGGAATTCATGAAATCAATGGAGATCAAAAGCATGTTGAAAATGATGAGTTATGACAGGCAATTGGACCGAATGGATGATCACATTGGATAAAATTAAACACCCAACTGAAATATTCAGCGCATGTGTTTTGTGTAGTATTAAAGTATTTGTTGTATTAAATGAATTTATGTCATTTAATAATACCATGTTCAACATAACAATTAAGTTATTTGAAATATATAGAGAAAAGTTCTATTGTTTGGGCGACGTCCCAGTTCAAGATAGCTGACATATGAAAAAGTCCATGTATGTGTTGTATTAAATGAAGCTATAATATAAGTTATACATTGATCTAACATGTTCAACATCTAAAAGAAAGTTTTGCAAAAAAATATAGAGAAAAGTTCTTTCCTTTAGAGGGTGTCCCAGTTCAAGATGGCCGTTATATTAAAACACCCAACTGAAATATTCAGCGCATGTGTTTTGTATATTATTCAAGTATTTGTTTTATTAAATGAAGTTATTTCATTAGATAATACATTGATAAAACTTGTTCATCAAGTTATATTGAAATATACAGAAAAGCTCCATCCTTGGAGGGGGTTGCAGTTCAAGATGAACGACATATTAAAACACCTAACTTAAATATTCAGCTCATGTATTTCGGTATTTTTAAGTATTTGTTGTATTAAATGAAGTTATTTCATTAGATAATACCTTGATCCAACATGTTCAACATCTAAAATAAAGTTATATTGAAATATAGAGAAAAGCTCTATCCTCGTAACCCTAAAATGTCATCAACAATGTCCACGTCTAACCGAATTTGCCCATTACAGGTCAAAGGTCAGCTCCAACACAAGGTTCACCAGGTATCCACTTATACCAATGGGTAAACTGATGCAGATTTTGTCGACAACACAAGTCTTCAAACTCATGTCTCAGACATGCAGAATCAACTTGTCAAGCAATGGCATAGGTCACCAATCCGATAACCAAAATAGGAGTTTATAGTATTGGCCCATATCGATGCCCATATCATGATCAAACTGTATTATTACCGTTGTATAAACTGATTTGCCCATTACAGGTCAAAGGTCAGCTCGAACACATGCATCACCAGTTACTAGAGTAAAATGTTGTCTAAGTCGACAACTGAGTCTTCAAACTCATGTCTCAGACATGCAGAATCAACCCTTCAACCTGTCAAGCAATGGCATATGTCACCCATCCGATAAACCACGCCAATTTTGGCTTAATTTCTCTATTAGGAGTCAACTGTACTATGGAGAGGACCAAACACCTCCACATTAACCTCCTCTTTGTTCGAGCTATTCCAGTCAGCTGAAGTTTAAACGGTACACTCATCGGTCACTTCTTTGATGGGAATCTAGAAGTTGAGATGATGAAGGTTAGGTGATTTTGGGATTAACGTTGCTTTCAAGAGTATTTCACTTATATCACGGCTGCTAGAATTATTGCAAGGAGAAAGCCCGCAACAACATGTGGCATGCGAGCAACAGCTGGAACTAGCAAACCATGGCTGGTACTCCACTGTAATTCAGTGTAGCATTGCACCAAAACCTTACTGCCTGTAGAACAGTTCTTTACTACAGACAGAGCTGATAGATGATGAAAATTGGAGGACAATTTTATGGATAAACAACTTCTTTATTCTATGTAGGCGACAACGATACACAGTGTTTATACAATGGAATAGGTTCTACTCTATTAACACTGTAAATCATTCTCATCTGGCTTCTACTTAATTCTTCTCATTCCCATCTCATTTAATACTATAAACATTAAGAAATTTTATTTATATAACCTCCAGTAATATTTTCATATGTATGTTTGACAGAGAATAACCAATGAGGTACAAGTGATTACGGGAAATATGCATTCATGAGTCGAAATGATGTTCACAGTTGCAAGCCTTGGCGAATACTAATATTGAGTGGTTTTGTACCCCCTTGTGCTTTCCGTAAAAGATAATGTTATTACACACTCCTCCATGACCTAGAAGTATGACATGGTTCAAAGTTATGACATCACAAGACTAGATATAAAGGTCATACGTTATGAAACCTTAGTCAAACGCTGAAGGCTACAGAGTATCAAGTTTAAAAGTAATATATCTGCAGCGAAATCTAAACTCAAGCCCATAAAATCGTATTTAGCACGAATAACATAGAAATGAGTTTGTAAAAGTATACAATTATCATTATTATCTCAATCTCTTGAAAGGTTTAGTGGATGGCTCGCTTTTGCTCATTCTATACCATATCATCACCATTAATACAATGGTAGCACACCAAATGGCGTGTGTGTTTTATGTACATACCCAATCGTCTTGATTTTACCATCAGACATCGACCATCACTGACGTAAACGGGGGAACTTCCCATCGTCTCCTGTAGTCCCATGGCCAGACAGTGAAGTTTGGTTGAACATCCCATAGGCTCCTGGGTGGTTGTCCCGGGTGTTATACCAACATTTCTATTCAGGAAACACTGCAATATGGAACTAAATAAAACACACACTGGTTGGTACTGCATGGTGTCTGTGTGGACCAATCTCAATGAGAAGGTGTTTCTGTGTGGAAAAGAGTCACAGAAAATTATGTCTATGGTGGTAAAGGTCACTGAGAAAGTAAACCTATGTTGATTAAAGTCACGGATAAATTGTGTCTGTGTTCATAAATGTCATGGACAAATTGTGTATGTGTTGATTAAAGTCGCACAGAATTGTTCAGTTGTTAACTTAAGTCATAGCGATGTGTTCCTGTGTTGATTAAATCACGGATAAATTGTTCCAGTGTTGAGTAAAGTCACAGATAAATTGGATCTGTGTTCATTAATGTCATGGACAATTTGTGTATGTGTTGATTAAAGTCACACAGAATTGTACAGTTGTTAACTAAAGTCATAGCGATGTGCTCCTGTGTTGATTAAAGTCACGGATAAATTGTTCCTGTGTTGATTAAAGTCACAGATAAATTGTTCCTGTGCTGATTAAAGTCACAGAGAATTGTTCCACTGTAAACTAAAGTCATAGGGATGTGTCCCTGTGTTGAATAAAGTCACGGATAAATTGTTCCTGTGTTGATTAAAGTCACGGATAAAATGTTCCTGTGTTGAATAAAGTCACGGATAAATTGTGCCTGTGTTGATTTATGTCATTGACAAATTGCTCCTGTGTTGATTAAAGTCAAAGAGATGTGTTCCTGTGTTTATTAGAGTCATAGAGAATTATTCCGATGTTGACTAATGTCACGGATAAATTGTTCCTGTGTTGATTAAAGTCATGGATAGTTGTTCCTGTGTTGATTAAAGTCACGGATAAATTGTTCCTGTGTTGATAAAAGTCACTGATAAACTGTTCCTGTGTTGAATAAAGTCACTTATAAACTGTTCCTGTGTTGATAAAAGTCACTGATAAACTGTTCCTGTGTTAAATAAAGTCACTTATAAACTGTTCCCGTGTTGATAAAAGTCACTGATAAACTGTTCCTGTGTTGAAAAATTATATATTCTGATATGGTAGATATGGTAGATATGGTAGATCAAATCTTTGTATGTTGATTTATGTCACAGAGAAGTTATATCAATGTCACAGAGAAATTGTTCCTCTGTAGACGAGTGTCACTGTGAAATTGAACCTGTTTCGGATTTATCCACGGTATTATATTATTGTATACTCTAATAGAATAGAATATGGCAAACAATTATATATATATTGGTTTCTTAGTATCCTTATCTTTAAAATAACACTATCAAAACTGAAAGTATTGTCGTCTACAGCAGAGTTGTTATGAACAGATATTAGAAACCTTATCTTCGGCTTCTCCTAAAACAATATAGTTTTACTCCATTATAACTAACTTGTGTTACGGGCCTGTAAATGTCAGAACCTAGATATACTACTTGTATTTCTGCCATTATAGTGATATGAATATCAATTAGGAATCAATACAATTCATCTGTCTCTTTTTCGAATTTAGTTTTGCATTGAGTACTGTTGACATGATAGGGTTTGACAATTCAAAAACCGCTGTTATTTTTTCTTCATTCAAAATATTAATAAATAGTCACACGTCACACATTCGAGTTAAATATTTGCTTTTTGTATTTCCTTTATTTGAAATAATCAGTACACTGCCTTCAGTAACGATATGCTACAGTGCCAAACATTAGTAAAAGGATTCGCTCATATTGGTTTGTAGTTTTACCCTGTATTTATAACACTTCATTATTTTGATTTGAAGAGGGGCGGGTTCGAACCCTTTGGTAAATTCTCTGATATTTAAACACGAGATTCATTCTTTCCAGCTCTCAACCAGGGTTCCGTTGCACAAAGGTTACCTTAAAGTGATTGTCAACATCCATCATCTTGTTTTTTGGGCATTACATGAAATGAAAACATTTTTTTAATAACAAAGGCTATACAGATAGTACATTCACATAGTAACATATTACGTGTCTTAAACTAAAAACAGTTTGCTGTTTCACCACTCGCAGCTTCAGTTCTCAATGTTTTCAACAAGTGTGTGCTTGTCTTTGTTAGGTAGTGAAGTATAAACTTAAAGTCATCAGAATATTACATTCCTTGATATATTTCTATATCTTTCTATTAGATTGTGATTATACAATGTATTACAGGTGATGTGGCACGTTTTTTGCATATGAAGTGTTCTCAAGTTTGTCATTTCTTCTTAACTTTACACAACATAGTGTTACATTAGAGGGTAAAACATCTCATAGGATGATCCGATAAACTGTATACATATAAAACGGTATTGTAAATGGTGGGAAGTATTAAGCAACAATTTTGTGGAATTCGTCAGTGTGATAGGTAGATGTGTAAGTCATATTCCAATTTGAGATTTCAGACAGCAATATGGTTGACCATTCCATCATTTTACCAGATTTAAAACTCTACTCTTGAGTGTTTTGTCGGTATTTTACGTAGTATTAATGATGTTAATGACGTTAATGATGGGACTTGTTGCTTCCTTGCTTGGCCCTAAACACAATGAGGATAGAACGGCATATTCACTTAAGCTAAAATGCTTGTAAGAACAATGAAGAGATTGATAATATTATTTTCATTTAAAATACCAATTGCTGTGAGAAGTAAAACATGGATTCTCGCTGAATAAAGATATTTCACCTTTTAGCATTTATTTAAAGAGTTTCACTTTCCTTAAATAGTTTTGTGACTAAATGTTATCAACTAACTGAAATCACATAACAATATATTGCTTCATTTTATCGGTATTGAGCCTATTTACAGTATTAAATGAGTCAGAACATCAAAATCATTAGGAAATGCCAAGAATCGAGATTGGACTGTAATCAACTCTTCGTCAGGAAAATTCCCCAAATGTTATAGCAAAACCTAACATTGAGTATATGTAAAGAAAATAAATAGTGTTTGAATTATCTTTGTGCATAAGTTGAGTGAAACAGTTACATCAAAATAAATAGTAATTGTCAAACGTTATTAAATACATTTATTTTGATAATCTCTGCATATGCATCGTTGTTTTAAATATTCAATTTGATATCTTTGTCAACAATTTTAAACCAATTATAATCAGTTATTATCAATACTTAACATTCAAAAATATTGCTATCGAATGTAAATTATTGCCTTTTCTCTGAATGAATCATGTTCATCTTATCTCAAATATGTTTTTAAATATTATTAATTCTTATAATGTTATGCTGTGTTGTGCTCATTCAATAATGTATTTTGAAAGCTGCTGATCTAGGTTGACAAGAAACAAGTTTTGATTCCACCAAAGACCCTGTAATAATGAAATCGTTTCTACAATTATGCAAGATATATTTACGAATTATGTTAAACACAAGTGGATTTTAAAGGAAGTAGGTATCCAAAAAGAGGCATGGTTCGAAGTACACAAATACTATGAACTGTTTCGTTACTTGGCAAGACACATCTTCCCTGTTACAGTCATTCAGCTGTTTAAATGGGTACCTGGACAGAAATGTTTCCCAAAGGAAGCGCTGCCCTAAGTACATCAACGATGTGTGAAATGGTGTTGTGACTGCATTGTGACAACACCCCTTCTGTCTTTAGAAAGGTGAAGACAGAAGCAAACACGGCTGATCAAAAGTTTCCTTTAAATGCTTTTCACAGCTCTAGTAGCATATATTCATAAATATAATTTATGTCCATTGCCTTTCACCCAGGAATCCGTTTAAGGAGTGACTAAATACATCACAATATTTGTGTGTAATAATTCAGGCAAGATAAAGGTAAAGTATTTATCGAGAGAAGGGTCATCTTTTGAGAAAATGAAACCTGGAGAAGGTTATTGTTAAATGTGCTTTGTTCTAAGGTGATCACCTGGATATATAATACATGCAATATAATCATTTACACTTGCATTGAGAATAAGGTTGATTTGTATATATATATATATATATATATATATATATATATATATATATATATATATATATATCTAGCTTATTTACGGACGGCGTTTGGTTGTGTTAAGCATGCCAACACTTTTAAATAGAACTCTAAAATAAACACCAACAGCACTTGGCTAAAATCTTTAAAGGGTCTTCTTTTTCAGCAAAGAGTTAATCTAGGACACAGATGTTCATCGGTTAAACCATGCTGCCTTAACTTTGGAAATTGAAGCCCGGATATTGCAGGTGCAAATCTTCACAGTGTTGAAATTGCATGTATTTACCCTGAATAAAGATCTGTAATTTAGCTAAACAATGTGTCGGTTAATCCGCCAGAAAACAATTAAATTAGCCGATATCAATTTCATAAAAACACTTCACCAGTTTATTTCAAATTGTGCACGTCTACCTGACGACAAGGAGAGACAAATTGGAAGATATTAGTACTCACCTTGTGCGCAGGCCATGGTTGATGATGAGCTGGAGATTTTACGAGGGCTCCCCAGCTAAGCTGATTTCGCACTCAGTTTGGCCATGGTTGATGATGAGATGGGGCTTTGGCGAGGGCTCCCCAGCTGAGCTGATTTCGCACTCAGTTTGACCATGGTTGATGATGAGCTGGAGATTTTACGAGAGTTCCCCACCTGAGCTGGTTTCGCACTCAGTTTGGCCATGGTGATAGCATTTGTCATATCGAGAGGAGCACACTTTATAGAAAACCTTAATTGTGCTTTCCTGTCTTGTGTAGAGGAACAATTATTGAAGTCAGTGCTGCCAACAACACAAAACAAACTTCAGAAGTGTGGGTTTAGTGGTTCATTGCTTTATAACCTTACACTCTTAATGTGATGACAGGAAAATACCATACACATGTAAACGCCGTATTTCATAGCAGTAGCGTTATATTTCAGTATGATGTACATTCATTCTTGAATCTTGAAAATCACGTGTTAATCAAAATATGGACTTTCTTCAATGAAGGTTTTCTCATGAGCGATACTTGCTTGTGTTTCCAATTTAAACTGCCAGGCAAAAGAAAGTATTTTAAATTTTAAAAAAAACATGTGGAAGTATTCTTTGACAGCTGACTAAACACCTATACTTTTCAGTTTTAGATTATGACATCGAAAACTTTAGATATATGCAATTAATAAACAACTGAGGTGAGTACTTTATTTTGCCTGCTAGTTTATAAATACAGATTCGAAGATTCCATGATTGAACCCATTGTCCTCGTTTGAAAAACGAAAACGCCACAGTTACATTGCAAAGTTAGATTTAAATGAAGCTATGTATAAATGCCACCGATAAGCTCGAGCACGTTTCAAACAATATTACTCAATACAGGATCCGCATCAGCAAACAATTAAAGCCTTGATATGTGATATGTGTGAAAAGTTCAACAATATGATTAAATTGTACAATGCTCACTAACAATCTATCAGAGAGAAAATCATTTAAATTTTTATATTCAATTATTTAAGAAACTAAGAGGCAGCTACTGGTCTATTAAAATATCTACATTTGATCATGAGCTAAACAACGTCTATAACAGATATAACAATCTATTTAACTGTTTACATTCAATCATACACATAATTGCACTGCAAGTTGACAATGAAATGTATTCGACTTACCTGATTCCAAGACCATTCACATTTACAGACGCGACATATATCTCAACCCAGTAGCGACAGGGGAACATTTTTCTTTCAATGAACACTGTTCTCTCTGACAGCGCTAATAGCAGGTGCTACGTTTATCTTGTTTAGATATTGTATTGTATATATTTATTGCAGCGGCGTGTACATTGTTTGTATGTCACATAACACCCTGTGAATAACTTGGATAAAAACATAGATATTGAAACATTATGATAGTTATGACTTCGTAATTTGGTCATGAACGTATCCAAAAGTTAATAACTAAAAGTCATCAATAATTTAGTAACAAAGGCCAATAATTGTTCCCAGATTAAATGCATTCGAAATCAGCCGAGTTATTCCTGGTTTTAAACACGTTAAAACTGTATTAATTAAAACATAATTCATATAAAAGTGTAAACATTTTCTGCATCGGTTACTTTCCAGATGAGTTTAGGTGATGGGATCTAATGCATCTCTCAAGAGTATTTCACTTATATCATGGCTGCTAGTATTATTGCAGGGAGAAAACTATCTATTGCAATGAAACATGAAAGCATCAGCTGAAGTAACAATTCACAGGTAGAAGTGTCAGTACAGCATTGCACACAAACCTTACAGTTCTCAACAGCAGACAAAGTTGTCTAGCTCGCGGAGGGATTCGAACCATGAACCTCCAGAACAGTACTTCCAGAACCAGAATTTCATGATGCCTGGTAACAGAGATGACGAGGGATCTAAACAGGATGTGTCGAATCATGAAGATTCCAAGATCTTCCAAACAGTGGATAAATAAGTCAGTATGGTCCGCTATAAGGTTTCCTGAGCACCTACAATGAACCCATCAATGTAAGCAGATATAATAGCACCTAAACCTCATACGTAAGATACAACCGGTAGAATAACCTTACAGAAATGCATGTGGCTACATGACAAGCCACCTGTAGTACACATCATCAACCTAAAAAGCAGGATAATCTCTGTCATCACGATATATAGGTACATGATTAAAGCCATCTTTAATGTCCAAGGTAACAAGATGATTGCCCGTCTTAATAATGTCTGTGCCAAGAGAATAAAGAAATAAACATCCATACGTTACTTGCCTTCTATTACCAAAACTCTTACAATACTAGGTCGGTAGGACAAGATATTGCAGCAACATTTCGAAGATTGGCAATAGCTTGTCGCAAAAGTCCAGAATTGTTTCTCTGTAGTCAATGAAACAACTTGACACATTCAGTTCAGACTGACTGAACAAACAATGCTGAATACTCTTCATTAAGGTAGTCAATGTCAGCAATGAACAATGAATAATTAATTATGGAACACACACTTTAGGTCCACACTTGGTCAACACGTTATGTCCCCTACTCAGCAGCTCATATTTTCTTGACAATTGTTGTTGAGAGTCTTTTACACTCTGATATGTTCTCTGAATATTAGAATCCCTGCCAGTGACGAAATCGTGTATCACTGTTAAGGCGAGGCTGGCATGGGAAGAAAGAGAATGGCTGTCATCCGTGATCAAACCGCGTTCATTAGCGTCTTCACGTTGTCAGGTGGAACCCTCAACTAGCCCAATGTGTACTTCAAAGCTGTTGAAAAGATTTAAAATAGCTATAATTTTTTACTTTGAAGTTTACACGGATTCCCGTTTGTTGGTTGAGAGCGCGGTCATGTGATCAAAATTTTAAGGTTCATTATCCATGAACTCTTGGAGAATCGTTCATACTCGGTGAACGCTTTCAGGTCGTGTGAACGTTCGACAGTACTGTTGGCCTAGCGTTCTTTCCTGATTGAGCGTGCTTTTGTTAGAAAATTTCCAACGGTTACCATTTACCAACTTATTTGATTGAAAAACATAATCTCAATATCATACTACCTTCTTAATTGTTAAAATAAATAAAACATTTCAATAAAATATCGCGCATATTAAACTGTTTGCTTTTGAACTCAACGATTAAGGCCTATTCTAGAACTGAAAGACATTCACGATCGCAGGCTGAATACAAATTATGCAATCTAGATAAGCAAATACTCACAATCTAACCATTATGAACTAACGGGATTCGGATTTGAGCAGTCGTGGTAATGAAATATTTCTTTTCCGACTGTTGTTTACATAATATGGACGAGGATATAACAACAAATGGCAGCCGTCATGCCATGACGTCATTCAAAGGACGGATTACTGTGATCTCGTGTCCCTTACATATTAGATTTTATTACGCTTCACTCAGCATGATGAGTGTCACAGGTTTCATCGAACAGGTAATGACGAAAAATAACGAAAGAAATTATAAGAATTGAATGTTAGTTTGTGTGTTTGCACTGGAAAATGAACGATGTCAAAGCCGTATTTAAACTCTAACGTGATCTTGCTCGCAAGCTCGCCTCGTTCACGGGAGTTTGAATCCCCCTTTGACATCGTTCATTTTCCAGTGCAAACCAAAACGCTGACATTCAATTCTTAAATGTTCCTATGTTTGGCAATTCTCTTCAAACTCGGGTTTTCTTTCCCACTCATTTTGGAGGATTCGAATTAAGGGTGTCCTGCCTGCAAGGATGAGCCATGACATCAAAGCTCATGACATCAGTAGAATATTAGACTGTCTTATGTTATGACAGTGTAAAGAATCTGAGGTGTGTGCCGAATTGTAAAAAGTTATAATCGACTGATTTTGTCTATTACAAACTTAGGTCTCAACAAAAATGTCAACGATAAGGCAGAAGTCGTTCAATGCTGTAGGTAAAATTGTCTATTGGTATGAATCACAACATTGCACTCAACATTAATATTGCAAATTGTTTTAATCTCTTATCTACTTTACTAACATCAATGGCAGCACCTGCACATTTAAACAGCATGACTGATTTCTCACATTTGTCTCCAGTGTTTAAAAAAGTATGTAATAATAATTTTGCATCAATAAAAGAGACCATTCTAAAGCACCTCATTCATATATTGCTCCTGACACAGTGAGGGAAGTGAAAGGTGGCAGCTTTGTTAATGGTGTTTTTTCCGAGAGATAAGTATTTAGAGATGTCTTGAATGAATGTAGTGTTTCACAATGTGTGACTGTTTCTGGGATAGGATTCCTGCATCAGAAAAATGCACCATAGGTGCAGGTATTTGCTGATTGCTTGGACCCCTCTGTTACATCAAGGATCAATACAGTTCAGTTATAGCAGCTCCACAAAATACAACCATTGACGAATTAGAGTTCAGTTAAAGGTTAATATGATACCACACAAAATAGTAATATGAAATCTGATTTAATCAACACAATTCAATTATTAAATTCACTTGAATGCCAGTTTTACATTAACCATGAAATCCACTTTAACTGAGGTTGGGTATTTAGTCGAGAATACTGTGCTACCTACAGTATGGTTCAAATTAACACGTCTGGCTTCTACTTGGGTGCTTCCAAAACACGTAATGAAAAGGTAATCTTCAGCAATATACAGACTGTTCATTTGTGAATTTCCAATATGTGAAATCAACTCAGAAAGCATGGTTCCATTGGCACCAAACTCGGTCATTTTAATCACATACCTTTCACCATAACCTTCTCCCCAAACTAGCAGAAAATTATCTCCTGTTGGGACATGAGTGAAGACTTGAATAGCCCTCTGTCCTGGATTGTGTATATATTCAGTTTTTGATCTCATATCATGGCATTTCAACACCCTGTAGTTACTAACCCAGCACATTGTCTTGTCCTTCATACTGAGAAAGCTTACATTAGCATGAACATGAAGTAATGTTTCACGTACAAATGGAACAGACTTAGAACACGTGAATATGGTACTTGACGAAAGTCTATGCAACACAACAGCATAAACCAACTTGTCCTTGTGCTGATTCAAATACAGGGCACTGTCTTCCTTACTGAACGTTCCTCTGGTGAAGCAGGTTTTAAAACCTTCTTGAATATCCCACCCGGCTGTGACCAGAAGAGAGTACTTGTCTCATGTTCATATGTAATGGAATATATAGTACCTTTCACACTGGTTACTTTCTCTATAACTTTGGATTTCAGTGAAACTTTCAGAATATCCCTAGGTAGGTTCCTTGGTCTATTTGAATATCCTGTAACCATGAGAAACAATATACCCTGATTAGTTTTCTGTCCAGGAATAACAGTGTAGTTTTTTAACAGTTGTTGCTCATGGTTTTCGCGTTCAGACTCTTTATACAAGTTTCTAGAATCAACATCTGCAAGCACACAGCCAGGGGTAGCCACACATCCTACAGCACACTGTACAGCTGTTTTACAGGGGATGTTGGTCAGATACTGACGAGTTGTGTTTACAGGAGCAGCTCTCTCATACCTCAAATATCGTCCTTGGGCTTTTACAAAGAATATAAAGATGAGAAGAACAAAAGAAATATTGGCCATGTTTACAACCATCCGTGTGGAATTTGAACAACACAATATATTTGCGATTCAGACTTTTTTGTTATTTGTCAGTCACGATATAAGAAGATAACATAAATCACATGTTTCATTAACCTTGAATGACATTGCCTTTAGATAAAATCGGAAAACGGAAAGTGTATGCAAACTTATTTTCTAAACAAATGTTTCTCTCATAAAACAGAATTGAAACTGAAACGGTTCATCAACTTTTCTTCATTATGTTTACATGAAACCATTTTCAAAAAGAAAAATTATCATTCATGAAATACTAAGAAATAGAAAACGTTAAAAATCACTCAAGGAGTGAGAAGGCAGAACGGCAACAAATTACTACATGTACTGAAGACATTCCTACATTTAAACAATTTCAAATAAGAAATAAAGGTGATAGACCGAGAATTTAAAAGGGCGAATGCCGTCATTTGTTGAGTGGGATACAACTTAAATGACAAGATCACTGGAAATACTAGAAGGGTGAGTTTCTCAGGATATATCTGGCTTGGTGTCCTGGGCTCACCTGGCACACAACAGCGGAATTGGCGTTACCAGGGTACCAGTCTATAGAGATCTTTCTTAAACATGGAGCGCAACTCATTTCCTAACTAACGGCAACGTGTATTGCTATTGAAAATACAATTTAAACAAACAACAATTTCATTAAATCATACACTATAGCATCCTATAAATGCATAGTTATGTTTCAAAGATTGACCATTTAGTTTAGTTACAACATGTAGCCATGTTTCAGTCGTAAGTAGCCTTCATGGATTAAACTATCTTGTATTTTCTATAATCTCTGCTAAAGATCCTTTTCCACAACTACGTTAGACTAATTGGCAAAAGCCACTCGCAGGACATTGTCGATTTTATTTATCAAAATTAGAACTTTCCAATTTGAAATAGTCACAGAATCAGTTACCATTAACAAAGTACTTTTCCTTAACAATGAGGGAAACTTTATTGAAAAACACCACTGAAATCGTTAAATACTAAGTACGCATACCATTGCCTATCATTTACCAAAAGAATCTAAGTATATGTCGAACATACTATCATTGTCATTATACAATAATATGGTGGAGTCTGAGCCATAATAATTAATGAGTGTTCTGGAGAAGTGATTCTATACCATCACACATTAAGCATTTGCCTCATGTGGATTATCACAACTTCTTTTTCAAGCACATTGCTGAGTACACGGCCTGCACAGATGGAGGTATTAATCTTAATAAATCCTAAAATGAAGTGCTCTCCGAACAAACTTCAGCCAACTTACTTCACTGTCAGTTGTGAACTGAACTAAAGGTGATAGGCTCTTGTCCCCCAGATTGGTATCTCAACAAAGTGTATGGATAAGTGTAGCAGACTATATTCCAAAAGGAATATTGAATTTTTCATACACAATAGCAATGCTTCAGTTCATTGCTAAAGCAGACGCAATGTTTCAGCCAATCATATTACTCATATGTGTCACGTGACCAAACTTGTAGATTTTCGTCTTTGAATAGGGGTCACATATTTCATTAATATCAAAGAAAGTAGTAACTTGTATGCATTTTCATTCTTATGTATTGAAACATAACTGACAGTTGTTTATTAGTATCTCTACTGCAACCACCAAGATAAGAGGAACCCATCATTGAAACCCCCGACCCTCAGTCGAGCTGTTTAAAATTAGATCCATAATCACATATCACTGAAGTTTTATCAAAACAAAAAGAGTTAATGTGCCCCTGAGTAATATATTTGACAACAGAATGCCTTCTTATTTGTTTATGTTTGGGTCAGCTAATTCAGAGACAAAGTGAGAGTTTTTCAGGGAAAGTGACTGACGCCAATTATCCCCCTTGACAAGTGTCTATCAAGTTGCTCCACCTCTTTCTATGTGAAATGGTCTAGGTTAATGACTTGTGATTGCAGGAAAGTTGGTATTTGGTCCCTCCCACTTTTAAGATGAGAAAAACCCAACATTTCCTGAATGGATATCGCAATATGAGAGACAATTTCAGGTCACGTGACCTGAATAAATAGGCTCTCCTAAAGCACATATCTCATCCAAGTGTTTACTTTCTTGCTACATAAGGGATTTATCAACTGGAGAATATGTGTGTACATTTGAAAGTGGCAGTGTTTGGAAAGATTTGACTCTATTAGGGCCTTTCTGGTCATGTGACTGTGACGTCACTATGGAGCTTTAGCATTGGGGTCTATTTATAACATAGGCAAGCCAGTGGCCTATTTCCGCGGGAAAAGAAAAGAATCTCACTCAGATTGCTGACTGTCCATTGACTTTTTGAAGGATTCCGTCTGTACAAAAAGGAGTTGGATGGTCGGTGATAAACAATAGAGAGAACACTTGCTGACAAACTGATTCCTGTCTTCACTGTAATGTTGGATTTCATTGACACTTTATAAACGTTACCAGCTTTCTTCCAATTTCATCACATGAGACCATTACAACATACTCAACATTCTCATCACTTCACGACTTAATTCATTACCATTTACCTCACTATCAGAATCGGTGTCTCACTATTTAACATAGTTCTTCAGTTTTATCTTGAGATAATTGGCTTCAACCTTTTTGTACAGGTAAATAGAATCAACATCTGCAACATGCTCTTTCATTGGAATTATTGATCATCAGCTGGGGGCCAAATATTTGTGATTCTCAAATGTTCATAGTGAAAGTAGATTTAAATGTATAAATGATTGTTTAAGAAGTTTTGCAAAATACTACATCCCCGTTACTGAATAATGCAATCCTTTAAACTAATTAGCAGCTCCGACTAAGTCGGAGCTGCTATCAGTTTTTGTGCAGTTTCCATCGCCGCCGCCGCCGCCGAGTTTTGTATTCGCTTTAACTTTTTTCCTATTAGGTTTTGAGAACTCATATACATAAGTTCTTACTTATGCTCCTGGGGAATTATTTTGACATGTTCATATTCAAGGTCAAAGGTCAAGGTCACAAGTTCTGAAATTGCTAAAAACAAATTCTTGTAAACACGATAATTTGAAAAATATTTGTGCTATCAGGCTCTTATTTGGTACATATCAACTATGGAGAAAGTCCAAGATTTGAAAAGGTTTTCGCTAACATCCGTCAAAGGTCAAGGTCATAACGAGGTCATAACCTAAGCATGCCTTTGCGAAAATGTCTTATTTCAACTATTAACACTTTAAATCATTACATGATTGTGATACACAATGAAAATGATCACTGATTGTGTGACCTTGAATTGTAAAGGTCAAGGTCACGAGATTTCGTCATCCTGACCAGTTCTGAAATCACTAACTAACTTTTTTTCAATAAAGATATTAACACCTCATATAGATAGCTTAATTTCTTTCTTATACACCTGGTGAATGATTTTGACATGTTCACATTCAAGGTCAAAGGTCAAGGTCATAAGTTCTGAAATCACTACATCAATCCTTGTAAACATGATAACTTCAAACATTTTTGTGCTATAAGGCTCTTATTTGGTATATATAAACTATGGAGAAAGACCAAGATTTGAAAACGTTTTCGCTAAAATCTGTCAAAGGTCAAGGTCGCGGTGAGGTCAAAACTTAAGCATGCTTTTGTGAATATGTCGTATTTTAACTATGAACACTTTGAGTCATTGCATGATTATTATACGCGATGAAAAGTGATCATTGATGGTGTGACCTTGAAGGTCAAAGGTCAAGGTCATGAGATATTGGTTAAGGCCACGTTAATCCTTTGATCAAATTTTGAAAGAAAAAATAGGTTTTAAGAACAAACTCGTTAAAATTGACCCCAGTGATGATTAGTAATAACTCGAATAATGAACAAACTTTTGTTTAAAAGAATTGCCATTTTATTGATGCTGACGAGAAGGCGGAACAGGGAAAGGCGAGACCCTAAGTTTCGGAGTTGCTCTGCTTTTGCGGTGTCCCGCAAACGCTAATCTAGTGTCTTATTTTTTCATTCATTAGTTTCCCTCGTGTAGAAATCTTGTTATCTGATTGAGAATGATAACTGGTACGACCCATCATTAAAGGTTCCTTTTCTTCGTATGCACACTATTAATTAAAATGTATATTATTTGTATTGACAAGTTAAACCACATATATGTATATTCTTGCAAATACATTTACAATTGATACAAGTGATAATGTCTGCAAACCAACTCGAACTTCATTCATATTCATGCTTTCTATCTATTGTGTTCATTTATTATTATGTATTAATGTGTGCATATTTGGAGGCATATTCATGTTTATTGCATTTTGGGGTATGACATGTTGTTGATTCGAGTTTTATTACTAACTTAATGGTATGATTTACCAAATATAGAGATAACATCTTGTCACTAAATTTTGTATTTAATTTTTCAATAGACTAATATCGTCATGTGGTTTGTTACATATTCTTGTTTATTTTAATTTTCAGTTGAAAAGATATTGTTTTTCTTTATTAAGATATACAAATGCTAGGATAACCACAATCTCAGCGAGATATCACAATGTCTTGGATATAATCTTTCGTTTATTACCCTGTATACACTTTAAATTTCTTAGAGGATAGTATGTGCATCAATAGGGCAAATCCAGAGGTTCCTGCGCTTTCAGGACATGCTTAAAGCCTACAGAGTGTAAATAATTTCCCTAGCAAATGATCGTTTATGCTAACAAACTGTAAATGATTTGCCTATCAAAAGTTTGTTTTGTCTGAAATGAGACAATTGAGATGAAAGCAGATCTAGGGCCAGCCAGCCAGACAAGTCGCATGTACAGAGAGATTCGCCAAAAAAAAAATCGCAATTACAAGCTGAATAGTGGCTTATAAAGTGTGAAAAGTTTGAATGAATATTCCAAACGAACTGAGTATACTATGACTTGCGACTTGAACGTTTACAGGTCCGGATTAGGTTGTTTTATGACAACCTACATAGCGTTCATGCTGAAGCGAAGATCACATGCCATGTTTATGCACGTGTGTTGCATGCTTGGACAGATTTGAAACTTTGTTACTACTAATTCTGCTTAGCAGCGATGTTGAGAAGATCATTTTCCTAGTTAATTATCATTGCTGATTACAACGTGTAAACGATTTGCCTAGCAAGAGTTTTTTTCTTTCTGAAAGGGTCAAATGCACAACGCTTCTTGACAATTGAGATAATTGAGATGTAAGCAGTGAGTCATTTCAATTTAACATAACTTGAACATTGTTTTAAACAATGCAATAAACTAAAAGGCAGGTGATTCATTCTCATATGACAAACATATAATGATTTGCGGGTTGTCTATCTTCAACCACATTGCCATTACCTTCTGCAAATATAAAAGACTGATGTATAGTTAGTTACTTTGACTATTTGAATTTTTAGACAATTACCAAACCCAGATTTCTTCAAAAGTGATACTATTTAATGTTTTAAATCCTTGCAATTTAATTACACTATATACAGATGGGTTGTCTGTTTATTACCAAACTTTGTACTGACCACAACAACCATGGTTTCTATGAATACAAATCTCAAAATGTATCACTTTATTATCTGTTGAGCTTGAACCACTGGTACAAACTTTGATTAACATTTCAATAACATGCTCTTCATGTTTGTAATAATGTTAAAGAAGTGTTTAAAATAAAACAAAAAGAACAAAATATCTAATGACAGCTTGAATAAAATTGCTTTTAAAACGTCAGTAAGTAGATAGAAGGTCAGACGGGTTTCACTATCTATTTATGACAGTGTAATTTATTTTCAATTAAGCCTAACATAATGCGTTTATTTTTGTTCTGATCTTGAATGCTTTATATACGAACATTCACAAATTGATTAGGTTATCATCATCATTATTGGTTAACAAGTAAATCAGTTTGTACATATGTGGCTGGTGAAGGCAACATGCTTGAGGATATTTAACCCACAGACCATTATATGCTAGGCATACGAGAATGAAGTTAGTTAATTTTCTAATGACGCAACGAGAAACATCTTTTTATATCTATAAGAATTCATACTATAACATGTAGTTTCGTCAACCATCTCTGTAAATCTGCATTAGTGATGGTTCCGGGTTGCACTAAAGTTTAATTAAAAAAATACAACTTGATATTTAATTGATAATGGGGAACCCCTCTCCTCCTTCATCCGTCCTCTTTAAATCTCTGTTAATTTAAACTTTATGGATCCGCTTATTGTTTAATGTTAATTTAGGTTTCATATTACTTGTAACTGTCAATACAACTTGCGGATCATTGATATAAACTCTATAAAACATTTTTTAAATACAACATGTTGCATAATTTATGACTCAGTCAGACTCCTAACGATAAAACAACTTGTTTCAATGCCTTATACGTAAAGCTCTTCATTGCTTTAAATAACTACATCACAATTCACATTAATATTGCAAATTTTATTCAGTTATTGTGTGCTGTTCTTGCACAACCGCACAGTTTCTTGTTTTGAAAGAAATGAAATAATATTGATATAATGGAAACAATGGTTATTTCTATTTCTATATTTCTCATCAATATGTTGGAGCAGGCTCATGGCTCACATTTCATCATCGCCAAACAAGATTCACTATTTAGAGTTTATAAAAATGTCAATATAACATGGACAAGGTGTGTCACTTCATATGAGGTTGGATATTCCTTCGCAAATGCTGTACTACCAATTGTATGGTTCATATGTATACGTCTGGCTTCAACCTTGGTGCTACCATAACATGTGATAAAAAGAAAATCCTTGACAATATACAGATGAACTATCCGTGCATTTCCAAAATATGTCTCTGTAGTTCCAAAGTCTGTGCTTGTCTCAGAAATAATGGTTCCATTGACAGCAAATTCAGCCATTTTAATAACATTGCTTGCCTTTTGACCCTCACTCCAAACTAATAGAACATTGTCTCCGTTTTGGACATGTGTTAAGGTTTTGATTGGAATTGATCGTGAATTGTGTATAAATTTAGCTTTTGATCTTATATAATGACATTTTAACACTTTATTGTAACTTGTCCAACACATTGTATTATCATGAACATTGAGGTCGTTGATCAAATGGTTATCATGAAGCCAAGCTTCACATGTAAAGGGAGCAGATTTTGGACATTGGTATATTGTACTTGAATATCGTGCTTTCATATAAGCATAAAATAACTTGTCTTTATGCTGATTCAAATACAGGGCACTGTCTTCCTTACTGAGACGTTCCTCTGGTGAAGCAGAATTTATAACTCTCTTGAATATGCCACGCGGTTGAGACCAAAAGAGAGTACGCATTTTGCCGTCATATGTAATGGAATGTATAGAAGCCCTCACTGTTGTCACTTTCTTGGTTGCATTGGATTTCAGTGAAACTTCAACAACATCTCTAGGTAGGGTCTTTCGTCTGTTTGAATATCCTGTCACCATCAAAAACGACATATCCTCAATTGTTTTCACTCCAGGTATAACAATGTAGTTTTTCAACAGTTGTTGCTCAGGATTGTTGTGATCAGATTCTTTGAACAAGTTCCCAGAATCAAAATCTGCCAAAACACAGCCAGGGATAGCCACACATCCTATAGCACACTGTACAGCTGTTTTACAGGGGATGTTGCTCAGATACTGACGAGTTGTGTTTAAAAGAGCATCGCTCTCATACCTCAAATAAAGGCCTTGGGCTTTGACAATGACTTTAAAGATGAGAAGAACAAACGAAATGTTGGCCATTTCCCGAAGTATCCTTGTCATATATCTGAAAGGAGATTAAATAAGGTTTTGGAGAACAGATTTTCTAATCTTGCTATGAAACGTCAGTAAGAAGATAATAAGTTTGACGAGTGCCACTGTCTGTAATTGGCAGTGCTTAGTTTCAATTTAAATTTGACATAAAGCATTTGTTTTTGTTCTGACCTTAACAACTTATATACAAAAATTCTCAATTTGAATGGGTTTTCATTATCAATATTGGTTAAAGAGTACATCAGTCTTTTATATTTGCAGAAGGTAATGGCAATGTGGTTGAAGATAGACAACCCGCAAATCATTATATGTTTGTCATATGAGAATGAATCACCTGCCTTTTATAATATTTATATGAATTTATACTTTAACAATGTAGGTATAAACATTTCAATGGTTAAACAATTTGTAAGTCCCAGGTCACGGACGTACCAAATTTACTTTTGACCTGGGCAAAAAATCACCCAAAAGTCAGTGACTTGCTTCAGTTTCAAAATAATGAACTCCCAAAGAGGTAGGGCTTCCAGACCTGACTCTGTGACTTGGTGGAAAAAAACTTTGGTAAGTCCATGACCTACTGACACTGAAATGATTTTTCAACACATCTCTGTAAAGCTGATATATTGATGGATTGGTAGTGGTAAAATAGTAACGATTAATCACTTGAGAGAGCTTGACAATGAGTCCAGGTGATTCGACTCTCGCTTCTGAAAATATGTTGAATTACAATTAGAGTAACCCCTGGTGGGACCCCTCCCTCCTTTTACAAAATGTGACCAGCCCTCTTTGAAAATAAACTTTATGGATCCACTTAAGGTTTAAGTTTTAGTTTTGAGTTAAGATGACTTGATACTCTCAATGCAACTCGCAGATCATTGATATACACATTACATCTTTTTATGAACTTTAGTTTGGGTTCGTGATTTCAATTTACATTCTCAGTTATGTTATTATCGGAGTAACATTGAGTGTGTTGATAAAATACAGAAAACTTACGAAAAACTCATTAAAAGATATGCATTAGCTAAGTTATTAATGATTAAATAAATAAAGATAGATTAATGTGCACTGTAAAGACAAAAGTGAAAGACCTTAAATATTTTTAGATACTCACGGATATGGAAATATAACGAGTCTTCTGCCTGTATCTATTTATCACTTTGTTGAGGGATATAATTTCCTATTGAAACAACTGTTTTTTAAGTAGGTAGTTTGTTTATATCGTATTGTCAAGGGGAATTTATGCATGTTTTATAAGTTGCTGTATCATCTAACTAATGACATATCAGTTTACAGGCAGATATAAAATTTCATTAATATGCATATTAACAATACATTCAGAAAAATATTGAAAAAAACTAAGTTAAAAAACAGCAGTGATTGGTAAGAGCAACCTCCAGCACAATAATTCTCGGGGATGCTAGCTATCAGGTGAACGGTCACTTTGACTACACACCTGCAAAAGCATATTCTATAATCTAGAAGATTCATTTAGCTAGGACTGCCATTCTCAAATGATAAAATATAAATAAGATCAGAACTCTTTATACGTAGTTGACTACATCAGCTGTCACATGTCCGTGGACTAATTGAGGAACAGGACCTGTATTGACATATCATTATCAGTTTTACCTGATTTGACATTGCCCTGTGGAGCTCGATTGAGCAAAATATGATCTGCAGATTTCTTATTATTGGATATACATTAGACATTTCCACCTCAAGCTCATGTGACTGCAAAATGTAGTGTTAAGATTTTAGACCACAGTTTCAGAAAATTAGATCGAAAATATAACAATTTCAAAATTGCTGAGTATGTTATTGCCTTGTGTATCTTATTTGTTTTTTCATTTTGTTAATACAAGTACTAATACTAACATATTTGGTACAAGTATGAATGCTCATTTGTGTTTGCCCTAAAGCAATCAGAATCGGATATGCATCTGAGCGCAACTCTACGTATTTCCTTAGTGAGGATCAACTTCAATAAATGACATTCAAGGCGCTGTGGCACGCCATTCTTACTGAAATGATGTGCTCTCACAAAAAGGTAAACAAGTGTTACCAACGACTGAATGATACTCCTCAATCCATAAAAAGAGTTCTCAAACGAATGAACATAGTTCGGTTAAGCCATGACAGTCAATATCCTATCATGCGGCCATATCAATGTGTTCACATTAAAATTACCACCCGGGGGTAGCTCAAGTAATCTGACTGATGTCGCGATACCTACACACTCGGAGTAGAGTTTTAAATATTGTACAATGATGGAATGGTCAACCATTTTGCTGTATGAACTCCCAAAATCGCATGATACGAGACCTACACATTTACCTTTCATACTGAAGAGTTCCACAAAATGATGTTATTTTTTTCCAAGATGGATAACCCTTTTCTATGTAACGATATGTTTCACCCACTAACATAACATTATATGCAAAAAACGTGCTTAAAACCACATGTGGTGATTTAAGTTTTAACACTTTCACTTGACATGACTATTTTTTTTTTATATTCATGCCAAATCCTCCAAATATGATCATTATTGTTTTTACATTCAGATGTTGCAAAAACCTTAAAAATGTACATATTCCGAAATTACACGCACCCTTTACATTCACATTAAACCTATTAAACATTACCAACTCACACGTGTCTTTCGCATGTCATATGCGCCAATTACAGTACAGTGTTCGGTTGTTTTTAACAATCGCCACTTTCGCCTTTTCATTGTCACAATACTGAAGTACTAAGATGTGTTGACCGTTCAAAGGTTAGATCTTACTGCAGTGCAATGAACTTGCAAGTAATTAATGAGAAACTAATGACAGAAATCTGCAGAACATACAATGATATGATCCCATTTCAATATAATGAATCACGATATAGTCTTCCTGATATATCATGAACGACCGAATATTTGATTTTTTGGCATAGCCATGGTTATATCAAAGTATTCAATGTATTTGACGAGGACTTCCGGTTCAAGACTGTAGTTGCTGAAGACCCAGTTCAGAATCTACACCATGTTTACCGAGAATAACCCTTGTTCCTGGTGCGATATGTCGTCACTGGACTGGTCGTCTTGAACATGGTAATACCAATCCAGACAGTGTACATTTAATGAGAATTCTGAATATTGTTGTCATTGATATACATGTAATACACAACGCAAAATGATCACCTGTAGTATAAACATCTATAATCCAAACTCAAACTCAAACTATACTGCCATTATCATTTGTTACCATTGTTTCAACATCATTGAGAAGCAATCCCATTATACGTCTATGTATTGACTATCTTTTACAAATATTGAAGTTTGAAGCTAAGGGTAGTTAATTTGGTCAACCATATTTTAATCAACGGATGTCTATAATGGAAGTATTCTCATTTCCGACTATAAAGTCTCAATTTTTATTACTTTAGGTTATAAAAAAGGAATAAAAACCTTTAAAATATTGCACAGATAAATAAATAAATTTGAGGCTATGTATTCGACAGACACGTCTATCAATGTTTTTTTTTATATTTTTTTTATTTGTTCCCATAGTTACATAGTTACAGAAATAGTGATAATACAGGCAAAATACAGGCAAGAATAGATCTTATAGATAATATAATAGAATAAACATTTATTGGCTGAAATATGGGATGAAATGAAACTATTTTTTCAAATTTGTCTGTGTCATGGTATCTTTTTGCAATATATATCTCTGCATGAAAAATGGATTTCAAAGTTTTCAAATAGTTAGTTAATTAATTAGTTAGTTAATTTTGTCTTTGTATCTGAAATATTGCATAGATAGATGTGTCTCTTTGCGGAGAAAAGTATATGGTTGAGTATTTTATTAAGATGCAGAGTGCGAAACCAGACCAAATATTAAGTAATTTTGATTTCTTGACTGAGGCTCTCTCCAAAATGTCTCATTGCAAACCCAGTATACATGACATACTGTTTCTTGTGTGTCACCACCGAAAATACATTTATCAGAATCTACCAGTTTCATTTTCATAAGTTCTTTTTTTGTATAAACAATTCTATGAAGGAATTTAAATTTAAATTCAACAAGTTTGACATCTTTTAAAACATGTCCATCAATATTGAGTATCTTACACCATTCAAAGTCACCGTTAAACATACTTTCCCATTTAAAGCATATCTTGAGTTTTCAGTCATTTGATATAAGTTTATTGTAGAAAACTCTTGCACCCTTAGGTGCTGTAATTAGGCTATAGATACAAGTAGTAATGGTCATATTATTAATAGGTATCATTCTACTGTTTCTAATAGTTTGTTTCCAGGTTAAAGGCATAATGTATAACATAATTGTAAACCAATATTGTTCCTCTAATGCCATATTTAAATTTTAATTTTTTAAAAGGCATCTCACCAGAGTCATCCCATTTATCGTTAATACATAATATTCCTTTATCCGCCCAATGTTTTATGTAGTGATGTGTCTATTTTAATTTGTGGTTAAACCATAAAGGCTGGGCAAGAATATCATCAACATTATCAGTATTAAGGTCAATCTTTTTACAATATTTTGTCCATGCCTTAAAAACATCTAGCCAATACAATTGATGATATCAAGTGTGTCTGATACATTAGCCCCAAATTTAAAGATATCATTGTATGGTATATTGCATGGGTTGCTTAAAGAGTCTTTATTGCAATATACTCTAAGGGTGGATATTTTTAGAGCTTCAATAAATGTTTTTATATCTATCATCCGTAGGCCACCTTCATTTTTTAATCTTTTCATAGTTGTTCTTTTTATTTTATCCTTTTTTCCATTCCAAATAAATTGGAAGAGATAAATGAGTCAGGTGGATTAGGTAACGTGCTAAAGATATGAACTTATTTTGAAACTGCTAAGGTCTCAATTACCGAAACTTTTCCAATTAGTGTTAAGTGCCTTTTCCTCCAGCTTGCAAGACATCTATTAATATCTTCAAGCCTTTTTCTGGTATTAATAACCCATAAGTTTGATAGTGTTGGAGTAGATTTGATACCTAATACTTCAAATTCACCTTGATGCCATTCTATTTTTTTTATCTTTACATAGTATTTCATCAGTATTTGTTTTTAAGCCTATCCAGAATGCTTTAGTTTTATCAATGTTTATTTTTAGTCCTGACTTCTTGTAAAAGGTATTTTATGTATTAATATCGTCTATCAATGTTGATTTGATTTAATTTTAACATATTTATTTAACTTAAAGTATCGGGTACAAATTTAATTACAAGTCCAACACTCTCCGAATCAATGTAAATTCACTTGTGATTTCACATATTGTTCACGGTTACCTCATTCAACATGATAATTGATATTGTTGAAATTATTTAAAAGGATTGCCCCGGGAAGCACCAATCAACTGTAAACAAATGATTAATTTATATGAATGGTTACACGTTTTTACAGTATTGAAAGAAGATTCGTTTTTAAATGAACACAACTATTCATACAAAATTTAAAATGGCTACCGGGCCTCTGAGGCCACGGAAAGCATCATTTGGTTAAAACATTCTTTTAAACATACTTTGAGTGCAATTTAAGTAGTAACTCTTCATTCATTTGAGCCTTTGTTCGATCAGGTGAGTGCAATATGAAGTTAGGTGCGGTAGCACAGAAAAGTTAAGATAATGCAATAAGGCTTAAATAAACCAGTGATGAAGACTGTCGCAAGTTAAGCCTTGCTGGGGAATTTGAGGTAAAAACGGAAATGTGAAGACCGAAGTCCTGTTGCAGTTCTAACACCCAGAGAGTTCTTGGCACAAGAACATGAACATCACATAGTATATAGTTGTCTTTTTCGGAAATCAACAGCCGTCAAATTGAGGTGTTGTTACTGTCACTGAATAATACATTTGCTGCTCCGGCTGCAATATTGGCTCCTCCGTTTACCAGGGACGAGAAGAAGCTAAGGTATCCATTCACAGCAGTTGTTGTAGGTGTTTTTGATGTTGGCACAGAATGTTTTGAAGTCGAACTTTCGTGTTCATGTGATAAAAGATCATAAGATGAGGTAGATGTTGAGGTGTCTGATATTTCTGTCTTTCCAAGGTGACGGACTTGTGGTGAGGTAAGTTTCCCATTCTTTCTGGAGAAGCTGGTAGATTTCCTCTTACTATTTGGAGAGTGTATGGTAAATCTCTTTTCGTGTCTTTGAGGAAACGCTGTAGATGTGACCTCACGTCCTATGTTTTTTGTTGCGCCTTTTGGAGGGAATTTTTTCGGTTTTTGGAAACTTTTTGGAGGTAACAAAGTAAATCTTGTTGATATTTCAGGAGGAAGCTGGTTTTTTTGTGAGACACTTTTTTGAGGGGTCATTGTAGGTTTTGACAAACTGTTTTCAGGAAACAATGTGGATTTTCTAACGCTTTGGGATAACGTCTTGAATGTCTTTTCAAGTATTAGAAGTGTTCTAGGAGAGAACATGGATTTCTGATCAAACAAAGCTCTGGGATACTTCTCACTGGTATTGTTAAGATTTCTTAGTCCATGCAAGTCGCGGTTGGTAAAACCTAAAACAGAAAGTAGAAAAATACTACAGAATAAACCATGTTACAATTTCCCCTTAAGGGAAGATCATTCATCCATTACATTCATTCTGAAACCCTTTCGCACCAACCAGTGCAATCCACGGCACCAAGGGTAGAATTTTATATTTAATTGTTCCATGGAAATATACTTATAATTATGTTTTCGGATGAGAACTCTCAGAACAATAAGATATTGCTCAGTGAAACGTAGTGTGTTGAACAGTCATCATGTGTGTTTTTTTAAATAGGGTTTTAACTCCTTAGGATTTTTATTTTTTTAACTGTTCCCATGGAAATATAAGTTAACATTTTGTTTGTGAACAAATCTTAAAAATTGTAAAACCTAGCTAAGTGAAATGTGTGAAACAGTAACCATGGACAGATGTGTTTTGGGTTTTGTTCACCTTTCAGGCTTTTTATTTTATTATATAAACATCTTGATTTCCGGAGCAAAATTCAAAATGTTTTTTACAATTTCACTTCAAGAACAGATTTTGAAAACTAATGTTTCCTATATCTTGGGAAGTGTATATTATTGCGTAGCATGTGTAACTTTTCCCAATTGGCGGGGATATAACCGGCTTTGTCCACTTGTTTATGTTTAATAAATAGTACATTGAACTGTTCTCGCAAAATGACGTGTATATATCCCATATTGCCATTTATGAAAATATAGTTTTATACTTGTAAATATGACTCATTTTTTTAGTGGAATTTAAATTTAGGAATCTATGATGTTCGAAATTTAATAGAATAGAATCCTTGTCACTTCTGTCATTGTCACGTAAACGATTTTTCCTCAAATTCAGAAAATGGAAAATGAAATCAAAAGTATATTTGAAAATGTCATCAGAAATGTGAACTTTAAATAAAACAAAAGATTAGCTTAATAGTAGATTTTTTTCAAAATACTTAAGTAGACTGCGATAAGGAAACGATTTCAGTTAATTGATATACTTAAAAACAAACTTAAACACTTGTCAAAGATAATTTAGATATAACAAAGGTTAACATATGTAAGCTATAATTTAGAATCCGACTGATACAAAATTCGACTTATACTTTTTAACAATTAACACCAAGTCGCAAATCTTGAGAACCAGTCATTCCAGTCAGTCAGGGGGATGGGGAATGATTTTAGAATGCATGTTTATGGAGAATGATTTTTGGTAATGTTTGCGAGTATTTATTGATGCTTTTTGGATGCACGTGCAGTTCAGAGCACATGAAACGATAAAATTAAACAAACTGCAATAAATTTCGATTTTTAAATATAAGGCACATGCTCCTGATTGGATAAACCAGGTCACGTGACTCATAAAAATGTCTTAATTTGGGAAATGACCGTTTCAATTAAAAGGGAGTTTATGAAGCACACATGTTCACATAAAATGGATTGCTCAAGGTGTTATCTCTTTATTATTACCAAGGTCTACCCTTGCTGCCAAATAAATATCTTGAAGGTACCCCTGGTACACAATTGTACTGCTGTGTGAATAGATGCTCTTTTAAAATAAAGTCTCTTGCCCAAAGTGACACCCCTTGTTTGACAACTAATTTCTAAATGATGGGCAATAATTAAAAATCAATCTCTCGGATTATCAAGGCATGGTGCAGGTGACCTTTGCAACGAGCGACGCTTGTTATTGCTGAAGTTCACTGTCAGTGGTCAATTGGGATATACACAGGGATAAAACCAGTTGAAAAGAATAGCCTACAAACGTTGAGGGTTATACAAAATACGGGACTACTACTACTACGGGACTTTAATAAAATAGTATGGCTGTAGGACAGACATACACAGTACGAGAGCAATGAAAGCAATATCTATTCATTCAATTTATTTTCACCAACTCATATCCCAGACCACAATCACTATGCATCATGACGATAAATCCATTCAAGTGTCTTCAGAATATTATTGATATTAACAACGGACTTGGCACCTACACCTGTTAGTTGCAACAGAGTGGGGATTTTAAATTGAAAATTGTACGAAATAAGGGCCTTATAGGCCATGATCTAAAAAGCTTTTTTCAATGTATTCTCAGAACGAAATGAACTAGAAAGCTGAATGATATTGCATACAGACTCCCTGGCCAACGGAGGTTGTAAATAATAGATTTGCAGTCTGTTGCCCCAAATAAGTGCCCTACAGTCCATGACCTTAACATCTATTTTCATTATCTTCTCAAGAAAGACAAGTGTTTGCCACTAGCATGGTAATGTCCCCCGCCGGTAACATTGAGTTTAAAGACACATCAATTGGTCAAAATGAGCTACTTTATATATTGCATTACTGGTAAAAAGTGTCATGATGATCAGCAAATTTGAAGACTTTGGGTGCTCGAGTTCATGACATGTTGCGTTAACGTTGCGAGTTCGAAAGGTGGTCATAGTGTCATAGTCACCTGGAAAATAAGGTCAAGGTCACCAAAATCGTCATTGTCATCCCCCAATGTAGGCTGACACCAAATTTGAAGACTTTGGGTCTAAGCAGTAATGATATATCGCGTTAACAAGAGTTAGAAAAGTGGTCAAAGAGTCACTGTAACCTTGAAAATAAGGTCAAGGTAAAAAATATCGACTGGTGTCTGCCTCAATGTAGACTGACATTAAATTTGAAGACTTTCGATGCAGCGCTTCATCAGATATCCCATAAACAAGGGTTCAAAAAGTGGTCAGAGTGTCATAGTGATCTTGAAAATAAGGTCAATGTCACCAAATTCGACTGGTGTCTGCGTCCTTTCGCAATGTAGGCTGACACCTAATTTGAAGACTTTGGATGCAACGCTTCATGAGATATCGTGTAAACAAGAGTTAAAAAAATGGTCAAAGTGTCGCGGTGACCCTGAAAATAGGGTCAAGGTCACTATAAACAACTGGGGTATGCGTCTTCTCCCAAAGTAAGCTAAGACCAAATTTAAAGACTTCGGATGCAATGCTTCATGAGATATCGCGTAAACAAGAAATGCTACGTACGGACGGACGGACGCCGCTGAATACATAGTCCCCCGTTCCGCGTTGCGGCGGGGGACAAAAAGGCATAGAAGATGAATTGCTATGTAATGACTATTTAGCTCATGGGTATTATAAATTTGTAGATTTGGTGAACCTGTGGCAACAAATAAGGGCCTCAAAAGCCATGACCTAAATCCTTTTGCTATCTTTTTCTTCAGAGCGAAAATACCTTAAAGAAAATGAAATATTGCATACAGACTCCTTCACGCATTTGGCAAAAAAAACATGGTTAAGGAGCCGCAACTTAAAAACCTGTTTTACCCTTTTTCTACAGAACAAAAGTCCTAAACAGCTGAACTATTGCACACAGATAATGGGGATTATAAATTGTAAATTGCCCTTTTTTAACAAGCCGTACTCGAAAGTTGAAATCATGTGTAGACTGCTCAGCCAATTGGGATTGTAAATACCAGAAAAGGAACGACCTCAAGAGCTATATTCGTCCATTTTTACTTAGCCTAAAAACTGCATTTTTTGTATTGTTTAAACACTTTGACCCATGTGGATTAAAACTTGTAGATCAGTTATACCTCTGGCAACTAAAGGCTATTTGAGCTACATAGCCAGTGGTTCGTTTCCTCTTTCGAAATGCGTGCTCAAACCGCTGCTAATAGTATTACCCTGAAGTAATTGTACTTTCGATGATGATCCTACTACTCCTGTACAGTCACCCATTTAAACAGCTGGGGTTTCCTGTGCTCCTGTGCTCCTGTGCTCTTGTGCTGCTTTAGCCAAACAGTGAAGCTTCGATTTTGACACAAACTCAATACATTTCACAGAACCGGCTTCAGAACTGGCATTTCTCTTCAGGAAACAATGGAGAACGAAACCAACCAAGGAACAAAGAGGCTGATACAACATTGTTGTCCTACACGCTGATTATACATCTTTCTCTATCATTGTCACAAGTGAAAAAGCACTTCAGAACAATTAGGAATTTAATTGTAGCAATTATCCATTAGATATAAAATAAGTGTTATCAGTTGTCACGGAAGTTTCATTTCTATAAAAACAAGATAAACATTTGACATTTAAAGTAATTAAGGATAAGGCTGAATCCTTATTAGTATTTGCTTGTTTTGTTTTTTTCTATTTTGTTTCCATTTTTTATTATTTGAACCGAATTGTGACAGCGATGCAGCACAAACTGCTGCAGATTATTGATAGGGGATATTGGTGTATTGTTTAAGTTCAGTATTCAGGTTTCTGCAACTCATATGAGTACTATTGCAAGCAGTTGAGGGAGGTCGTTGAATGTGATGAAATGTTTGCCTGCCATATTAAACAATAAATTAGGCTTGTCAACATGACACAATCACTTTGAGAAAGCCAAGGGTTATAATAGTGAAGAACTCCAGCTTTTGGCCCTTTGAATAAAACAGTTAATTTCCTCTAAAGGGTTTTTTACAAGGAAAATAAAGTATTATAGTAGGCAGTTCACAGCTACACATCGACGACTAAATAGTCTGAATAGGATACTTTGTCATTCCCCGCCACGAGTTGGTTGTTTCACCGCCAGTGGACAGTTTGAAATATGGCCTATATGCAACAGAGGTGAAAATGGAAGAACTTGCTGGAGTTACCTCTTAGTTAAGATGATAAAAGTAATAAAAGTCTTCTGAAACTGGAGGTGGATATGCCTGATCCCATTTGAACAAATACGAGATGTACACATGGAGAAACGTTTGAGCTTGTAACAAACCGGGCGGAACTTACGCATAGCAATAATCTTACTTGAACTTTGGACTCCTTGCAAAACAGTTTTTAAGATATTATTTTTTTCCAAAAGCATATACATTTAACTGAAATTAACTGTTTCCCCTGATTGTTGTAATGCTCCGACACTAGCGTTATATAAATATCCATAATCATTATCATCATCATCATCACGGCCATCACCATCATCGTCGTCGTCATCATAACTGATCAATGGACAGGACCACGAGACATTAACTGACTAATAGATACGACTACATAATTTGAACTGAACAATAACCTGGTCGGAATAACACTGTTGCTCTCTGGAAATGCTTACCAGATAAAATGATGAAAACAATTTGGTTGCTATTGCCATGATATATTTGCAGGAGAGGAAGATGCATATATCCGCCCAGGTGCTTGTTAATGTGGCCTAAGAGTAATTGAAGGGTCAAAATGACGGGGTGTCTAAAATAGCCATAAAATGCAACCAAACTCTTCAAAATTGCTCAGATGAAGTTTTTCTGATAGCTGAAATAATTATCTATAGCATGATATATAACATGATATCTTTTTAAACCATCAAATTACATCAAATTACAGAACAGCCTCGACCTGACACAATTTGGTTGCAGAAGGAAAATATCATGATCTGATGAATGTTGGAGTTTACCTTGCCTTTTATTTCAATATTTACAGTTAGCGGAAACTTTTTAGCCAAAGCTACCGAGTCCGGTTTTCGATCATGTCATATTATCATGTTGCTGTCATTTCTAATGCTATAGATAGAAACTACCCATTAACCTTGTTTAATTTAACATTTCCTACCATAAGGCTTGTCTTGGAAGTTACTTTTGACACATTTTGTCCAAATTTAAGCATTTATTTTTGTTCACAAACAGCTGACAACGTGGCCGCGAGATTCGAATTGTTGTCAAATCTTATCACAATTCTTATTGGTTGTCATAGATATCTTTGATTGCTAAATTAGTTTTATTGGAAATAAACAGCATTAAGTTATTTTGATGAATAGTTTCTATCAAGAAACGTGAATAAAAGCAACCAGAATTAATAAACATGAATTTATTTTTTTGTTTAGAAATGGTTGATATGGAATGAGCCAATGGGAGGATGCGTTACATACATTGATTTCATTAAGTCATACACTTAGCGTGAGAGAACCTGCGGAACCTCAGAAAATGCCATCTTATTTTTGTCAAATTTAGTAAATTTGAAAACCTCTGCAACCAAACTAATCCTATGTGCTTGTCAACACACTATTTTTCTTCTGCAACCAAACACTTTTTTGCCAAAGAAAGAATAATGATGAATAATTGCTGTAAATAAATTTGGTTTCAGATCCCTATAGGGGATAGATGGACGAGTTGGGCACTTGTTGAAGACATACGATAAATGATTAAGCATATACAGAACAATTACATTGGATAATACAAGATGGTATCCTGCTTAAACATGGCGTGCACCTCCTCATTAACTGCAACGTATATTGCAATAAACAATACAATTTATACCACCTTAAATGCGCTCTATCACGATTTTCTTACTGACATAAAATGCTCTAACAAAGATATAAATAAGTGTTACCAATGACTTCATAATTCTACTGAATAAATATAAAAGTTCTGAACTAATGCACATTGTTCAGTTAGACCATGCAAGTCCAGTTCACATTGTTATAGCCGCTCGAAGGTAGTTCAAGAAATGCTGTCAGGATTAATAAATTCTCAAGAGACTTACAAATCTACCTCTCACAATGAAGAATTTTACACCACTCTCGATTTATACATTGCACAATTTTATTCAAATACTGAATACTTATATGGATATAGCTTGTTGGGTCCTGTAAATAATAAATAAAAAATATAGTCGCAAGCGACGACAAGCGGATTCTGCCGTTTCAATTGTTTTAATTAAGACATCTGTCCTATGTTGTTGCGTATTTTTTCAAAACAAGATTCAAGTGTCTAGCATATCTTTAGGAGTATTGCCATCCAAAGTTTACATGTTTAAATCGAACAATTGTATGACTATAGAAAATGGTTTTGAGCGTGTACTTACGTAAATGAATAGACCGCAAGTTTTTTCTTCAGACCTATTTTCAAAAGATATTGAATTGTGTACCAGAAATGCATAGCGGGCCTGGATTTTTAAACACAGATTTCTTAAGTTAATACTGCAAGGCCTAAATCATCCAGTAATGAAGACTGGCAAGAGTTATGCCTTGTATGCATTGCTGTTATTTAGGGGAAGATTAATGAAGACACGTACCCTAAAAACTGAGAAATTGGATTTTCATTGAGATTGAAATTTTTAACTTATTGGACCCAAATTTCATTAAAGAAGTCGAAAATCCAAAATCGGCAAAACGACAAATGTACCAAAATATTTCATGACATATCTTATTGGTTACATGTAAAGAAATATTTAAAAATACAACCAAAAAAAGTAGCCACTACACTAATCTTGACAATGTTGCCAATATGAATTTTTAGATGAATAAAAGTTAAAAAACGAGTCAAAACAATTTAACATACAAAACAAAATAAGTTTTGAACATTTGAAAGTATATTTAAGTCAAAAAAGTTTATTACTGGTGGACTCGAACCCTTTATTCAGTCTGCTGGAATTCAAATTCCAAAGGTCTAACCACTGAGCTATGCATCCTCTTGACTTAGATTAGTTAAATTTGTGACTATATTTTATACATCTATAAGACACTGTTTTGTTCCGATAATATTTATCGAAATTAAGGGAATTTATGTAGCACTTGTTGATATTTTGTTCAAGATCATTTCTTTGCTCTTGGAAGAATCGATCATTATGCATTGATGCAATTACGTCAACATACACTGTACAGCAGTACTGTCTCACATTCTTCTAATAGATTTGCGTTAAAGGTGCATCCATTGTGTTTCATAAAATTTTATTTTGCTTTAATACGTTCCAACACACCATATGTGCTGTTTACAATAAAAAAAAATCACTCAGCTTGCATATTCATCCCAAATCGCCAGATATGTCATAATTACTAGTTTCCAATTAAAATTGAGTAACGGCATTATGCATGTGCAGAAACCGAAAGTGCACGTCCTATTTATATTCACAGTAGTTATATGACCTATTGAACATTATCAACCCTAATTTGTTATCTTGTCTGGTTTAAATAGGATTCCAAAATTACGTTTGACTCATTTGCGCGCGCCACACACGGTGCATTGTCCGGTTTTCGATCAGAAATCGACACTTTTACCTTCATATCGTCAATATACTAAGTCGAGTATCATCAAAATGGTAGTTTTCGGTAACAGTTGGTACTTCTCGATCAAATAAGACCAGTTATAACGTTTGGCATATTTGACCCCCAATAACACAATGGATGTACCTTTAATCATGGTGCAGTGTCTGGTTTTCGATCAGAACTACTTTTACATCAATATATATATAGTAATCGACTATCGACTATCTTCAAATTGGTAATTTTCGGCAACAGTCAGTATTTCTCGATCGAATAACACCATCCATAATCTTGAAAAACGACTGACCCCCCGGCAAAACAATGTATGTCATAACGAAAGTAGGAATTTTCTCTGTTTACACATCAAAATGAAATGGACTACATTAATTGCTTCCGGGTTGTAGTAAAAGTTCGTAGCTATGTCCAATGCCTCTACAGTATAAATTACTGAAAATCAAATAAGGAGTGGTCTATTGTCTAGTGACGCTTCATTAAAATCTTCTTCAAGTCAATTCAAATCAAACTTATTAAAATATTCAAAATTACCATATTTTGATAGATGATTGTGAAACAAGTATAAGGAGTTTACTCAAAATATAACAAACTTGTTATTCTCGAATGCTTCAGCTGCATATAAATCTAAGATTCAGCGCTTAGATGCAACTGTCTTCAAAGTGGTGTTTCCGCAAAAGTGCATGATAAATAAAGGTTAAAATTCAATATGGCGTCAAAACCACGTGACCTACGACTTCGCAATGGTAACATATTTTGCTTGTCTAGTTATTGAGCATCTTTTAAAACAAGTTGCGAGTCTCTAGTATGTCACTGGGATTATTTAGACCCAAATTTAACATGTCAAAATCAGACAAATTTTAAGAAAATCAATATGGTGGCTAAACCACGTGACCTGCGAATTGGTCTTGACTTACTTTTTTGCTTGTATGGTTCTTGCGCATCGTTTGAAAAAAGTTTCAAGTCTTTATCTCAATTTTGAAAATTTTCCCCATGTTAAAATTCGAATCGTGATTTTCTGTCATTTTTCAGTCTTAATTGTGACCGGAAATGACCGTTCGCGAGCGATTTTATCATTGATTCCAAAAGACGATGTATTGATCTAACAGCCCTGAAAAGTTCATGCAATTGTAAGATCGGGAAATTGGATTAATGTCCCTTTAAGTAGGTCCCGTATAAGAAGTCGCCCAACTTTGAAAGGTCACTGTGCGAAAAGTATTAGGAGTTCACTCCTGAAAAACAACACCATGTATTCACCAATGCTTCAGCTACATGCACAAATAAATATCAGATTCGTGGTGCAAGTATCTTCAGAGAAGAAGATTGTCAAAGGTACATGGGCTCGGACACTTTTAAAGAGTTACACAAATCAAAATGGCGGCTAAACCACGTGACCTACGCATTCGTCGTGATTTACTGTTTTGCTCGCATTGTCATTGCGCATCTTTTGCAAAAAGTTCCAAGTCTCTAAGTGCATTTTGAAAAAATTTCCCATGTTAAAAATCGAAATTTGGATTCGAACTGGACCTTTAGTGGGACAACTGATTGGGCCCAAAAGCTTGCTGTGTCGTGTGGTTAGTAAGGGCTGTCAGACTGCAAAGTTTGGTCGAATGATCTGCAAACGTTTTGGCTGAATCGCTGTCACAAGATCGGTGCAAATAATAATAAAAAAAACCCCAAAAAAAACCAACCCGATAACAATAAGGATTCTGCCCCAAAGGGCAGAATCCTTGACAAATGTGTTACCAATTAACGTACCAATATATTGTGTAAACGTTAATAATGATTGGCAATTTTGAGAAAACATCCTATATCAAAACATGTTCTACACAACCTTTAAAACTAACATCTTATTAATATCCTTTCATATCTCGTTTAAAACAGTGTTATCTGAATGAGAATGATAATTGGCAAGACCCCTCATTTTAGGTTCTTATTTTCTTTGTTATACTGTCTATTACTAGCATTGATAGTTAAAGTTGTACCACACTTATGTCGATACTTGCAAATATATTTACGATGGATAAATATTATATTTTTCTGCAAACCCTACTCGAACTTCATTTATATTTATGCTTACAATCTAGTGTGTTTATTTCAATTTGAGGCAAACATTAACAGAATTAATGACACTTCTATTTTCAAATGACTAAATGTGTGCATGTTTGGAGCCATATTCATGTATATTTCATTTTGGGTATACCATGTTGTTTTTTCGAATAGTATGAAATGTAATGTAACTCGTGTCATGGTGTGGATACATAAAAAGAGAAATAACATCCAGTCACTAAATTTCTTATTTAAATTTCTAAAAGACTAATATCATCATATGTTTTGTCACATGTTCTTGTTTATTTTAATTTGGAATGCAACATTTAGCTGCCACGATTTTGTAATTATGTTTAATATGTGTTTTCTGATACTATCATGATCTTAATTTCTATATTCGTAAAGAGAGAAAATGTGTAAAAAGACAAACGTGTTTCATATTTTTTGTCCATATGCTTTGTGGCAATTTATGTTAATTATGATTTTGGGTAACTCATGGTGGTGAATATCGTTGAAAAATATCAAAGCCATTAATGAGTGCCTTTAAAAAAGGATCTCTAGAATTGGACATGTCTATGTTCCATTGAACATATTTTTTTCATTTTGAAACATATGAAACAGCTGAAACTACCCTAATAACAATGAGATATCACATATTCTGGGATCTGATTTGTAATATATTACATTTTTAATTTCTTATTAAGAGGATAGTTTGTGCACCAACAGACAAATCCAGGGGATCTTGTGCTCTCGGAGCATTCTTGTAGTGCTTACAAAATGTTAATCATTTCCTTAGAAAATAATAGTTTCATCTTGAAATGATATATATAAGAAAACAATACCTCTAGCTTCAAGCATCATAGATGAATAATTTCCATTCAACTCAAATTGAACGAGTTTCAGACAATGCAATACACAATAGAGTTACTTTGACCGCTTGTTTTGTCTGCATTTTTTCTGACGGAAGTCTAATATTGCAGCATAGTGTTTTAAGGCAAAAGTTGAGGCTCGTAGCAATGGATAAGGTTGAAAGTTGACACTGCTGGTAGAGTCACTATTATTTAAACCTAACTTCACTTCACACAGAATATAAGAGTCACAATGTAGATTCAAGGAATGTATTTGACCACATGCCAATGTTCATATAATATTTCATTTACATGAAGTTAATCCATTGTCATGACGTCACTCTATTGTGTTATCAGTTGATTAGTATTTAAGAACCTACTGGTCATTGACTGTCCCAGTCAGGAGGTGCATTAGGTTTTGACATTTTCAGTAATGGCTAACCTAGTACATTTCTCGAGTTTCCTGTATTTTGTCTTGGTGTATCTGATTAGGATCTTAAAATATCAAAAGTATAATAAATTAATTGTTATAATGCATGAACCTGGATTCGAACATTGAACCCTCCGCTTGGGAGTCAGCGCTCCTAGCCATTAGGCTACTAGGCTATCTTAGAAACCTTAGGATTGTTTGTCAGTAATAAACCAGCATTGAGACAGTCTGAGTTTTAGCTGTCAATCACATTGCTTCGCATGGAAGTTTTGCGCTGCACATGCGTGGAAGAATCCATTTCATGAGGCTCGTAGCTGCTTGTACCATATCCGATGAATAAGCAACGAAATTTAAAAAATACCGGATTTTGGTGTCACGTTATTGAAATTTATTGTTTCAAATGAAAAATAATCACATAAGTATGTTCGTGACGTCATACATGTATTAAGATGAAGAATGAATTCTGAGCGTGAATTCGTTAAAATATTCAAGATTCCCGAAGCTATTCCACGGCTCTGAATGCATTCTCCATTACATAACATATCACTGCAAACAGAAAATTCAAAATGTGACATTTCAGACCACAAATATGAACTGACAGTTTTACAGTTCTTAGTCTCACGTTATGAAATTTAATTTTTTAAAGAAGTAATAAAATCATTTTAAGATGGCTAAAAAAAAGTTAAATTGAGTATTGACAATCCAATGTTACTTTCTTTCAAAGACCCCTACCTTCCTCTGTCAACACGGAGTTTGTTCCAAGAGGGATATCTTCACATGATGATTCTTTCCCATATCAAATTTAACTGAGCTATACCTAACTTTTTTTTTTATTGTTTTCCAAAATGAAAAGTGGACAACTTTGTTGCAGATTCATCTTCATGACTGCAAAATATGCTTTTGCACGTAATTTGTTCAAATTGTCTGCACACTTGAAAATCAGCTTTGAGAATGTGAATGTTACGTTTTTCACTCACTGGTATTTGACATGTAAAGTATTTCAACATTTTCTGAAAGTATTGTAAATATGCATATTCATGGCAATTATTTGCTGCCTGTAAAACGATATGCGATAAGTAAGGTTATACCAGCAACTTATAAACTATGCATCAATTCACCATGACAATACAATTCAAACAATATACCTAGTTTGGAAAAAACAGTTATTAAAATAAGAAAAGATATCACTGAACACAGTGATAAATATATAAACAGAAAAAAAACTGATTATATTTCCATGTCTGTGAGTATTATTAAAAAATCTATCAATTATCACTCATCTATCAATAACTTGGTTGGTGATTGCTAATAGCGGACGTTTTAAATTATTTAAGTTATATAACTGTCATTATATATGTTGTTCTTCAAAACCTTATTTAATCTCTTTTCAGATATAAAACAAGAATACTTTGTGAAAATGACCCACATTTCGCTTGTTCTTCTCATCTTTGTAATCATTGTTAAAGTCGAAGGACTATATTTGAAGTACGAGAGAGGTGCTCCTGTAAACACAACTCGTCTGTATTTGACCAACATCCCCTGTAAAACAGCTGTACAGTGTGCTGTAGGATGTGTGGCTACCCCTCGTTGTGTGCTTGCAGATGTTGATTCTGGGAACTTATACAAAGAATCTGAACACGAAAACCCTGAGCAAAAACTGTTGAAAAACTACATTGTTGTACCTGGACAACAAACTAATAAGGGAATATTGTTTTTCATGGTGACGGGAACTTCTAGTAGACCAAAAACCAAACCTAGGGATGTTCTGAAAGTTTCACTAAAATCCAATGCAACAGAGAAGGTAACCACTGTAAAAGACGTTATATATTCCATTACGTATGAACATGAGACAAGAACTCTCTTCTGGTCACAACAGCGTGGCATATTCAAGAAAGTTATAACATCTGCTTCACCAGAGGAACGTCTCAGTAAGGAGGACAATGCCCTATACTTGAATCAACACAAGGACAAGTTGGTCTATATCATCGTGATGTACGGACGCTCATCAAGTACCATATACATGCGTGTTAAGGTTGCTCCTTTTAACTGTGAAACGTGGCTTAATGTTAAAGGTGTAATCAGCTACCTCAGTGTTCAGGGGAAGTCAATGTGTTGGGTTAGTAACTACAAAGTGGTAATTTGTCATGATATAAGATCAAAATCAGAATACATACACTTTTCACGACAGAGTTACATTGATGCCTTCACTCATGTCCAGAAAAGAGAAAAAGTTATTTTTGCTTGGGGCGAAGGTTATGGCATAAGTTATGTTCTTAAGTTGGCCGAGTTTGATGTTGATGGAAACATGCTTTCTGAGACAAGTGCACGCTTTAAAAATAATCAGATATTTCATTTGTATATGGTCGAAGAATTTCTTTTTATCACATGTACTGGTAGCACCAAGGTAGAAGCCAGACGTATACATTTGAACCACACAATTGGTAGCATGGTATTTTCGATCAAATATCCAACCTCTTATGGAGTGACTACCTCGGTCAATGTCATACTGGCGTTTAAATGAACTCTAAATCGTCAATGGTGTTTAGTGATCATATATCATTGTATGGAAGAGGCGCTAAGTACTCATTTTTATTTTATTTTTATTTTAGACCCTTCTTTAACATTATAACAACAAATGCTATCGAAATGTATAACAACGTTGATTCTTGTGGTGCAAGTGCAATAGATAATAAATTAATATCATTTGCAATATTAATGTGGAGTGTTATGTTGTGATTCTTACCAACCAAGAACTTTACATATAAAATATTCATCTGAACGAGTTTTGTGTTATCATTAGAATTCTGATCGAGTCCTAAGATACAAAACATGCGCCTATCATAAACTTTTAAAATCGATTTTTTGCTACCTTAACATTTCGTTTTCTACATGAAAATACAGTGACGATTTTGGCGGTCAATTATAACCTCTTTTCACAAAGATCATCGATAATAAAATGTAATTTTAGTTTGGGGAGAAAGTTATTGCAAAGATAGATATGTGTTTTAATGTTAGAGGTTCAATGGAACCATGATTGTCGTGGTCAGTACAAACTTTGGAAATAAACAGAGAACCCATCTGTAAATTGTGTAATAAAATTGCAAGCATTTAAACATTTGAACATATCACTTTTGAAGAAAGCTTGGTTTGGCACTAGCCTAAAACACCATGCACGTCATTGCTGGAATAATAAACCCCTATCAGAAATAATAGAGAACAATTAAGTTGTCAAACTAACTGTTTTGCGTATTGTATTGTTTAAAAGACTGTTCAAGTTAAGTTGAATGGAAATGGTTCTACTCTGATGTTTCACTTGTCTTGAAGCATTGTGTTTGTGACAGACATAACTTTTCAAGACAAACCAATAATTTGAAACATTTTGTAAGTGTTAGCGGCAATAAGGAGAATCATTCCTCCCTTGGCATTAACAAGAATGCTCTGGATTTGACCTATTTGTGCAGCATTTATCATGTAAATAAGCTATGGAAAGGGATCTCTTAAACTTGTCTTTGAAGCTTTATCCCACTCAAAACCTTACAGCATGAACTGTTTCAATTCTCTGTCAAGCAGCTTTATTTCTTATTTGAAATAGTTGGAATGTTGGAGTGTTGAAATGTCTTCCAATAAACATTATAAATACATGTACGAATTTATCGCGCTTCTGCCTTCTTTCTTCTTGACTGATTTTGCACGTTTTTCTTTTGCTCATTATTTCCCAGATTAAAAAGTTAAATTACAGTTTTATGAAAGAAAACATTTATTTAGTAAAAAATGCATACACTTTCCGTTTTCCAGTTGAAACTAAATAGCCATGTCATTCAATGTTCACATCTATTATCTACTTGTATTCTGTCTGACCTACAACACAATATCTGAATGGCAAATACATATTTTGTTTTTCAAATGTACCACAAAGGTTGTTGTAATTATGGCCAACATTTGGTTTGTTCTGTTGATGTTTATACGCATGGTTCATGTCCAAGGACTATATTTGAGGTATAAGCGAGCTGATCATGTAAATATAACTGGTCAGTATCTGACCAACATCCCCTGTAAAACAGCTGTACAATGTGCTGTAGGATGTGTGGCTACCCCTGGTTGTGTTCTTGCAGATGTTGATTCTGGAAACTTGTACAAAGAGTCTGAGACCGAAGTTTATAGGTCATTGCCTTGTGAGGCCCTACGTTCATCTTCTTCTCAAGAACAAAAAGACCGAGGAGGCTGTAATATTATGAACAGGCTCTTTATCCAATGGGGATTCTAATTTTTAGATTGGTGACCTGTGGCCCAAAATAAGGGCCTCACAGACCATGACCTTAAAACCCTATTTATATCTTCTTCTCCAAGATAAGAAGGCCTAGAAGACTGACGAGTTTTGTACAGACTATTTAGCCAATAGGGATTTCAAATTGCACCATGCACCACGACACCCCTCTCATTGCCTGTGTTCTCTTAGATAGATTAGTGCTGACAGTGTTTAAGTGCCGTACATAGGCTATTATATCATAAGTTGTAAGAGAGGGTGATAGTCTTTGTCCAGGTGTTTTGAGGGTTAGTAGGCATGGGGGTGGGGTTTGTGAGAGGCAGGTAGGTTGGAGAGAAAGGTGTGGCAAGGCGTAACTTAAAAGTGTTGCACTCCTTCAGAACTGTAATTATAAACTTCTAGTGACGTCACTCTATTGTTCTATTAGGTTCTACTTTTACCGGGTAAACCTCTATTGTCAGTTTGCCGGGCGTTCTCCAAGAATGCCGAGGGCTTTCTCTAGGAATGTCCGGGACTTTTGATTGGGAATTATACACGTTTTGAAATACTTTTATGTTCTAATTCGCTTCACTCAACCGAACATACATTATTTACCAAGTACAACATACACATAGAATGGGTGCTGTCTACCGCGCCTCGAGATCAGGCGAGCCGTTTTATTCAATGAATTGTACATTGTAGCGAGGATAAAACGCCTGATCCGAGTGAGATACTTCAACAGGCATGAGTCCGTATCATCGATAGTCTTCCCTTGAGATATACTCAGATACTGTAGTCTCGACAGTAACAGACGAATCAAGGCCGTACTTCCATGTCATACCTCCTAGCATCTGATGTATCCAGGAACCGCTTCCAGTACTACTGCACACTGAAACACCATGCATGAAAAACTTAAGTGCGTTTGAAAACCTCAACCTCTTTATAGACTTGGAAATCTACAAAATATGTAAACCAGGACGGTGTTATGAATAAATCGGGATATCGCCAAGTCAAACTTACCTTGCCTCACGATGTAGTACTCCGAATGGAAGAGGTTTATCACGTGACACGAGTCTTGGAGATGGTCATGAAATTCCTGTGCATTCTGACCAATTAAAACCTTGCGAAAAAAAAATGTTTTCCTCACCTCAGGATTTTTCTTATTTTAAGGGAATATCGTTCGACCATTCCAAGCCAGGAAAGGTGAGTTAATAAAGTTTGAGGTCATCAATTTTTTATGGAGATATTGAATTTTCCGGATTTCATCCGCTAACTTTTCATCCTGATGGCATTAATAAGCATATTTTAAGTTTTTTCGTTAATTTTAATTGAAGTAGAAACTTTGCTGCAAAATGAAGACTGTGTGTACATTATAGTGAATGCTATATTATTTATGCATTGTACGAGAAATTGCCAAGGCGCCGACTTGCCTGATTTTGTAAAAAAAAGTGCTAATGATGATTTACTTGCGGATTCCACAAAATGAATGACATGGAACACATAATTCCCTTAAATGAGATTTCATGTGGGCTTCTTTGGGATGAAGGTAAATGTGAGGATAATAAAGGGTAACAATTGTGTTTTTACACTTGAAACCAAAAGTATGTGTAATAATTTGTTATCACTTTATCGGACACATACTTTACAAGATGTGATTGTCTTTGTTGTTCGTATTACAGTGTGATATACTTTATTTTCCCCTATTTTCATATGCAGTGACACCCAGGCGAGTAGAAATGGCGGCTGGTACAACAAGAAGCGAGTCCAAAGCAACTTGGTGTTTTTGTCTTGACACAGGTTTGAATTGCAGACTGCTTAGCTATCACACGCTGTCCTGTGTGGCTCTAAACAGCTTCATGTAATACTGTAATAAACTTGCAGTGACAGTATTGCGGAAGCGCCTTGATTTTAATACACGCTAGTGGGCTTTTACACTGGCAAAACAAACAACGGGCGTTCGTTTGTTGTTGAGGAGCCATGTAAATTAAACAATATTTATAAATAAATACAGTTTGATAAGCGTTTCGTTCTCCAATTGCAATAATTATTAGAATATGTAAATTTGTGTGATGTAAGTATTTCCAAAATGTTTAGATGATTTACAAAAAGTTCATCATTTGAATCAACCAAATAAAATTGATGATATTGTGACATGTATGGCTGTGGGATTTGATAATTGTCAAGGAAGGAATGTTAATGGTACGCCACTGTATAGTCAATTTGAACATTTTTATAGCAATATGAATTATGGTACATACCAAAGTTGGCTCAAGTCAATGAGAACAATATTTCGTTTCGTCACCGAGTTCGGATTATACACAACACCTTATAGTTAGCATTTCCGGAATAGAGCCGGAAGGGCATTTCAGGCATTGTTTTGAAACTCTTTTTTACATGCTAGAGAGGTTCAGTTGTTACGATGGATTGAAAGCTCCATGTTGGGATTCAACACCCAATAAGGTATGCAATGACTTCATAGTGATAAGGATTATCTCTGCCACGTATTTCAGAACAATTTACCCGAGCGTTTGTGAGTTTGGAAATTGTTGCGATGTCCCTAGCTTAAATATGAGTTGGAAAAACATCCGCCAATGGATGAAACATTGAAAAACGACCAGTTGCACAATGAAAAAAGCTTGAAAGTTTGTGGTTTATATTTATACATATATTTTTAAAAACGAATGATCTGTCAAACTTAAAGCATACTTTACTTATACATTAGCCATTCCACTCCATTTCCAGGATGCGTCACTGTTGTGGTGTTATACCTCTTGGTCCTCGAATGTAGATCATATCTTACTCCACATCAGTAGCACAGGCCTGATAATAATAAGCTAACACCGCCCAGTGGCCTCACGTTACTTACCAACCCATCACAGCCCATCACAGCCCATCACAGCCCAGCGGCCTAAAACACACAGCTCAGCGGCCTAAAACACACATCCCAGCGGACTTGTATCCAATTAAAAACAAACAAAGGCAAAAGCTACTCGCATGAGTGACGCGTAGACCTCGAGCGTAGAACAATTCTCACAGTAGCACAGGCCTGATAATAATAAGCTAACACCGCCCAGTGGCCTCACGTTACTTACCAACCCATCACAGCCCATCACAGCCCAGCGGCCTAAAACACACAGCCCAGCGGCCTAAAACACACATCCCAGCGGATTTGTATCCAATTAAAAACAAACCAAGGCAAAAGCTACTCGCCTGAGTGACGTGTAGACCTCGAGCGAAGAACAATTCTCCTCACCCTAACTTTATCACCTTTTACCACGTGACTAACTTCACGTGCAGCCCATGCATCCGCGGTAGCCAGCTGAAGCTACCGTATTTACCCTAGGTAAATTTATTGATTCAAAGTCCTTCTTCGAATAAATACCATCACAAAATATCACATTTTTGACAATTCACAAGTATCAGGTTTGTATGCCCGGTTTTGAACCCTGCACCATCTGCTTACTAAACTGGCACCTTTGAGAACTCGGCTATAATATATATATGATGTATTTCCCACAGTGACACTCATGTGATGTTCACGAGGCAGATAGCACATGCAGCTCGCGTGCACGGCGTGGGTAGCGAGCGCAAAGCACGTGCAGGGCGCGGGTGTGCTCTCTTCATAGCAGTTGAACTCCCAGAAGTAAAAACATTGAAACCATAAAAGTACCCAATATCAAAATTATGTCTTTATTATATCTTTAATCAGTTCATAAGATAAATCAAAACCTCCCCCTCGGTTTTGTTTGATAATGTAAGCCCTCAGCCTCGGGAAATTTGGGCGAGCCTGTCAGCCCTTTCCAATTTCCCTCTGCCGTGAGCTTTCATTATCAAACAAAACCGAGGGGGAGGTTTTGATCATTAACATATCCACGGACTATATTTGAAGTATGAGAGAGGTGCTCCTGTAAATAAAACATCCCATGTAAAACAGCTGTACACAATGTGATGTAGGATGCGTGGCTACCCTTGGCTGTGTGCTTGCAGATGTTGATTCTGGGAACTTGCACAAAAAGCCTGACCATGAAGACTCTAAGCACCAACTGTTGAAAAACTATAATGGTACACCTGGACAGAAAACTAGTTAGGGTATATTGTTTATCATGGTTACAGGATATTCAAATAGACCAAGGAACCTACCTGGGGATGTTCTGAAAGTTTCACTGAAATCCAATGTAAATGAGAAAGTAACCAGTGTGAAAGATACAATATATTCTATAACGTATGAACATGAGACAGGGACTCTCTTCTGGTCACAGTCAAGCAAGTTTTGGCACCTGTTACACCAGAGGAACGTCATGAGTAAGATCTGTGGGCGAAGCTGAGAACAATCTGAAAATTCTCTTGCACATGATGAGAGCATGTTTATTGTTCTAAATCAATTAGCTAGGGGATGATAAAAACAAAGTATTTCTTCTATTCGATTAAGTACTGAAAAAGTATCAGTAGAAGTAAATTTGTTTAGTATAACCTAAATGACTATATTACTTTTATAATATGTTTTATTTACAGGTTATCATGCGAGTGCATTTTTGGGATTTTCAAAATCGTTCATTGTACTTGTCGAGCCTTGGCGAGTTAAATACATAGTGTTTATTCCTAAGGCAGGAAAATTATAAAAATTACTTTAAGCACATTAGCATGATAATGTCTTCATCATACAGAATCATTCCTCAAATTTTTGCGAAAAACAGCCTGACAGCAGTAATTTCAAAGGTTTCTTCAAATGTGCACATTGAATATCTGCAAATGAACAGTGTGATTACTTAAACTAACACAAACTACTTCCTCCTACATCTTGCTATCAGTTGTAATGAATTTTATTTTTAATAACCTGAAGTTTTCCAATTTTTAATATGTGTTAAAATAAAAGGGGTTTCAAACAAAAGATATTAACGTTTCGATGACAAATTTAATCTTTCATTAATTTGCCTTTGTGTAGATCAGTCGAGCAAGTCTATACCACTTACGTTCGAGATTTGCTTCCCTTTTACTGTATTTCAAATGATTCCTGAAATAGCAGATTGTGTAAGACAGGGAAAGCTTAAGGTTTGGAACAGTGAAGATGGGTATGAGGTAATTGAACATGTGACACCCCCAACTATTGCAAATTTAATTAATTTCTTATTTGCAATACTTACATCAGTGGCAGCCACTTCACATTTAATCAACATGATTGTAATCAATGTTAACGAAGAATCTAATAATAATTATGAATTAATGAAAAAATGAGAAAATTCTAAAGCACCTCATTCATGCCCTGCTCATGGCACAGTGACTTTGTCAAAGGCATTTTAATAGGTATTAGAGTTGTCTTGAATGAATCAAATGTTTCATAATGTGAAATAGGATTCATGCAACTGAACAAAGCGGCGTAATTGCAGGTAATTGCTGATTGCTTGGGTCCCTCTGTTACAAGAATAATCAATACAGTTCAATTAAAGTAGCTCCACCAAACAAAACCATTGACGATTTAGAGTTCAGTTAAATGTTAATATGATACATAACATATATAGTAAAATCCGCTTTAATTTAATCGATATAATTCAATTTTTTAATTCACTTGAATGCCAGTTTTAAATTGACCATGAAATCCACTTTAAATGAGGTCGGGTATTCAGTCGAGAATACCGTGCCACCGACAGTGTGGTTCAAATGTATACGTCTGGCTTCTACTTGGGTGCTACCAAAACATGTAATGAAAAGGTAATCTTGAACAATATAAAGATTGTTCATTTTTGAATTTCCAATATGTGTGATCGTCTCAGAAAGCATGGTTCCATTGGCATCAAACTCGGCCATTTTAATCACATGCCTGTGATAACCTTCTCCCCAAGCAAGCAGAACAGTATCTCCTGTTGGGACATGAGTGAATACTTGAATAGATCTCCGCCCTGAATGTTGTATGTATTCAGTTTTTGATCTCATATCATGGCATTTTAACACTCTGTAGTTACTAACCCAACACATTGTTTTGCCGTTCACAGTGAGGGAGCTGATATTAGCTTGGACACGAAGCAATGTTTCACATTCAAATGGAGCAGATTTAGAACGCATGAATATAGTACTTGACGAGAGTCTATACAACACGACAGCATAAACCAACTTGTCCTTATACTGATTCAAACATTGGGCAAAGTCCTCCTTAATGACAAGTTCCTCTGGTGAAGCAGGTGCCAAAACTTTCTTGAGTATCCCTCGCCAATCTGACCAGAAGAGAGTTCTTGTCTGATGATCATATGTAATGGAATTAATATTACCTTTCACAGTGGTAACTTTCTTTGTTACATTGAATTTCAGTGAAACTTTCAGAACATCCTTTGGTTGGGCCCTCGGTCTATTTGAATATCCTGTCACCATGAGAAAAACTAAACCCGGGCTAGTTTTCTGTCCAGGTACTTGTACAACAATGTAGTTTTTCAACAGTTGTTGCTCAGGGTCATTGTGTTCAGACTCTTTGTACAAATTCCCAGAATCAACATCTGCAAGCACACAGCCAGGGGTAGCCACACATCCTACAGCACACTGTACAGCTGTTTTACAGGGGATGTTGGTCAGATACTGACGAGTTGTGTTTACAGGAGCACCACTCTCATACCTCAAATATAGTCCATGGGATTTAACCTGAGGTATTGACATCAGAAGAACAAACCAAATGTTGACCATATTTACAACCATCCTTGTGGAATATTTGAACACCTTAATATATAATTACGATTCTGACTGTTTTGTTATAGGTCAGTCATGATTTAAGTACAAAAATAATGTGACCCGTTTCATTTACATTGAATGTCATTGGTTTATTGATTCAAAGGGAAAACGGAGAGTGTATGCACAGTTATTTTCTACACAAATGTTTCTCTCATTAAACAGAACTGAAACTGGAGCGGTTCATCAACTATTCTTCATTATGTTTACATAAAACCATTGTCTGAAAGAATATTTGTCATTAGTGAAAGAATAAGCAATAAAAAACGTTCAAAATCAATCAAGAGGAAAGAAATTAGGAGGGCGACAAATTCTTACATGAATTTATAATGTATATCGGAAGACATTCCAACATTTAAAAACTTTCAAATACGAAATAGCGGTGATAGACCGAGAAATTAATCAGTGCATGCTGTCAGTTTTTGAGTGGGATAACACTTCCAAGTCAAGTTTACTGGTATTACAATTAGGGAGTGTTTGTCAGGACATATCGTGTCGTGCATATCATGTGACACACACCACTAGAATTGGAATAATCAGGGTATTTAACAACATAAATTATATTTCTATATTGCGATGATCCCTCATATTCGAAATCAAATCCAAACAAACAGAGTAATCCTGACCACATGCACGTTAATGTGCAAGCTTTCTTCATCCGATAAAATGTATTTATTTGACGTCTTTTCTCATTTTCAGGTTAACACAAGTTTTAGAAAAATATCCTCTCTGTAGTTTTCTTTTAATTTTGAAATTTTACTACTAATAATGGTTTTGCCGATTTTGAAAATATAACCTAGCAGCTGTTTAGATTTTAAGCTTACCTATGACTAGATCCGAAAAGAAGTGCAAGTTTTAAAGTTCAAAACAAAATTGCGAGAATTGATCCCATAACTCTTCTCACTGAAGTTGGCAGCTTTACCAAAAGACCACCTCGGACTACTGAAGACTTGTAGAGTAATTGTTGATATCTATGCTGCTCTCATCTAATCCTTTTTGTATCTTCCCTTTACTCTTGCCTTTTCGCATTCTATGCAATTGAATTGCATTTGCATTTGCCTGTAACATCAATGAAAGTAGGCTGTTTGGATGGTTTGTAAGAGAAAAATGAGTGCCGAACAGATTATATATTTACACTGCAGAATGGAAACTGTAAAACCTGTCTATGCATTATCAAATGTTTTGACGTAGAATCTACCGTGACTGAAAGTGATGCAAGACGAATTGGATGATTTATTATTTGGTTAATTTAAGTTGTTAAGTACATTGACAAAGGGTTAAAGTGAGCTGTTCATTGATGAATTTCGAACTTTGATTCCAAAGCAACTCTGTAGTGAGAATATACAGTATTACAGGATCAGAGCGGAAGGCTTGTTAAAAAGTATCACTAACAGATCATCCTCAAAGGGCAGCTTGGTACACACAGTAATACTCAAACAGGATATTAAATACGCGCTAAGCATTTACGTTATTGGACATGCCTCCCTAAACAATTCTAGGAAACAGCTCGTGACTCTAGGAAATGTAGGTCAGTTATTAGCAAAATGGAATGTCATTTCCGATTCTGGAATGCAAATTTATGTACTGAATTAGTACAAAAGCCCTCTTTTCATGTAATTTTATTTTAAATTCAGGTTAACTTGTTTATTAATGTTTCTAATGGCAATTAGGGATACATTTTGTTAATATGACAAATACAGATAAAGCAAATTCCACATTTGTTTGTGCCAATTATTTCGAATTACCCACAGTGTCATGTAGTTCATAATTTGTTACAGCTCTGTTCAATGGTCATTAGAATTGCAAAGATGAAAAGACAACGCATGTCATTGGCATGTAGGTTTGACAATTCCATTGAAAGTTGACCGATTATAACTTGGGGGGCTTTTTCTTCCCCAAGCAATAAACTCACGGGCAAAATAAAATATACCAAAATTATTTCTTTAAACAAACTATAAATTAGTGTTTTCATTTGGAACTCAATTTGGAATTCAATGACATCACTTGAAAACAACTTGAAATGTACCCACTGAAAAATCATCTAATAATCTCTTATAACTACTGACATGCGATGCAAAAGAAAACACCACAAGTAAAACAGAGCTGTGGTAACGACTACAAATTGTGCATTCCATGATTACACGCACACACGGGAAATGTGCACCCTGCAGGTGGCTTCAGTAACGAAGGATACAATCATGCCAGACCAATGACAGGCCAAATTATCGGTAAATCTAGCGTCACCAATGCCAAAGAAAAAAGATGAAAAGACAACGCATGTCATTGGCGGAAAGTAGGTTTGACAATTCCAACTCTAATATAGCATCGAAAATTGACCGATTATAACTTTGGGGGCTCTTGAGCAGCTCAAAACTCGGCTTCACATAAAAGTTTACACAGTACTGCGCTGTTTTAATTAAGTTTTGTGTAGTGTGCGTAGTTCTTACATGGACAGTGCACGAAATATGCGTGGAATGTCAGTGATCCTTCGCAAACATGTTGGCGCTATTGCATTTATCGACGACTTTCCACTGACCATAGGCAGACATACGACACATGGTTCGCGCATGTAACACCTACGTATCAATGAAAATAACTGAATTGTTTTTTTAATGACGTATGTATCTCTTACAGGACACGTAAATCAGCGCATGTAATACTTATGAACTACTGATAACTAACAACTATATCACTAACAACTGACGTATGATTGACGCTATATAAAATCAGCTATCGTATCATCTTCCATCAGAAAAATTCCTGCTGCCAAGCAGTGCACATGGTACCCTGTTCCATATGTTCCTCCTCTACCCAACTTTCTCAGTCCAACATTAACCCACAGAGGAGAGATGTTCTTCTGTTTCTGCTCCAGAACCAGAATGAATGCCAAGGCGTCGTGGTCGCATCAGTATATATGTGCCTGTTGTGCGCAATTCATACGTGAATCATATGCAATTCATACGCAGTTCATTAGTGCAAATGGGCAGATTTTGAATGTTTTTTCAGCCCATTCGTCGCTCATAACCAAGTTTTGTTTTTCAGATTGACAAGACCAATATCCCTCATTGAAAATGGGATAATCCTAAATTACCAGTAGCAAGGAACTCAGATAAAAGCCACATGGACGAGCACATTTTTGCTTGAAGGGTAGTGCGTTGAGAAAACTTTCTTACCAACACTGCCATTTCGACTGAACTCCCAAATTTCCACTGTGCTGTGTGTTTGATATGTATAGGTCAGAAGGCCTTCAACGATGTGCAAATTGTCCAATCTGTCAGTTGAACTTATTGTTTTAGGTTGCCTGAATCGTCCAGCTGCTGATATTTCCAGCACTTTGATGTCATATTGTATTCCCCAAATTACCATCTCAACGAAGACAAGCAAACCAAACTTAGATTTCTTCAGAAGGGCCATTTGTGTAAAATCGCGATCCCATTTAATTGCTGATAGATTAAATATTTCTCTTTTTGAAGACACCTCGACACAGGTGATTACACTTCTTTTTTTCTTGATAACCCAACATGCAATGTTGCCATCAACCACGAGATAGGTCATATAACTCTTTTCCATATACAGCCAGATTTTCACGCTCTCTAATTTGATGAGACACTTAGTGAAAATAATAGAATTTTCGTTATCTCTCGTGTAAAAAAACAATGTTGCATTGTGTGAATTCAAGGAATATGGCCAGGTGTGGTTAGATATTTTCTTTTGCAAGTTATATCCCATGACTTGTTGACAGATTCCGTCTGGCTGAGACCAGTACAAGGTGTTGGATGGTCGGTGATAAACAATAGATAGAACTCTTGCTGACAAACTTATTCCTGTCTTCACTGTTACGTTTGATTTCATTGACACTTTATAAACGTTTCTAGCTTTCTTCCAAGTTCCTTCACGTGAGACCATTAGAAAAGACTCAACGTCCTTGATTACTTCACGACTTGATTCATCACCATTAACCTGACTACCAGAATTAATGTCTCGATATTGAACATAATTTTTAAGTTTTATCTTGAGGTCATGTTCTTCAACATATGTGTACAAGTTCCCAGAATCAACATCAGCAAGATCACAGCCAGGGGTTGTCATACATGACACAGCACACTGCACAGCTGTTTTACAGTTAGCAGTAGTGGTGAGAAACAGGTGGTTTGCAAGTATGATAGAAACATCCTCCTTGTGGTTGAAGTTGGATGTTCTGGTGAATACAATCCGTATGGACAAGAACAGGAGGTAAGCAATGTTCCAAAACATGTCAACACTTCAACATCAGTTGGTGAAACTGAAATATAGCTTTTTCTTCAAGACATTTCTGAAAAACATTGATTTTACCTAAAGCCAGTGATTATTTATTTGTTATTCATTGTTTGTCATTATTGAATTCAAATGTTTTCATTTTACATATAAACACTAGAAAAGCCTCATACAAATACGCAGTTGTCATTACTTTTCGTTATCTAAATGTTAATGTTCACCAGAGGACATATTTTCTTAACTTCTTAAATGTTAATGCTGTTTCATTGGAATTATTGACTTTTAGATTCTGGTAACCCAATATGTGTGATTCTCAAAAGTCTATAGAGAAAGTTTTAAATGGATAAATTATTGTTTTAGACGTTTTCAAGAATAGTACATCCTCGTTACGAACTCAACAAAATTCTTTGGTTAAAATGCAATCCTTAACAAACTCGTATTTCAACATCCATTTTCAGTGTTATCTTATTGGGAATGATAACTGGTATGACCCCATCATTGTACCATATTAAAACTCTACTCGGAGTGTTAAGGTATCTTTACATCAGTCAAATTACTTGAACTACCTTCCATCAGGCATCAAAATGGCCACTCGATTAGAAATGGAAACCGGACCATGTCCATTCGTTTTAGAACTCTTATTATTGATTTCAGAGTTTTATTTAGCCATGACCGATGTCGATTCAGATACACTAAGCTGTATCCATGACTCTTGCTGCCAAATATTCACATTCAAGATGATATATTCCAGAAGGATAAAGCCCGACACCTGCTGCCAACTATTGACGTTCAAGATGATATATTCCAGGAGGATAATGCCCGACACCCGCTGCCAACTATTGACATTCAAGGTGATATATTCCAGAAGGATAATGCCCGACCCCTGCTGCCAACTATTGACATTCAAGGTGGTATATTCCAGAAGGATAATGCCTGACACCTGCTGCCAACTACTGACGTTCAAGGTGGTATATTCCAGAAGGATAATGCCCGACACCATGCTGCCAACTATTGACGTTCAATATGATGTTTCCCAGAAGGACAATGCCTGACACCTGCTGCCAACTATTGACGTTCAAGGTGATATATTCCAGAAGGATAATGCCCGACACCTGCTGCCAACTATTGACATTCAAGGTGATATATTCCAGAAGGATAATGCCCGACACATGCTGCCAACTATTGACGTTCAAGATGATGTTTTCCAGAAGGACAATGCCTGACACCTGCTGCCAACTATTGACGTTCAAGGTGATATATTCCAGATGGACAATGCCCGACACATGCTGCCAACTATTGACGTTCAAGATGATGTTTTCCAGAAGGACAATGCCTGACACCTGCTGCCAACTATTGACGTTCAAGGTGATATATTCCAGATGGACAATGCCCAACACCTGCTGCCAACTATTGACATCCAAGGTGATATATTTCAGAAGGATAATGCTCGACACCTGCTGCCAACTATTGACGTTCAAGGTGATATATTCCAGATGGACAATGCCCGACACCTGCTGCCAGCTATTGACGTTCAAGGTGATATATTTCAGAAGGATAATGCTCGACACCTGCTGCCAACTATTGACGTTCAAGATGATATATTCCAGATGGATAATGCCCGACACCTGCTGCCAGCTATTCACGTTCAAGGTGATATACTCAACAAACTAGTTATGTGCTTATAGAAATTTTTGCAAAGAAAGATAAAACTTTATAAACAATACAGCCCATTTCGTCTCACGAAAAAGGTTGATTATGACTTTCTGTTCATTGTCTCTTCCACGTAAAGGAGACACTAGATAATTTCTTTTGTATCCATTGAATTAATTAACTTAAGAAAGGGCTATTCTAAAGGGAATAGCAATCGCTTATTTTTTATTTCTCTCTCTCTCTCTCTCTCTCTCTCTCTCTCTCTCTCTCTCTCTCTCTCTCTCTCTCTCTCTCTCTCTCTCTCTCTCTCTCTCTCTCTCTCTCTCTCTCTCTCTCTCTCTCTCTCTCTCTCTCTCTCTCTCTCTCTCTCTCTCTCTCTCTCTCTCTCTCTCGTATGGACACTCACGATGTATTTACACCTTACACACACGATTAAATTATGAGTAATCTGTGTATTCTATCCAGTCGGATTCTATAAAGCGTAGAGATGTTTTTAATTTACTTAGAAAGAGAAAATCATCAATAATATTTCTTCAAGAAACTCACAGTACACCTGCAAATGAATTACCCTTGGCGGTCGAATGGAGTTATAAATGTTTCCTTTCACATGGAACCAGTCAAAGTGCAGAAACACTAATTTTGATATAAAATAACTTTGAATATGAAATTCATGAAATCATTGCTGACGATAGTGGTCGATTCATCATACTCGATATTACAATAGAAAAAATCTGATTTTCAATAACAAATATTTATGGTCCAAATACAGATTCACCAAACTTTTTCCAAGATCTCTTAAAGGAGAATATTTGTAAAAAATTATATTCTGTTATAGTAAAATATACTTTAAAAAACATATTCCCCCGAAAATAATATGGAAAGCCGTGTTTAATTTCCAAATTACTTGATATAATAACCGCGCCTACTGTTGCCTGTGCGCGTATGCATATTTGCCGGTAGCCTTCGGCAGGTTTAGGCTGTGACGTCAGAGATGCTATACGGCCCGCTTTTGGTCCTTAGCGCAGTGAAAGGGAAGGCATTGGAGTAGATGAAGAATCGGTTGAATACGTAGAATTCGGGTAGTTTCGGACTTGATATGGTACATTGTGCAGCGTTGGTGTGCAGTAATTCATCAAAGTCTGGACAGAAGTTTACATATTTTAAAGAGCATTTTGATCCGTTATATTAAAACAGTTTTATAAATAAGTGATTGTTAGTCTTAGAGTACTCGTAATTAACAGTCCTTTATAAGGATATAACTTATAATGCCTTCTTATGGGATGCATTTCGGTGAGCATCGTGTTTTAGATTTTTTAAAGGCTATACACCTTATTGACAAATTGTAAATTTTAACTTTTCATTATCAGCTTTTATCCAACTTATGATAATATGCTGATGTTTTTGCGGCCATCATGCCGTGTTCTGTTTTTCAATTGCAATTTCCTTTTTTAAATTAGGCAAATAAATTAAATATCTCGCCGCTAATGGCTGCAATACCGCCGGAGCGGCGTTAAACAATAACTCACTCACTCACTTATGGGATGTGTCATCCTCGGTTACCCAGAGTTTTATATATGCTCCTGCGGAGAGTAACGGAGCATATATAAAACCCTGGGTACCACCGAGGATGGGGATGTGTAGGCCTTAAAACTTAGTACATAGTTGTATAATTATTTGTCATTGGCTAATAACTGTATTAGATTAATTTCAATTTAATATGGCCAACGTGGCAGCTCAAATGGCATTGTCAGACACACACACAATATTTCCTGGTTATAAATCATTTGAAAACTATAGTGATATTCAACGCTAAAATGATATCTGTCGCCTATATTACACCCCACCACCCCCACTAACTAAATTCTAAATCTTGCCCCAACTTTTGAACCCTTCCTACGTCTATGTTGGATCCTGGTTTTTTTAAATATATTTACTAAAAATGCATTTCCACTGATTGTATATGTTCACAATATCATAACAAATGATTATTGCAAAAATAATAAGTTTCAGTGTTCAATCCTTGTGGGTGCTTGGTTTGTGTACTTGTGATAGGAGAACAAGTAACTGTCTAGCAACTTAAGTTCAAATTATTACTTGAGAAAATATATTAGAGAACTTTAGAAATTCTTAATATTGTTTTTCAAATTCTCTTTATAGGATAATCTCCTTCTTGCACGCGATGAACTTCGAAATCTATCTGACTTTTCGATTTTCATTATAATTAGGGCGACAAAGTCAAACCAATGTTGTCAGATTTAAATTAATGTCATTTATTTAGTTTACATCTATTACATATTAATTGACATATTTTAGAAATTCTCTATTCATATAGAGTTGGAATCCGATTTTCTTAGGCAGAAATTAAACACGCATGAACGCATAGTAAATTTACATTTACTAACATTTGTATATTACTACCATAAGAAATATTGCATATGTGCACTGCAAAGTTCGTCGTATACACAGGGCTTTACATTACGTTATTACAGGCTTCTAATATCGCGAGTTCCTTATTATCGTGTTAGTCCGGTTTTCGTGACTACCAAATCTCTCACATAGCTATGTATAGATCTTACTGTCAATCTTACTTGATTACGATTGAACAGTGGTTTGTACGTTAGATCTAAATAATAATAATATTTAATATCAATACGTTTTTAAAGCAAACATGATTTGAATAATCGAGAATCAAGATGGTTTATTTTGTCCCATGCAACTGGTTACTTCAGCGGTACAGTATATATACGAATAAAGCAGTATAATTTGTAGTAACATATTTTTATTAACTATATATAAGTTGTTGACACCCATGTTATCTACATGTAGACACTAACTATTTAATGTACGGCATAATCCACTTATTGTGAAGTTGTTACTTTAGAGTTTGCCAGTCCCTACGTACGAATCTGTAGTATTTCCAACTCTCTCAGTGTTTACTTCTGAAAGCTCATCCTCACTTGATTCCTGGTGTTCAGCTCAATGTTGATTCACAATAGGTTCATACTGATAAGGACGGATGTTATTTATGTCAGATGGTTGAAAATTAACGCTGCCATCGCTATCCGAGAAAGCCATAACAACACTACGAACGTAGAAAATACACTGGCTCAGCGCGCGGGAGAGCATCTTTGACATCATATCACGTGACTGCTGCCAGCCTGATTAACTCTCGGGGATTTCCGGAAAATGACTCGCACAGAAAACGTTTTTTCAACGTTTCTACATAAAATGTCGCATTTTAATAAAATTTTTGCCACACTTTGTCTTGAACAATACTGTTAAACATGTTAAAACAAAGTTTTTCTCTAATATTCTCCTTTAACGGAATTAGAACAATTTTCTGGCTCGATTATCTGGGGTGGTGACTGGAATGTAGTTCAGGACTACTATTTAGTTACCTATAATATAAAACACAGGAATAACTCGGGGGCTTTCGAGAAAATTAAAGAAATAAAAACAAAAGGTTGTTTGATCCATTTAATCCCGAAAAGCAACAGTATACATGGCGGCAAAGCAACCAGATTAAACAAAGCAGGCAAACATACGCGATACAGTGTCCGAATGTAAAAATGTTGAATATGGAGATAACGTGGAAAATATTGATCTATCAGTGAATGATCAACTATTTTTTTAGATACTCAAAATGAATATTAGAACAAAAACAATAATTTAGTCAATTCAACACAAAAAAGAAAAGAAAAAAAAGATGAAAACAATCTTGAAAAGCAAATATATGAAATGGAAACATTGTTTTCTAGCTTAACAAATGACTTGTCCTTAAAAAAAGAAAAACTTGAACAACTTAGAATTGCAAAAAATAAAGCTAAATGGTATGAAGAAGGAGAAAAAATACTGAATATTTCATGCATTTAGAAATAAGAAATTACATAAATAAAAATATAAGTGGTGTATTATAAGGAAGGTATGTTGTGAATTTTACCCCATCTCAAAGTAAGTTTCCGCCTTGATTGGATCAAAATAATGCTTTGGGAATATATTTTAGAAATCTGAAATAAAGAAGGGATGTTTGTTGAAGGCAGAAACTTACTTTGAGACAGGGTTATATTCACAATGTACTATTTTGAAACATATATGCACCTCTGATGACTGTAAATTTGTATACTCCCAATTGAGTACGAAACGCTGTTTCTCTAGGGAACCTTCAGCTGAAATGGGAATCAAAGCTTGGTATTACTCTATCTGATAACTAATTGTATGACTGCTTTGCACTGATAAATGTTGCTACAACAGAAAACAAGGCAATACATTTCCAGTTTAGATTAATTCACATAATAATCTCAACAATGTCTTTCCTATATAAAATAGGAATTAGCCAGGATGATATGTGTACGTTGTGTGGTAAAGAGTTTGAAACTCTTGAGCATTTATTCTATGCATGTGACAAAACTAAAAATCTGTTATCACGATTGGAAAGCTGGTACCATTCTTAAACAAACACCAGCCTTAACATTAATATTGCAACATTTCTTCTTGGACCCCGAGGGAAACGCATTAATAAATTACATCTTTATCATAACAAAAGAATGTATAAATAAACACGGATTTGGCTCTAATGACCTCAATTTCAATCACCTAACCCACTCCATAGAACATAATTATAACCTAGAAAAATACATATTTTCGGGGGGATGATCCCACTTTTCTAAGAAAATGGTCATGTCTTTTCATAAATGATAAATGTGTTGTGATTCCTTTAACTTTCGGAACCCTGTCACTGTCCACTGTCCATCCAAACTATTCTCTTTAACATGGTTATATTTGGGATAACACTACCTTCAATAGTACAAATTCTTGTACTTTTTTCGGGCCGAGTCCCATGCGGGATTCGAACCCACGCCCTCAGAGTTAGGCAACTATCGCCAGCATTGACTGTACCAACAGCTTACCACACGACCATTTCGCCTCGACAAAATCGAGGTCCAACAATCGATAGTTAAGCTAATTTCTACATTCAATATTCTCTTATTATTCTCTTTAAGTTCTCCTTTGCTGTTTACATATCTTGTACAATCCGTTATCTTATTGTTTTTCAAAATGTATAACTGTAGCTATCTTTTTCTGCAATACACACATTGGAAGAAAGGGAACAAAAAGAAAAACAAAAGTTGAGTAAGTCGAATAACTAGAGGACAATTTATACTAACATGCAAAACAAATCGCCGACATATTTTTAAAAGAGTAAAAAGTGCAGAGACTAGTTTGAATGTATTTAGATGGATACATGTTTTGTAGACAGTTACTCCAATTTCATACATCAGAGTATGATACTTTTATATTTATGTCTGTTCAGATACACTTGGGATGCTAAAAGATGGCTTCTGGCCAAAATGTTTGGCATTTAAGTTTTATAAATTTAAAAAGTATAATTTTGATTAATTAAAGATGTCTTGAAGCTAAATAACCTTTATGGATTTAAATTTGTTGACGCATTACTTAAATTGCTTTTTGTCTGTCTTATCCTATCTAGTTGAGGAGATTCCAAAACAACGATTCCTTAAAACGTGTCTTTCTCAGAAATATGAACAGATAATGTTGGGAAAAAATCGGATATCACCAACATCAAGCTCATCGGCACTGTAGGTGTAATAATTGGCCAACCGGAAGGACAATCCCCAACATCTGCTGCCAACTATTGACATTCAAGGTTATGTCTTCCTGAAAGACAATGCCCAACTCAACACACTCATGGTACAAAGAACTTTCTTCTAATATTTCGGTAACAATGTAAATTTGCTCCTAATTCTGTCTCATTCTGCGGCTTCCAAACCAAATAGACATACTGTGGAATGAACTTGATGAGCGTCAACCACCAGACGTTCTGAACACTGGAGAATTTCCCAGCCAAATATCCACAGTCTCATCCACTCCATTAGAAGGCGTGTGAGAAAGATGATACTTGTTTATTGTCCTGCTGTGACTTGAGTAGAACATGAACTTTTTTTCAAAGGTTGTAATTGACAAATGTTTGTAATCACTGTAATTTGACAACACAATGTGTAAAATAATGTCAAAATTTTATCCATTTATTATTTGCGAATCTTTATTCTCCAGAAGCAAAAATGCACATTTAATACATGTACCATATTTTTTTCAATTTCAATGTTTAAAAGTAGTAAGTAAAATAAGTAACTGATAATAAAAATAATACAATAACAACATGTTTTTATCAAGAATGCCTCAACCATAAAGTTAGTCAAAAGCTTTTATAACGAAATATGCTTTCAAAGATGTTTTTAATAATAATAGATTTTAAAGCTACCTCTTGAAGAAGATTGAACAAGAACAAGCTGCATAATTGCCAATGTCCGTTGATTGATTCGCCTCTTTGTTACACTAAGAATAAGACAGTCATAGCATCTAATCAAAGTCTTCAATTAACCATGTATAAGTTAGAATGCCAGTATGACACTGGCCATGTACATTGCCTCATATGAGGTTATATATTCCTTCATAAATACCACGCCACCAATGGTATGGTTCATATGTATATGTCTGGCTTCAACCTTGGTGCTACCATAGGAAGTGATAAAGAGAAAATCTTCGACAATATACAGATTTTCTATCAATGAATTTCCAAAAGAAGTGCTTGTCTCATAAATCATCGTTCCATTGGCATCAAACTCGGCCACTCTAATCATATATCTTGTCTTAGGACCACCACTCCAAACTATTAGAACATTGTTTCCTGTTTGGACATGAGTTAAGACTCTAATTAAGATTGGTCTTTGATTGTGTATGTATTCAGTTTTCGACCTTATATCATAGCATTTTAACACTATTCGCTTACTAATCCAACACATTGTCTTCCCATGAACAGAGAGGTAGCTGATTGGATCTTTAACATGAAGCCAGATTTCACATTTAAATGGAGCAGACTTAGATTGAATATATATAGTACTTTGATATTGGCTTTCGACAGAATAAACTAACTTGTCCTTGTGTTGATCCAAATACCGGGCTCTGGCCTCCTCACTGAGACGTTCCTCTGGTGAAGAAGCAGGTGTTATAATTCTCTTGAATATGCCACGCAGTTGAGACCAGAAGAGAGTTCTTGTATCACGTTCATATGTAATGGAATATATAGCATCTTTTACAGTGGTTACCTTCTTTGTTACATTGGATTTCAGTGAAACTTTCAGAACATCTCTAGGTGCTGCGCAGTTTAATCTCCTTGAACATCTTGCCACCATGAAAAACAATATGTCCTTGCTAGTCTTCTGTTCAGGTATAACAATGTAGCTTTTCAACAGTTGTTGCTCAGGACTATCCTGTTTAGACTCTTTGTACAAGTTTCCAGAATCAACATCTGCAAGAACACAACGAGGGGTAGCCACACATCCTACAGCACACTGTACAGCTGTTTTACAGGGGATGTTGGTCAGATACTGACGAGTAGTGTTTACAGGAGCAGCTCTCTCATACCTCATGTATAGTCCTTGAGCTTGAACCACGGGTATTAACATCAGTGGAATGAACCAAATGTTGGACATACTTACAACTATCCTTGTCGTGTATTAGCAAAACGATGAAATCATATGTAAGTACAATATATATATAGGGGGCTAGGTGGTTAGGTGTTTATTCAGGTGTCAATCTATTTTGTCGGGATTTAAGACTTGTTTTAAATTTTTATCAACTTTTAGTGTCATTACTATTTATTTTACCATATTGCCATTACAGAAACCCTATGAAACATGATCTTTTAAAAATGATTGATGTTCTTGCTGATGATTTAAATTTCAAATTTCCACATTAAACTGACCTTTAAGCTGACAAGCTTCATTAACATCGTTAGTGCTTTGTTAACATGAGACCAGTTTAAACAGAGATTTATTGTACATGAAATAATTAACCAGGGAAAGTGTCCACAACCAGTCACTGAAAAATTAGACTAAAAGGTTTGAACTCTAAATTAGTATGTATAATATATGTACACGAAGAATAAAGGAGATAGACATGAATGGTTCCATCTCCTAGAAACTCTCAACTACATCACCTATGAATATGTTATGATTTCCTTTTTTTGTAGGCATTGCATATCATTAAGACGATTGTAATATCACAAAGAGTAATTTGACTTTTACTTTTTGATATTTTGTTGGCAGTCAGGAACTGTCAACCATGGTGAATATTGAAAAATAACTTTCTTTGGTGAGACTCCCTTCCCTTATTAACATTGAATGATTCCCTCCCTTTTCTCTCTTAGTTCTCATCAGTTTATCAAAGAAATTTGGAAGTGACAGATTTCATTTAAATTTTTAAAAAATGAGTCAGCCATGACTTAAGACGTTAAGAGTGTTGGCTATTTTCATTAACATTGAATGACATTTCTATATATTTCTAATAGCATCAGAGAAACTCTATGAAACATGATCTTGTAAAAAGATTGATTTTCCTATTAGTAATTTAATGTCTCATAAAACGTGCTTTTAAGCTGAAATTAACTATTATTTTTTTGACACTTGATTTGAAAAAGATATTTCACATATGTTTAAAAAATAGGCACAAATCTGCCAATTAAAAATAGACTAAATGTTTAAACATCTACTGGAAGGGGAACAATAACACGTGAGTAATCTCTGGGGGCAAGCTGAGAACACTATCAAAGATCTTTAGCACATGATGAGAGCATGATTAATGTTCTAAATCAATTAGTAAGGGGATTATAAAAAACAAAGTATTTCTTCTTACAGATTAAGAAATGAAAACGTAACAGTAGAAGTCTTAAAATAGTAGAACTTAAAGGTGGACACGTCGGCGAACTTAGGTATGGAAGGAGGAAATTCAGTAGGGTAATACGCAAGTAGGAAATCTCAATTAGCATTAGTCCTACTCAGCAATGCTTACATTATTATTCTTGTTACCATGCGAGTTTTAGGATGGCCAAATTCCTCAATAAGTAATTAACATTGTAGTTTTCGAGCCTTTGCGAGCTAAATACAAAGAGATTATCATGGGAGTGTGTTTTAGGATGGTCAATATTCTGCATTAGGAATAAACATTGTATTTTGCCAACCACGGCGAGCTGAATACATAGTGTTTTTCCTTAAAGCAGCATATTTACCATCCGAAAACACACGAGTATGATAACTTCTTTATCATTCAATTTCATTTTTTTTTAATTTTGCGCAAACCAGTTTGTCAACATTGATTTCAAGTTGATATATACAAATGAACATCGTACTATTCTTATGGTAAAGGGATACAAAATAATGCCTCTTAAAATATGTTTTCAGTTAAAATAAATTTTCAATGTTTTTCAACGTCTCAAAATACGTTTTACAAATTAAAAATAGTTAACACAAGGATGGCGCACTCAAACTCACATCCTGTCGCTTCTGTGTAATCGTGACTGAAACAAGTCTAAAGGGATGAGAGTTGCTTCCCTTTCGCTCGGTTGCAAATGGCCACTCATATCACATGGAGAGCTGAACTGAATATTTGATTACTCTAAAATCCCCTTTTCACAAGTCACATTATTTTACACTCAAAATTGACGTTCGGTAAATGAATATGTGACTCACACTTCCTTTGTTACATGTGAGTATTTATAAAGTGTTTGCCCGGTAGATTCAACTCACGGTGAACATGTTTTGGCACTGCTTGATCACAATAACAAAATTGTTTTGTCGCTTCTCAAGAACTGTATGTGAAATAAAGCATGCATATTTACATGAAGCTGTTACGTTGTTGCTATCACTGTTGTTACTGCAATTTACGTCTTTATGCATATATGACCCCAACGGATACCGAAAATATTCATTGCCTTTATCCTGACGAGAACACCATATCCATTATATTATAAATAGTGTTTATTCCTCAGGCAGGAAAATTGCCAAAATTACCAAAAGCACATTTGCATGATAACCTCGTCATCATACAAAATCATTCTTTATACATTTTGCGCAAAATGGCTTGACAGCAGTAATTTCAACGTTTTGCTCAAATGTGCCCATTGAATATATATGCAGATGAACAGTGTGATTACTCGCAATGTGAACTGATCTAAAATAATTCCTCTTAAATTTTGCAATCAGTTAAAACTAGTTTTATTTTGTCATGAAAGAGTGAGGCTATGAATTATACAACTTTGTACCAAATCTATGTTAGATTAAAAAAAATGTTTTTCACCATTCTACCATGAGGAATTCTCATCAGTATTTATCATGTTTCTTTGACACCTTGGAAGTAATCTGAGGTTTAATCAGTTGAATCCATTTTTCATAATTAAATTCTTCCCTTCATCATCTGTCAAATCATTCCCTGTGACGTCATAACTGCTTGAGTTTATGACGTCATTGTGTTTGAATATAAACCAATTCACTCTCAGATTTTAACGTTCATGCAGTAAGCATGCTGCTTCAAATCAGAATATTCACTTTGACAGAAACAATATTAATGCGATCAGGTTACTTGCAATAGTAGATTTAGTTTCACTGTCCAACACATCAGTCCAAATTATATTTATTTCCCAAAGAGATAAACCGATTGAAGTGCTTGGAAGGAAAATATGATGGAAACCGCAAAGCGAACATAACCGCTTTATGCATTATTATTTCAATGACATAGTTTGGGTTAGAACGTTATAATTTAATGTTCGATTATAAAATAAACCAATTAAACATGACTGCCATAACAATTCATGATTAAGAATTCATTTAATTGCCAAAATGACACAGAGCATGGAAGTCCGTTTCATATACCTTGCTACATAATATGTGCTTCAAATGTCTGGCTTCTACTTTAGTCGCACCACGTGATCTGATGAAAAGTAATCCTTTGATAATATACAGATGAGTTATTCTTGTGTTTCCAAAATATGAGAAAGCATTGTTTCATTAGTATCAAATTCGCCCATTCTAAGAACATAATCATTGCTATAACTCCCTAACCAAACTAGAAGAGCGTTTGTGGGTCACCACAAAAGCAGAGAAGCTCCGAAACTTTGGGTCTCGCCTTTCCCTGTTCCGCCTTCTCCTCAGCATAAATAAAATGGGAATTTTTTTCGACAAAATTTGTTTCATAGTTCAAGTTATTCTAACAAGTTGAATCATCACTTGGGTCACTTTTCACAACTTTGTTCTTAAAAACCTATTTCTGATTTAAACATTGGATCAAAAGATTAACATGGCCTTAAACAATATCTCAGGACCTTGAACTTTTACCTTCAAGGTCACACCATCTATGATTACAATCATGCAATGACTCAAAGTGTTCATTGTTAACATAAGGCATATTCACAATAGCACGCTTATGTTGTGACCTTGCTTTGACCTTGACCTTTGACAGATTTCTGCAAAAACGTTTTCAAATCTTGGTCTTTCTCCATGGTTGATATGTACCAAATAAGAGCCTGACAGCACAAAAATGTTTGAAGTTATCGTGTTTACAAGGATTATTGTAGTGATTTAAGAACTCATGACCTTGACCTTTGACTTTGAATGTGAATATGTCAAAATCATTCACCTGATTTATAAGAAATAAGCTATGTACATGAGGTGTTAATACATAGTTGATCTACACTAAATAAGAGCCTGATAGTACAAATATTTTTCAAGTTATCATGTTTACAAGGATTTTTTCTAGCGATTTCAGAACTCGTAACCTTGACCTTTGACCTTGAATATGAACATGTCAAAACAATTCCCCAGGGGCATAAGTAAGAAGTTATGTATATGAGTTCTCAAAACCTTCTAGGAAAAATGTTATAGCGAATACAAAACGCTGCGGCGGCGGAGACGGTGGCGGCGACGGAAACTGCGCAAAAACTGATAGCAGCTCTGACTAAATTGGAGTTGCTAACAAACACAAAATTAACTCCTGTTTGAATATGAATTAAGGCTTCTGTGTATTTCATTGGATTGTACATGCATTCAGCTTTTGAAGTTATCAACTTATATTTAAACGCTTTTTGTTTGCTAATCCAACACATTGTGTTATCATGAACATTGACATAAGTGATTTGATATATATAATAAAGCCACACTTCACATTTAAAGGGAACAGACTAAGAACATATGTATATGTTACAGAATGAACTGATTTCAAAATTCTCTTGAAAATGTTCTTGTTTCACGTTCATACACAATGGAATGAACAGCACCTTTCACGGTGGTTACTTTCCCTGTTACATTGGATTTCATGGAAACTTTCAGAATATCACGTGGTAAGGTCTTTGGCTTTAAGAAAAGAGAAACAATATGCCCTCCTTGTTTGCTTCAAGGTATAAGAATGTAGTTTTTCAACAGTTGTTGCCCAGGGTTAGAGTGTTCAGACTCTTTCTACAAGTTCCCAGAATCAATATTTAACGTTTTGATGATAAATTTAAACTTTCATTATTTGCCGTATTTTTTTTAGATCAGTCGAGCAAGTCTACACCACTTATGGAAGAGGTTTGCTTCCCTTTTAAAGTATTACAAATGACATGTATTGAACAGTGAAGATGGGTATGAGGTAAATGAACATAGGACACTCCACAAATATTGCAAATTTTATTAATTTCTTATCTGCTATACATACATCAGTGGCACCAGCTGCACATTTAACCTGCATGATTTCTCAAATTTCTATTTCTAAAGCACCTCGTTCATACACTGCTGATGGCACAGTGATGGAAGTGAAAGGTGGCAGCTTTGTCAAAGGCATTTTAGCAGAAATAAGTATTTAGAGATGTCTTGAATGAGTCAAGTATTTCGCAATGTGAAATAGGATTTAAACATCAGGGAAATGCACTGTAATTGCAGGTATTTAGTGATTGCATGGGTCCATGAATCAATACAGTTCAGTTATAGTAGCTTCTCCAAAAACCATTGACAATTTAGAGTTCAGTTTAATGTCAATATGATACATAAAATATATAGCAATATCAGCTATGATTTAATCATCACAATTCATTTGTAAAATTCACTTGAATGCCAATATTACATTGACCATGAAATTCACTTTAAAGGAAGTAGGGTATTCAGTCGAGAATACTGTGCCACCGACAGTGTGGTTCAAATGTATATGTCTGGCTTGTACTTGGGTGCTAGCAAAATATGTAATGAAAAGGTAATCTTGAACAATATAAAGATCGTTCATTTCTGAATTTCCAATATGTGTGATGGTCTCAGAAATCATGGTTCCATTGGCATCAAACTCGGCCATTTTAATCACATGATCATCTCCCCAAACAAGCAGAACATTATCTCCTGTTGGGACATGAGTGAAGACTTGAATAGCCCTCCGCCCTGAATGATGTATGTATTCAGTTTTTGATCTCATATTAAGGCGTTTTAACATCCTGTAGTTACTAACCCAACACATTGTCTTGCCCTTCATGGTGAGGGAGCTGATATTAGCATTAACATGAAATAAAGTTTTGCATACAAATGGAGCAGCCTTAGAACACGTGAATATGGTACTTGACGAAAGTCTACGCAACACAACAGCATAAACCAACGTGTCCTTGTGCTGATTCAAATACACGGCATTGTATTCCTTACTGAGACGTTCTTCTGGTGAAGCAGGTTTTAAAACTTTCTTGAATATCCCACCCGTCTGTGACCAGAAGAGAGTACTTGTCTCATGTTCATATGAAATGGAATATACAGTATCTTTCACATCGGTTACTTTCTCTGTTACATTGGATTTCAGTGAAACTTTCAGAATATCCCTAGGTAGGCTCCTTCGTCTATTTGAATACCCTGTAACCATGAGAAAGGATATATCCGGATTAGTTTTCTGTCCAGGTATAACAATGTAGTTTTTCAACAGTTGTTGCTCATGGTTTTCGCGTTCAGAATCTTTGTACAAGTTTCCAGAATCAACATCTGCAAGCACACAGCAAGGTGTAGTCACACATCCTACAGCACACTGTACAGCTGTTTTACAGGGGATGTTGGTCAGATATTGACGAGTTGTGTTGACAGGCGCACCTCTCTCATACCTCATATATAGTCCTTGGGCTTTTACAATGAATATAAAGATGAGAAGAACAAACGAAGTATTGGCCATGGTTACAACCATCCGTGTGGAATTTGAACAGCACAATATATACTTGCGATTCAGACTATTTTGTTATTTGTCAGTCGAGATATAAGAAGATAACATAAATTACATGTTTCATTAACCATGAATGACATTGCCTTTAGATAAAATCGGAAAACGGAAAGTGTATGCAAACTTATTTTCTAAACAAATGTTTGTCTCATAAAACAGAATTGAAACTGAAACGGTTCATCAACTATTCTTCATTATGTTGACATGAAACCATTTTCAAAAAGAAAAATTATCATTAGTGAAATACTAATGTATTTATAATGTATAACTGAAGACATTCCTACATTTAAACAATTTCAAATAAGAAATACAGGTGATAGAGCGAGGATTTGAAAGGTCGAATGCTGTTCTTTGGTTATCGGAATAAAACTTGAATGACAAGATCACTGGTAATACAAGAAGGGTGAGTTTCTCAGGATATTTCTGACTTTGTGTCCTGGGGTCACCTCACACACATCGGTGGAACTGGCGTTACCAGGGTTTATAGAGATCCTTGTTTAAAATGGAGTGCATCTCATCTCCACACTAACAGCAACGTTTATTGCTATAGACAATACAATTTAAACAAACAACAATTTCATTTCATCATACACTATAGCATCCTATTAATGCAGAAGAAATGTTTCAAAGATGGACCAGTAGTTTAGTTACAACATGTAGCCATGTTTCAGTTGTAAGTAGCCTTCATGGATTTAACTATCCTGTATTTTCTTTTATTTTTTCTTAGGATCCTTTTCACAAATAAAGTTAGACTAATTGGCAAACACCACTAGCAGTACATTGTCAAGTTTACTTTCCAAAATTAGAACTTTCCAACTTAAAATAGTCACAAAATCAGTTAACATGTACAAAGTAATTTTCATTAACAGTGAGGGAAACTCGATTGAATAACACCATTGAAAACGTTAAATAGTATGTACGCATATCATTTCCTATCATTTACTATATGAACTGCGTCATGGAACTCAGACAAAAGCCACACGGAGGAGCACATTTCTGCTTGAAGGGTAACCAACTGTGAAAACCTTCACACTATTTTCTTCCAAGATGGATAACCCTTTTCTATGTAACAAGTTCTTTCACCCTCTAATGGAACATTACATGCAAACACGAGCGCCTTTAAAGCTTTCATATATGCTGAAATACAACATGTGCCGATTTAAGTTTCACTTGACATGCTAAATCCTCCAAATATGATCATTATTGTTTTTCAGATGGTGCAACAAGCTTATACATGTACATACACTGAAACTTCACGTCCCCTTTAAATTCAATAATTAAATTCACTATGTAACATTACCAAACCAATCGTGTCTTTCGCATATCATATGCGCCAATCACAGTACAGAGTTCGGTTTTCGATCATCAATCGGTCCTTTCGTCAAAACTTTGTATTGTCACAATACTGAAGTACTTAGATGTGTTGACCTTTCAAAGGTTAGATCTTACTGCAATGAACCTGGTATTAATGAGAAGCTAATGACAACAATGTGCAGAACATAGAATGGCATGATCGAGTTCCAATACCATGAATCTCGATATGATCATAATTTTCGTGATATATCATTTACGATCGAAATCTTGATTTGTGGCATAGTTCCTCGTTCAATGGATTGCTACGGCCATGGTTGACGAGGACTTCCGGTCCAAAAAATGTAGTTGATATAGCCAAGTTCAGGATCTACAACATGTTTACATGGTAAGAGAACCCTTTTTGTTGGTGCCAAATGTCATCAGTGGACTGTCGTCTTGAACATGGCAATTCCAATCCAGACAGTGTACAATTAATGAGAAATCAGAATGTTGGTGTCAATAATCGGTTGCCATTGACACCCAGAGAGTTCTTGACACCAGGACGTGCACATCATATGGTATAAAGATGCCCTTTTTTAAATCAACACCTATCAAATGCCAAATTAAAGTGTTGTTACTATCACTAAATAAAATATCTGCCGCTCCCATTGCAATATTGACCCCTCCCTGCACCATAGACGAAAATATGCTACTGAAGAAGCTGGGCGCCGACGTTGTGGTACGTGAGATGGTGCTAGATACTGGTGCAGAGGTCGTTGCACCAGAAAATGCCTTATTGTCATTTTGTTCACTATGGGGTTTGTTTGCATTTGCCCTATTGAACCCTCCGTTTACCAGGGACGAGAGCAAATTAAGCTTTCCCGGGGCAGCTGTTGTTGTAAGTGGTACTTTTGATGTAGATGTGGTCTCATGACCTATGAATTTTATTCCGCCTTTTGGGGAGAATTTTGTAGGTTTTGGTACCCTTTTTGGAGGAAACACAGTATGTCTTGACATGATTTCTGGAGGAAACATGATTGTTTGTGAGACCTGTGTTTGAGGGTACATTGTAGGTTTTGACAAACTATTTTCAGGAAACAATGTGGATTTTCTATTGCTTTTGGATAACGTCTTGAATATCTTTTCAAGTCTTAGAAGTGACGTGGTAGATTTATCTGATCCCTTGGGAAACACTGTGACATCTTCATTCATAATGTGAGGCAAAAGGATAGATTTTGTCTGCCTTGTAGGAGAGAACATTGATGTTCGATGGAACGAAGTTCGGGGATACTTCTATTGTTCTGATTTCTTAGTCCATGCAAGTCTCGGTTGACAAAACCTAAAACAGAAAGTAGAAAAATACTACAAAATAAACCATGGTACAGCTTCCCCTTAAAGGAAGATTATTCATCCATTACATTCATCATGGAACCCATTCACACCAACCAGTTCAATCCATGGCACCCAGTGTATAATTTTATATTGAACTGTTCCATGGAAACATACTTCAAAATTGTGTTTCCCTAATGAGAACTCTCAGATTAATAAGACCTAGTTTTAACTGTTTCCATGGAAATATAAGTTAACCATTTTGGGTGCGATTCAAAATTATAAATCCTAGCTCAGTGACATTTGTGAATCAGTAATCATGAAGAGATGTGTTCTGGGTTTTGTTCACCTTTTTCAGGCTGGATGAAAAAACATCTTGATTCCGGAGCAAAACTTAAAATGCTTTTTACAATTTTGTTTCCAGATTTGGAAACTAATGACTAAAGTATCTTGGAAAGTTTATATTTTTGTTTAACATATGTTAATTCTCTCACGTGGCATGATACAGCCGACTCTGTCTGCTTCTTTATGTTTAATAAATAGAATATTGAACATTTCTCGTCGAACATATGTATATATCTCATTAAGTCACTCATGAAAACATAATTTTATAGTTTTAGATATGAATATTTTTCTAAATAGAACAAAAAAGTGGAACTTGTTGTTAGGAATATATGGTTATGTTCGAAATTAAATGAAATAGAATCGTTTTCACTTCTGTCATACGATTTTTCCTCAAATTCAGAAAGTAGAAAATGATATCGAAAGTATATATGAAAATGTCATCACAAACATAAAAGTTATATAGAACTACAAATAATCTTAATAGGAGGATTTTTCTCACAATAACTTTAGCAGAATAGGATAAGGAATCGATTTCAGTTTAATTGATATACTTAAATACAAAATTAAAAACTTGTAGAAGATGATTTAGATATATCTAGGGTTATACTTATGTAGGCTGTAATTAAAGATTGCAACTGATGCAAAACTCGACTTATACTTAGTTACAACTAACACCAAGTTTCAAATCTTGAGAAGCATCCATTTTGGGGGGAGGCGGATAGGGGGATGATTTTAGAATGCATGTCATGGAGAAGGATTTTGGTAAATATTTCCTTGCCGCTTTCAAGAGTATTTCACTTATATCGCGACTGCTAGTATTCTGACAGGGAGAAAGCCCGCAACACCATGTGGCTATGCATTGTGGTGGAACCTGAGAGCATCGGCTGGAACTAGATAATCATGGGTGGTACTATGCTGAAATTCAGTGTAGCATTGCACCCAAACCTTACTGCATGTAGAACAGTTCTCTGCTGCAGACAAAGTTGCAGTGCCCCTGGCGGGATGCGAACCCCGGACCTCTTGATCCGAAGCTGAGCGAGCTAACCATCTTTACGAATATTTTCGTGATGATTTTCGGATGCATGCGCAGTTCAGAGCATATGAAACGATAAAATTAACAAAATGGAATAATTTCATATTTTAGAATATAAGTGACTTGCTTCTGGTTGGTTAAACTGCGTCACGTGAGACTAAAAGGTATCCTAAAATTGAAACTGTCCTATTTCAATAGGGAATGAAGGTGACGAGCAATATTTACCAACCGATTTATAAATGTGGGCAGGGAATCACTCTTGGGCAGGGAATCACTCTCAAACTCTCAGATTATCCAGCCTTAATCCATGGTCATTACGTCGCTCTATTGTGTTTTCAGTTGATTATTATTTAGGAATCAACTGTTCATTGACTGTCCCAGTCAGGAGGGTTGTTGAGTTTAGACATTTTCAGTTATGGCTAATAGAGTACATTTTTCGAGATTGATGTATTTTGTCTTAGTGTACATGAATAGGATCTTAAAATACCTCTCAACTACACAAGTTAATTTTTGTAATGCATGAACCTGTATTCGAACATGCAACCCTTTGCTTTGTGGACCAAATTCAAGTTAAAACTACACGTATACATGTTATACCTCCCCGAAGTCCTGACTTGATTGGGTAGATCTTCAGCTTCAAAACAAGTAAAACATGTATGAGTTTTGAAGTATGTCATTTCAAGATAGGCTTTAGTACGGAAGAGTGTAAGAGAAGAAAGACCAGAGCCACCAAATCAACACCTATTTTATACCCCCTGACAATGTTGATCGTTTTATTCATTTCTCACCAACTTCTATCATAGTTACATATATAGTAATGCCCGAAATAAGGGCCTGTCAGGCCATCACCTAAACATCATTTGACATATTCTTCAGAAAAGACATAGAAAACTGAAATAAACTGATATATACTCCATGGCTAATGGGGTTATAAATAATAGGTTTGCTGTTTGTGGTCCCAAATATGTGCCCCACAGACTATGACCTAAAAAGCTATTTTCATCTCCTTTTCAACGAAAAGGCATAAAAGGATGAATTACTGTTAACTGACTATTTAGACATGGGTATTAAAAAGTGTAGATTTTGTGAACATGTGGCTCCAAATAAGATCCTCATAAGCCAGGACCTAAAACCTTTTTTTTTATCTTCTTCTTCAGAGCTGAAAGCATGTGCAAACTCCTCAGCCAATAGGGATTATAAATACCAGATAAGCAATGACCTCAAACGGTATATTCGTCTTCTTTTTCCTGAGTCTAAAAACTGCAGTTTTTTGTTTTGTTTAAACACTTTGACCCATGTGAAATAGAAATTGTAGATATGTTATACATGTACCTCTGACAACTAAAGCGTAATGAGCTACAGAGCTAATGGTTCGTTTTCCCCTTCTGGAATGCGTGTTCAACACACTGTTAATATTATTACCCTGAAGATCCTGTACCCTCGGTGACGCTCCTACTTCTCCACAGCTCTGTACTTCCTGTGTTCAGGTACCCATTTAAACAGCTGGGTGGACCGAGTTATATGTGGACGAATTGCCTTAGCCAGGGACACAGCATAGTATGAGAACCAGATATTTGTTTATGTCTTCACCGGGATTCGAACCCTGTTCTCTCTATAACTACATACATACCATTTATTTCACTTCTTGCAATGAAACAGCGTCGATCTTTTGTGAAGATGATTGTTCTTGACGATGCATCCTGTGCTCCTTTAGCCAAACAGTGAAGCTTGGATTTTGACACAAACTCAATATATTTCATAGAACCGGCTTCAGAACTGTCATTTCTCTTCAGGAAACAATGGAGGACGAAACCAACCAAGGAACAAAGAGGCTGGTACCACATTGTTGACAAACACCAGATTAAACGTCTGTCTGTTTCATTGTGAACAAGTGAAAATTTTCATAAGAACAATTTGGATTTTAATTATAGCAAGTATCCGTTAGATATATTACAAAATTATCAGTTGTCACGGAAGTTTCATTTCTATAATACCAAGATAAACATTTTACATTAAAAGTAATTTCTTATTATCTTCTGAAAGGTGATAACAGCAATGGCAGTTTGTGTTTTTTCTTTTTATTACACTTAGTGTTCTTTTGTCAGAGATTTTAACACACTTGTGTTATATCTTCACCAATTATTTTTTAGCAAAACGAAAATTGAAATGTCAAACATTGGGACTTACATCAACTCGGTTTATATACGTTATTTTCAAATTTAGTTTTTAACTTTCAGTTATCATGCTTCAAGTTATTGATTAAGATATAAACTTATTATCGCTTTAATATTGGATCATTAAATCGGGGCATAGTAACTTTAGGGACGCCAATAGATTTCTTTCCTTAGTTTGAATTATCCTTTTTTAGTTGAAGAGAAGTTTTGTGGTATTTTCTTGTTTTTCCTTTTGCAACTCGATTATATCAGTCACTATGCCGTGCAGGAAATAACTTAGTTTTGTTTATCACCTCTATAAAGAAAGACACAATTACAATAGTGAAGGCCCATGTTAAGTTCAAAATGATGCAATGTCATCATTAGTGTAAAATATTGGAAATATCTGGTTTCCCAGTTCTACAGTTTCAGGACATGCCATTTATCGTGATATTGACAAACTTGAACTTTCACATAGATAATTATGATCATTATGTCTACTGTATTATCTTCTCTCCTGTACTATACTGAAGTATATAAACATATTTGCAGGATAAATTCTATTTTTTTGTCGCATATATCAAGAAATGAGGCAGGAGAGAAGGTCGGTTGAAGGGGATATGGTGTAGTGTTGTTTGAATTCAGTATTGGGGTTTTTGCAACCAGTACGAGTACTCTTGCAAACATGAGAGGGAGGATCGTTGAATGTGATGAACTGTTTGCCTGCCATCTTAAACAATTAATTAGGCATGTCAACATTACACAATCACTTTGAGAAAGCCAAGGGTTATAATAGAGCTAGAGCGTTTGGCCCTCCAACTAAAAAAAGGTTATTTTCCTTTAAAGGATATTTTACAAGGAAAATGAAGGATTATTGTAGGAAGTTCACAACTATATATCGACGAATTAGTAACCTTAGTAAGATAAATTGTCATTCGCCATCACAGGTTTGTTTAATATTACCAATATTACAAATAAAAGTAAAAATACTGATATTAAAAGCCAAATGTTTCTCTAAAATTCGATAAGAAGGTGGATTTCGTTAAAGAAATACATTATATGATAAAAAGATGATTAACCCCCAGTGATTAGTTATCATTAATATAATGATAATAATTTCTGCTTTACTGCTTATCTTAAATTTGAATAGGTAAAAGATTACTATGAAGAGATATTCCAAAACTAGATTTACACATTTTGATTTGAATTAGGTAAATTATTTCCTTTTGGTTTCAGTCCATAGTTGATGTGTATTTGATCATTATTCAGCATGCTGCTAATCACATTGTAGTTGGTATTATCCTACCTCGATAATAAAATAAGTTGTTGTTTCACCAAGCTCAGAAGTAGAAAATGTATACTGTTGCCAAATTGCACAGTCGTCATCTATCGACTGTCATCATAACTCATGACTCATCTTGTACACATGATTATCATACCACAATAAATTGCCGTTTAATCCAGCTCAGAAGTATGAAATGATTTTTTTGGTGTTTTATCGCCTGTCGTCATAATATGACTCATCTTGTACACATGATTAAAATATGTTACTAATCAATTAAACAAATTCCCTTGCATGAAAAGGTTTATACTCTTTAACATTTCCACTTCATACCACAATGATTTATATCAGTTTTGCTCTTGTCAGAAAGTATTTCAGAGATGATAAAAAATAATGCAAGAGGGTGACGTTTTCCATGTAATTTAATTGGCAGGGAGTTTATAATTAAGTATTGTACAAGCCTCTTACCCGTAGTTTTTATGGTCTTAGGGCATAGTGTATTCATCTTTGTAGCAGTCTTATCCCTCGGTTTTGTAAAACTCAACATTATCCTGAATGAATACTTGTTCACTTCCTTGTGTACCATAGTGTATATATAGTGTAAATAGTGTAAATTGGTTTTCACTGTAACGTCAATATACAGTCAACCCCGTGATAATCCAGTCACCGATAATCCGAATCTCGCAGTTTCCGAACGGTAGGAAGATGTGACCAAACTAATCTCTATAGTAGTCCTCAGTACTCAAACATTTAACTATCCGAACGTTTTTGATGAAAAACTGAAGAGTTCGAATTATCGAGGCCTGACTGTAATTACAACAAGTACAATGACAAGGAATCATCCTAAATAACTGTCATATAGAATCAAACACATCATCATGTCAGAGTTGCATGTTTTTAAACCTCTCGGATGTAGGATAGAAAGGGGGTTATATTTCTTTGAATTTGAACATAAATGTTCTCATATAAGAGGAATTATATGATCAACCTTTGACCCAATTGATCACTAACTGGATACTCCAAAAAGGAAAATAAATTTCTAGTTTTGACATGATTTGACACCCCTCCCCCCCCCCCCCCCCCCCTCTGGTCACTTCAAGGAGCTGATGTAACATTTAAGAATATGGGTATGCATTTAGATTATGTCTTAAACTGTCTTCTTGTATTATTGAGCATAATGGAAAAAGTCTAGTTTTTGCGTTGCCCCGACGCTTCAAATAAATCCCAAAATACATGATATTTGCACTAAAACACTCAAGTAGGTGAATACATGTCCGGGATGCAGCTGTATATTAATTTTTCTAGCGAAATATCGGAAGTAGGATTTCAGCTTCATATTAACCCTTTACTGTGTAACTCACTGTGTACATATGTTTGGTAAGAAGGGCTCTTTTGTTAATAAAATAATTTTCTGATAATACCTTTATACATCTCATGTAATCAGATTTCTAAGGGACGTAGTTTCACTTGATTAATTTTGGTAAACATGAATGAAACAAAATATTAAACTCCCTTTCAAGTAATAATACTTTAATTAAACTCGTGAATGATTCGGTATCAAACCACTTTAGCTCGTAGTAGATGAAGTGTTGTCTAGTATCCTCTATGTACGAGGAGAGAACTGGAATAATAATGTGCTCGCTGAAATGACATGAATGTACATGTCCTGTCCTAAAGGTAACCATTCAAAAAATGTCCTGACAAAATAAGAGTATGTTGTACAATGCCTCTGCAAAGTTGTTGTGTAAAGTCCTTGAATAAATTGTTAAAATTGGTAAAAATAAATTTGTTGGGGGAAGTAGTTTTAAGGTATTATAAAGTGTCATCCTGATAAAACAAGTATGACCATTCTCTTACCACGGAGGTAACTCCACTCAGTTCTTCCACCCTAACCTCTGTTGAATATAGAACACTTTCTGGGATAGAATCCTGATTATTTGCATCAGAAGTTAGTTATGCCAACAGAGACATTGCTTCAAAGCGAGCATTCTGTAGCTGTTGAAATGATTGGAGTCTCTTCATCTGTGCAATGCAGACATACTGTTACAAAACAAAAGTCGGTTAATGTAAAACGATGCTTAATTCAACATAATATGGACGCTACCAGTGTTGCAAACTTTCTCCGCCAGCGGACAGTTTGAAATATGGCCTTTATGCAACAGAGGTGAAAATGGAAGAACTTACTGGAGTTACCTCTTAGTTAAGATGATAAAAGTAATAAAAGTCTTCTGAAACTGGAGGTGGATATGCTGGATCCCATTTGAACAAATACGAGATGTACACATGGAGAAACGTCTGAGCTTGTAACAAACCGAGCTGAACTTACTCATAGCAATCATCTTACTTGAACTTTGGACTACTGCTTAACAGTTTTAAAGATGTTATTTTTTCCAAAACCAAATACATTTAACTGAAATTGCCTGTTTCCCTGCATATAGTTGTAATGCTCCATGAGCATGCACCAATTGGTCGACACTAGAGTTATAAATATCCATAATCATTATTATCATCATTATCATTATTACCGCCATCACCATCATCGTCTTCATAACTGGTCTATGGACAGGACCACGAGACATTAACTGACCAATAGATAGGACTACATAATTTGAACTGAACAATAGCCTGGTCGGAATAACACTGTTAGTCTCTGGAAATGCTTATTTGGTTGCTATTGACATGATATATTTGCAGAAGAGGAAAATGCATATATCCGCCTAGGTGCTTGTAAATGTTTCATCTTTGTAAATGTTGCAGATTCATTCATGGTTTTATATACATATGTATGCAAAACAAAATGTGCATATATGCACTGATTTAATCGTATACTAATGCTGATCATATAAACATGAAGACCCGGGTTCGAATCCCGAATGAGGCTCGAAACATGTGTGACCATGGTCTTTTACTGCAGTCAAGACAAGTCATCCACATTTCACTCAGTCCACCAAGCTGTATAAATGGGTACCTGGCTTTGTAAATAATAATAGTTCATGTGAACAGCGCTGCATGAGCGTGATCAAAGTGCTCACTTCGTATAACCTCCTCCAACGGGTCACGCTGATCACTAAAGAGCTCTGACTCCAAAACAACATACTTCAAAGACAACACTTCCTATCATTTTCGAACAAACTCAACCAAAGACTAATGTTTAACAGATTCTGGGTGGTATCTTTAACCGAATTGAATTTTGGTGACTTGGATCTAAAAAAAGTGAAGAATTCGTATGTAGACGTTTTATGTAATCTGTGCGACAGTTCATTAGTAGGTGACAGACAGTTACCTTTGTTGAGACGCATTGACCTCAGGAACGGTCCTTACTATTCATTTGCTAATGAATACTACGTTCATGTGAAGGTTAAAGAGTCTCCTGATATAGAAATCTGTATAAAAGCGAGCGACGACACACCATTGTCATTCTTGAAAGAGGAGACTCACGTAACACTTCATTTGAGACGCTACCCATTTGCTGATTGAAAACCAGCCAGAAAAATGGATTCTCAACCTCTTTATGTACCGGATTATGAAAAATGGAAAAATTATTTCAAGAAACACATGACAGGAAGTTCTCGTCTCGCCAGAGGAAAGGTCCAACCTAAAGTCATTCCCACTACACCCACGATCGAGGCAGATTCGAAAATCACATTGCACGTGACCTCGGAGACACAGAGTACAGTTGAGAGAGCAGCTGCTAAACAAAAACGTAAGCGATCTTTAAAAAGAGCTGAAGGTAATCAAGTTGTCACAACCAAGAAGATTCGTCCCAGCAACAACATCAGACCTTCCAAGACAGCTAAAGCACTCAAGACCAACCCTGTGAAAGCGGAGGATATCTTTGTTTAAAACACTACAAATCAAGCCAAACATCATGTCATTGTTCAACGACTAAGCATTTGAAGAGGTCGTGATGGAAAATTTAAACGTTTTCAGCATGCCTCCCTATCAGACTGGCATTCAGAAGCATTATTTCGTCAATATACGTCCTTTGAGTAAAATCTACGATTCCTCCCCTCTCGAATTTCAAGTGTCCATTTCCGGAGGGGATTACATTGATCTGAAACGCACTCGTCTACACGTTAAGGTTAAGGTAATCCACGCCGATGATCGTTACTGACAAAGGATGAAAACGTCGGCCCGGTGAACCTGATCATGCAATCACTGTTCTCACAAGTTGCTGTCTACCTACAGGATCAGTTAGTGTCTTCCACCAATAATCACTACGTCCACAAATCAATGATGCAGGTCCTATTGAACTATGGAGAAGAAGCCGAGAAGACTCAGTTGACCTCCCAGGTGTTTTACAAAGATTATGCCGAAAGCGACACTGATCTGGAAAGCAGCGACGTCACCGGATCTCTCAATTCAGGAATGGCAGCGAGAGCCAGCTTCATAGCAGCAAGCAAAGTTCTGACCATGTCCGGGCCAATCTACGAGAACGTCTTCAACATGAACCGTTTCCTAATCAACGACATGGACTTGAAATTGGAAATGTTTAGATCGGAACCTAAATTTTCTCTAATGAGTAGTGTGACTGCTCACGAGTTCAAAATACAACTCTTGGATGCCTATCTGCAAGTGTGCAAGGTTAAGGTCAACCCAGCTTTAATCTTGGCTCACAACACCTTATTCAAGAATAACAATGCGCTCTATCCCTACACCAAAAGCAGAGTCAAAGTAACCAGTATTCCTGCCAGTCAGCTGAGTCACACCATTGACAACGTGTCCAACCCTGTGGCTAACAGATACATTGTCAGATTAGTGGAAAGTGCCAGCTTAAACGGAAGCTACACCGGTAACCCATTCAATTTCAAGTCCTCAATGCTTAAAAAGGTCAAAATCTCTATCAATGGGGTAAGTGTACCGGGACAGCCCATGGAAGCAGATGATGTAGGAAGTTATGTGAACATGTTAGATGGTATGGGTTTATGGAAGGAATACAAGGGAAACGGTATCAGCAGAAGAGAATTTCTCCTGGGGAATGCATTGTTTGTCTTCAACATAGACAACATGTGTGCAGAGTCTGAATACCTAAACCTGGTAAAAACGGGAGATGTAAGTCTTGAACTCGAGTTCAAATCAGCCCTCACAAAGACTCTCAGCTGCATTGTCTTGACTCAGAGAAATTATATCCTCGAAATCCATCAAGCCCGCAACGTGTTTGTGAAGTAACTGGGCGAGATGAAAGCTACTCAGTTGATGTGTGCCATACATTGTGACTCGAGCTTACGCAGACATGTTTAAGGTGTTTATGCGAAAGACACTCTACCCATCCCTTCTATGCTAAAAAGGGGAGTTGGTCTCGTTGTCAATACAGATGTTAGAAAACGCACGGGTCGCCATTGGATTGCAATGCATCTGAAGGGAAATAGAGCAGAACTGTTTGACAGTTTATCAGAAGCGGTTGATTGAGTATTCGATTGGTATTTAAAGTCTTTTGTTGGCTCTTACACTAACAATGTTCAACAGTTACAATCTGCAGATTCACATGGGTGTGGCTTTTACTGTTTGTATTTCCTTCTGTGTCAATTTAAAGATCATCTAAGATTGAATCAGATTGTCCATCAGTTCAGTGCTAATGACTTACTTTGGAAGGATGCTTTTGTTACTCGCTACATTTGTAACTACTTCAAAAATTGCACCCATGCTTGCACAACTTGTATTGAAAAACACGTCAACGAATAATATTGACACGAAGCAATCCCTTAAGAGATGGTTTACATCTAACAAGGGAAAAAGAATCATAAAGGAGAAGAAACAGACGGCACTTAAAATACAACCCATGTCAAGACAAAAGACTGTTGTTCAGCGAGCCAAAGCTGTCTTGAAACGTCACAAGGCTGAAGGGTATAAAAGAATGCTTCAACTGATCTAATTGCATACTTGCTACCTTATCACCATGGGGGTTACAACCTGTCTCGACTGTGACAAGGGTTTTAAAAGAAAAGATAATCTGTGGAGACATTGGAAACAGATGCATCAATCGACTGAAGATTCGTCTCCTGCACCCCCTTCTACTCCTACACTTCCGGATAAACAACTAGCTAATAATGATAATATACAAAGTCCTCCTGCTCCTCTGAATAGACACCTTCAAACACTCACTCCTCCCCCTCCTCCTCTGAATAGACACCTTCAAACACTCACTCCTCCCCCTCCTCCTCTGAATAGACACCTTCAAACACTCACTCCTCCCCCTCCTCCTCTGAATAGACACCTTCAAACACTCACTCCTCCCACTCCTCCTCTGAATAGACACCTTCAAACACTCACTCCTCCCCCTCCTCCTCTGAATAGACACCTTCAAACACTCACTCCTCCCCCTCCTCCTCTGAATAGACACCTTCAAACACTCACTCCTCCCCCTCCTCCTCTGAATAGACACCTTCAAACACTCACTCCTCCCCCTCCTCCTCTGAATAGACACCTTCAAACACTCACTCCTCCCCCTCCTCCTCTGAATAGACACCTTCAAACACTCACTCCTCCCCCTCCTCCTCTGAATAGACACCTTCAAACACTCACTCCTCCCCCTCCTCCTCTGAATAGACACCTTCAAACACTCACTCCTCCCCCTCCTCCTCTGAATATACACCTTCAAACACTCACTCCGCCCCCTCCTCCTCTGAATAGACACCTGCAAACACTCACTCCTCCCCCTCCTCATCTGAATAGACACCTTCAAACACTCACTCCTCCCCCTCCTCCTCTGAATAGACACCTTCAAACACTCACTCCTCCCCCTCCTCCTCTGAATAGACACCTTCAAACACTCACTCCTCCCCTTCCTCCTCTGAATTGACACCTTCAAACACTCACTCCTCCCCCTCCTCCTCTGAATAGACACCTTCAAACACTCACTCCTCCGCCTCCTCCTCTGAATAGACACCTGCAAACACTCACTCCTCCCCCTCCTCATCTGAATAGACACCTTCAAACACTCACTCCTCCCCCTCCTCCTCTGAATAGACACCTTCAAACACTCACTCCTCCCCCTCCTCCTCTGAATAGACACCTTCAAACACTCACTCCTCCCCTTCCTCCTCTGAATTGACACCTTCAAACACTCACTCCTCCCCCTCCTCCTCTGAATAGACACCTTCAAACACTCACTCCTCCGCCTCCTCCTCTGAATAGACACCTTCAAACACTCACTCCGCCCCCTCCTCCTCTGAATAGACACCTGCAAACACTCACTCCTCCCCCTCCTCATCTGAATAGACACCTTCAAACACTCACTCCTCCCCCTCCTCCTCTGAATAGACACCTTCAAACACTCACTCCTCCCCCTCCTCCTCTGAATAGACACCTTCAAACACTCACTCCTCCCCTTCCTCCTCTGAATTGACACCTTCAAACACTCACTCCTCCCCCTCCTCCTCTGAATAGACACCTTCAAACACTCACTCCTCCGCCTCCTCCTCTGAATAGACACCTGCAAACACTCACTCCTCCCCCTCCTCATCTGAATAGACACCTTCAAACACTCACTCCTCCCCCTCCTCCTCTGAATAGACACCTTCAAACACTCACTCCTCCCCCTCCTCCTCTGAATAGACACCTTCAAACACTCACTCCTCCCCCTCCTCCTCTGAATTGACACCTTCAAACACTCACTCCTCCCCCTCCTCCTCTGAATAGACACCTTCAAACACTCACTCCTCCGCCTCCTCCTCTGAATAGACACCTTCAAACACTCACTCCTCCTCCTCCTCCTCCTCCTAGGTCTCCTCTTCGTCCAGATAACCTAGTAACTCCTCCTCAAGAAAACCAACGAGAGCAGGGAGGGTTTAAGTTCCAGATTCCATCAAATAGCATTGTTGTTGGACCGAGTAGATGTGGAAAATCAGTCTTTGTCTTCAATCTATTACGATGCGGATTCATTAACCCTTTGCCCGAATGTATTATCTGGTGTTATACTGTGTGGCAGCCTCTTTATGATTGCATTCTTCAGACATTACCTCAAGTAAGCTTCGTTAAAGGAATATCTTACAATCTCGAAGACAACCACTACTTTGATGCTGATAAAAATAATATGATGATAATGGATGATTTTTTGTCTGAAGCAAAGAATGATAAGAGGATTTCCCGTCTGTTTACCAAACTTCCCATCACAAAAATGTCATTATCATGTTGCTGCTGCAAAATCTCTTCCCGAGAGGAAAGGAATCTCGTAACATTGCTCTCAATTCCCATTACATAACGCTTTTTAATTCACCAGTGGACAGACAGCAGGTGAAGCTTTTTGCCAGAAGGATATTTCCTGAAGACATTGGTAAATTTATGACCCTTTATGGAAGAGCTGTTGAAACGCCTTATGGAAACCTCACATTGGATCTCAAACCCGACACAGGTGAGAAGAATAGACTACATGTGAACATTTTGACATCCAATGACATTAGTCGTGATAAACAGAATGATTCACATCAGCCACAACAGGTAAAAGATGCGTCTCCAGCATTGGACGTTCAGACAGCTCCTGACATTCGTCCCAATCACACATCCACTTCTAAAGTAAGATCGCTTGGCGTTGAAACAACATCTATGTCCAGTGACGACACAGGACCTTTAAAATGGCCACTGCTTGTATGGACTGTGGTGTGTTAATAGAAAACACCGACGATTTACAGCGACACGTTAAGTCATAGTGTCCAGCAAGTGATAGTTTGAAAACAAAGAGGAAACGTGTCAGATACGAGAGCGATGACAATAGTGAAGATGACGATCAGAAAGGAGGAGGTCCTGGCATCCAACACCATCGTGGGACTAACATGGAAGCAGAGGAGTGGCAAAATGTTGGTTTACAACGCATCTGGAATCGTATGTACAACATCAAAAATGACATGATGAAACTCAATACTTCCAACATGCGCCTCTATTCAAACCCAACCTAGAAAGCTTGAGTGATCTGGACCCTGCCACTGATCAAACTAAAATCAAAAGCAAGATATCGCGGTTCATGAGAACTATCATGAAAGACATTATGACACGTGTGGATATACCGGAAGAAGAAAGTGATACTGAATCTGTCATCGCTGCCGAGGATGAGAATAATGATGATTATGATGATGATGATAATGATGATGATGATGATGCTAACACTGATGGGAATGATAAGGAATAGATAAACATTGAGAACTTTCAATTATTTATTCTGTAAGATGGTATACTTCAACCCACATCACCTGTAACTGAGTATAGTAGTAACTGTATTTCATATCAATAAACAATAAACATAATGAATATAAGAAATGTAAATTAAATTGCAATTGTTTTGTAAATCTTTTCATTATTTTGAATCCTACACTTGTAAACATTACCACTCTCAATTGTTAATGAAAAGACCCGATTTACATTTTATGTTGCTGTTTATATTCTAATGTTTGTAATGTTATGTGCACAATAAATGTAATTTTCGACAATAGTCATTGTTTTTTTGTATAATGCTTAGTGCTAATGGAATATACAATGTACGATGAACAACATTACATGATGACAGATGGTGTATCATAATATTGTATGTGAGCTTGCATCAACAGTTTTCTATTTTCATAACGAAGACAAACACGCGCCACTCACACATGCTCGTACACACGGAGTAATGTGAAAATAAAATAGTTAAGTTCGATATTCTAGAAATGATATCTTTTTTGTAAAATTCGTTCAGACATATACCAACAACTTTTATGTTGGGATTATGTTGCTGTTTAAAGAAACCTCACAACAAATCTCAATACCACGGTCTTCAATTCAATAACATATTTATTATTCACACACAAAAAATGGGAAGGGACAATATAGGTAACCCGCCAAAGGGGTCAACACACACCCCAACCTTGTTGATGTCAGAGACAAATAGAGAATGAGACAAAAGCACAAATACACTGCTGAGATAAAATCACTGTACAACTGATGACGCCATTGTTCTAGCTTAATATGTTCATTCTATCAGAACTACACAAACTCTGATATTACGTACTATATTCATATACGGAAGTTTACTCCCGATGAGAGACACTTATAGTAATATGTTCATATATGGAAGTTTACTACTGATGCACACGTGTATGCAGAGCCATTCATGGGGGACCCATTGTGTGCGAACTCTATTCAATTCTATTTCAATGGGGATGGTGTGGGCCTCCCCATATCTTCTCCCTTCCTCCTCTTTCCATTCAACACCGATATCAATGGACAGGACAGGTGTATTCAATGTGGTCTTCCATTCAAACCCTGCCTCCATTCAAATCCGGTCTTTATCTTAATATTAAAAAGTTCATTTCAATGTAGAGTATGCAATGCGCTATTCAATACATCAATGCACCATTCAATATTACAATAACCTATTCAATATCACAATGTAAAATTACGGAAAATCCCCATCTATTTATGGTAACCGATGTCATATTCCTAAGACAAGTCTGGACATGTTGACCTATCATTTATGTGATTGGTTGAATTTTAATCCGCGAAGTATATGTTGCATAACAATACCCATTCATTCAGAGAACAATACCTATACAATTCAATATTGATATAAGAACAATACCTATTCATCTCTAGAGGGTCAAGAGGGTCATTGACGTCATTGATGACGTCTATCCACCTTTTTCAGGTGATCTACCAATAGTTTTTTTTATCTACTTTCCTTCAGTCGAAAATGTAAGACGATTTTTGATTGGTTTAAAATGAGGACTGTAATGCTCAACAAAGACTATTGTTCCTTCAAAATGTAAGAAGACGACTTTTGATTGGCTAGAAATAAGGACTGTAAAGTTCTGCAGTGTTTGTCGAGAACAGAGAAATATGCTCCTACAGTAACAGGCATTACTTGGAAAAATGAGTTGAGCAACATTTTTTTAATTTGTTTTCTTTAGTGGTTGCATGTCTTCAACCCCTGTAAGTGATTTTGCAATTTTAACCCCAGTTTTAAATATTGATCTGAACAGCCCAGGGGACCGTCCAGTTTTGGCAGCTGTTGAACTCCTTCTAGATTTATCTGATGCCGTTTTGGAGACCACCGGCGTATTGTGGATGGAATCAGCCATGGTTTTGTCTCCTTGTGATGATGCTTTCTCCAGTCCTGTGGTAGCGCTTGCAATGGGACCTGTCTCCTCGGTGGTGGTGCTTGGATTCAGCAGTCGACCTGGCTCCTCGTTTTCTTGGGAATTAGATTTCATCTTATTTTCTCGGCTGGGTTCTGACGATGTCCCCTCTTTTGGAACGTTGATGGTTGTGTTGATCAAATCTGAAAATGAAAAATTCACGGAATTCATGAATCAACGGATATCAAAGGGACTTTAAAAATGGTAAGTTATGACAGGCAATCGGAAGGAATGGATCAAACAGAGATTAATGTTGACAGAAATTCTAATGTGAAAGTTTTAGAAGGTAAGATCAATGAGGCTGAAGTGATATTATGGAAGGTAAAAGAATGAATTAATTTTAAAAAAATGGAAACATATGTACAACATGATCAAATGACAATGAATCAATTCTTAAATTTATCGAGGGCAGGATCATTAAAAACTGAAAGGTCGATCAAATGTGTAAACAATATGTTAGCGATATTCAACGGAAACTGAAAGACAAATCAGTTTAGGAATTTGGTATACATCAACGGAGATCAACGATGTTTAATGTAGATCAACGGAGATGATGGAGATTAACAGAGATTAATGGAGATTAACGGAGATTAACAAAGGTCAATAGAGATCAACAGAGATCGACAAACCGGCAGAAGACCGAATAGTTTGAGAGCTCATAGCATTCTAATGCAGATTTTTGCTGTAATTGTTCGTGATTGCGTGCCGCAATTAAAACCATATTCACACTTAGATAATGATGACATCTGTACAGGCCCATATTGATGCCCAAAGCATGATCAATACCCCTTCTGTATTCCCCGTCTAAACTGATCTGCCCATAACAGTTCAAAGTTCAGCTCCAACCTCTGTCCTAGATGGCCTGAATCCGTCGGTTAAAGGGGCCGATCTGATTGGTTACAATTGAATCTAGTTGTGCAATCAGTGACAAAGTTGTAGAAGTGACTTTTGCCAATAACACGTCATAATGATAAATAAACGTAAGATCAACTTTTTCTTTTTTAATATGTTTTTATCGTAATTTGTTTTTTGATTTTGGGAAAAGAATTGATCATAAACATGCTGATTAATAAAGAGGACCAAAATCAGAAAAAAATAACCAAAATAGTTCATTTCTGTAATTTCAATCAGACATATTTGAAGGACATATGCTAATTAGTAAGACCCTTAAGAGTCGAATGCCTAGATCTTTGAAGTCACTCTTTGGACATGGTCGCTGTTTTCATTGGTTAAGAAGCAGGGATGCAGTATGAGGTTCCCTTATCCCGCTAGGGAATTTTGCTGGAGCTAAGACATTCAGGCCATCTAGAATAAAGGTTAGGATCGGAAATCTGAAGGAAGAAATATATGTGGGAAGAGAATAGCAGTTTATATTTACTGTATGTATTATTCTGTCAAAAATGTACAATTTGTAAAATGAATTGTGAGTGGACTTTCTGTATGTATAATATGCTACATGATGGACATCTAAGGGTTGTAATGGAGATTAGAAACATAACTAGTACAGAACATGTACATTGCAAGCTATGTGAATTTCTATACAGCTTAGTTCCTAGTTGAGTTCTTAAATTTTCCAAAAGCCAATAAACTTTACACAACATGCCAACTTCATCAGAAATTGATAAATAACAAACATGTATGACTTCGGGGTTTTTAGTAGCCTATGAATCCCCAGTTAACCCCTACCAATTGACCAAGGTGCGTGTAAAAAAGGATCAGAACGCTCAGAGCTAGCTAATTTTTACTCGAATCACATGGAATAGAATGAGTAATAAAGATATTACTACACTCGAAAATGTACCGTATGACTTGAGCACATTTATGTACAAGTCTTGCTCTCGCTCGGGCAATAAAACCATTCACACTCGTTTTGTAAAAGTAATATGACACACTTCCTCAGGTAATAATCTCTAAGTATTACCTGGAAGTATGACATCTTGAATATGATTCAAAGGTATCACATCACAAGCCTTGACATAGGTATTAGGTATGAAATCTTTGACAATTCGCTGAAAGCTACATTGGTGGGTTCATGCCATTGTATATATAAATTTAAGAGTAATAGCTTAAACTAAACTCAAACCCATACAAAATCATAAATCATAAATTCGCCAATAAAATCGCCTTTAGCATGAATAGTATAGAGAAATGCGTGGTACACTTATATAATTATCATTATTATGAAGTACCATTTTCTTGAAAGGTTTAGTGTTTGACTCCCTTTCGCTCGTCCAATACCATACCATTAACACTAATACAATGGGATCAGACTTAACAGCGTGTATTATTTATGAACATACCCAATTGTCCTGATTTTACCATCAGACATCGACCATCACTGAAGTAAACGGGGGCACTTCCTAACGTCTCTTGTAGTCCCATCGCCAGACAGTGAAGTTTGTTTGAACATCCCACAGGTTCCTGGTTGTTTGTCCCGGTCGTTAAACCATCATTTCTCTTCAGGAAACACTGTAATATGGAACTAAATAAAACACACACTGGCTGGTACTGCATGGTTTCTGTGTGGACCGATCTTACTGATAATGTGTTTCTTTGTGGACAAGAGTCACAGAAAATTATGTCTATGGTGGTTAAGGTTCCTGTGTTGATTAAAGTCACAGAGAATTGTTCAGTTGTTAACTAAAGTCATAGCGATGTGTTCCTGCGTTGATTAAAGTCACGGATAAATTGTTCCTGTGTTGATTAAAGTCACGGATAAAATGTGCCTGTGTTGATTTATGTCATGGACAAATTGTTCCTGTGTTGATTAAAGTCATAGAGATGTGTTCCTGTGTTGATTAAAGTCATAGCGATGTGTTCCTGCGTTGATTAAAGTCACGGGTAAATTGTTCCTGTGTTGATTAAAGTCACGGATAAAATGTGCCTGTGTTGATTTATGTCATTGACAAATTGTTCCTGTGTTGATTAAAGTCATAGAGATGTGTTCCTGTGTTGATTAAAGTCACAGAGATGTGTTCCTGTGTTGAATAAAGTCACAGAGAATTGTTCCGGTGTTGACTAATGCCACTGATAAATTGTTCCTGTGTTGATTAAAGTCACGGATAAATTGTTCACGTGTTGATGTAAGTCACTGGTAAACTGTTAATGTGTTGAAATTATATATTCTGATATGGTACATATGGTAGATCAAATCTTCGTATGTTGATTTATGTCACAGAGAAGTTATATCAATAGTTTCTCTGTGGACGAGTGTCACTGTGAAATTGTACCTGTTTCGGATTTATCCTCGGTATTATGTAATTTTATACTCTAAAAGAATTGAATATGGCAAACAATTATATAAATTTGTTTCTTAGTATCCTTATCTTTAAAATTACACTATCAAAACAGAAAGTATTGTAGCCTACAACAGAGTCGTTATGAACATATATTAAAAACCTTATCTTCAGCTTCTCCTAAAACTATATAGTGTTACTCCATTATAAGTAACTTACGGGCCTACAAATGTCAGAACCTAAATATGCTACTTGTATTTCTGCCATTATAGTGATATGAATATCATTTAGGAATCAACACAATTCATCTATCTCTTTTTCGAATTTAGTTTGGCATTGAGTACTGGTGACATGATAGGGTTTGACAATTCAAAAACAGCTGTGATTTTTTCTTTATTAAAAAATATAAACATATAGTCACACGTCACACATTCGAGTGTAATATTGCTTTTTGTATTTCCTTTATTTGAAATAGTCAGTACACTGCCTTCAGTAACAATATGCTACGGTGACGTCATAATAAACTATGCTATGACGTCACAGATGACAGAATAAAATAACTCTTTCAAAGATAATGCTGAGCAGATGGAATATGCAAAAACGGAATTATTACAAATATGAATTGTTCGTACGCACTTCCTGAATTGTTTATTTACGAAGTGGCATTATCATTTTGAAAATATCTCCATTCCAATTTCCACACATGTTCTCTGAACAGAGGTTGCGGACCTCAAATCTACCAGAGTAAATTTTGTTTTAATTTGCTGAAATCACTCCTGGTGTAAAACAAATCTCAATTAATCTGTTTACATTTGAGTGTTCATAAAACTTCTTTCTAATAGGACAACGTCCTCTTTGTTGTTGAGGTATCAATTTTTAGTTTTTATCCACCAGAAGCTGGAAACGTCACAACCTCAGTTTAACGAATACCTACTATTTATTTCAAACCCAACAATCGGATCAGAGCAATATCTTCCTTGACACTGAGTGAAACATTAGTAAAAGGATTCGCTCATATTGGTTTGTAGTTTTACCCTGGATTTATAACACTTCATTATTTTGATTTGAAGAGGAGATGGGTTCGAACCCTCTGGTAAATGCTCTGATATTTGATTCACGAAATTTACCCTTTCCAGCTCTCAAGAGGGGTTCCATTTCACAACGGTTATCTTAAAGTGATCGTCATATCGACAAAATCCGCCATCTTGGTTTGTTGGCATTTCATGAAATGAAAACATCTCTGGTGTACCTTATTTTACAACTTTTTGATAATAAAAGATATAGACTCGCAGCTTCAGTTCTCATTGTCTTCAACAAATGTGCGCTTGTCATTATCAAATAGTGAAATATCAACATTCATTGATATATTTCTGTTTGACTGTGTTTTAATAATGTATTTATAGCATATGGAACGGAATTATTCTCTTGAGTTTCATTTTCACATAAAAATATCCTGATAGAATCCTCCTTGAGGCTCTGTGGGAAAAAAAGGAAAAATCTGCAGGAAGTAGGTGAATATTTGATGCTAGACAAGAATTTGATACCCGAGCGTATCATACCAAAATACGTTCATGATGGGAGTTGTTGCATACTTGCTTGGCACTCATCACAATGAGGATAGAACAGCATATTCACTGAAGCTGACATTTTTTGGCTGATTTAACTACATGAGGAGATTGTTATTATTATCATGTTTATTTAATTGTCAAATGCTATGAAATTAAAAATGAACTCTTCGGAATATAGATGTTTAAGTTTTATTTGAATATTAAGCATATTTGTAAAGATTTATATTCTGTTATAGTAAAATACATTTTTGTCCCCCGCCGCAACGTGGAACGGGGGACTTTGAATTCAGCGGCGTCCGTCCGTCCGTCCGTACGTCCGTACGTCCGTACGTCACATTTCTTGTTTACGCGATATCTTACGAAGCGTTGCAACCAAAGTCTTCAAATTTGATGTCTGCCTACATTGTGGGAAGATGCAGACACCAGTCAATTTTGGTGACCTTGGCCTTATTTTCAAGGTCACCACGACACTTTGACCTCTTTATGAACTCTTGTTTACGCAATATCTCATGAAGCATTGCATCCAAAGTCTTCAAATTTAGTGTCTGCCTACATTGTGGGAAGACGCGGACACCAGTCAATTTTGGAGACCTTGGCCTTATTTTCAAGGTCACTTCTAAACTTTGACCACTTTTAGAACTCTTATTAACACGATATATCATGAACCCAAGCACCCAAAATCTTAAAATCTTCTGATCATCATAGCACTTTTAACCAGTAATGCAATATATAAAGTAGCTTCAATGATGTGTGTTACAAACTTAATGTCATCGGCGGGGGACATTGCCATGTAAGTGGCAAACACTTGTTAAAAACATATTCCCCCAAAAATAATATGGAAAGCTGGGTTTAATTACTAATTACACGATACAACGACCGCACCCACTGTTGCCTACGTGTGTATGCATATGTGATGCTAGCCTTCGACAGATTTAGCCTGTGACGTCAGAGATAACAACCGCACCCACTGTTGCCTGTGTGTATGCATATATGTCGCTAGCCTTCGACAGATTTAGCCTGTGACGTCAGAGATAACAACCGCACCCACTGTTGCCTGTGTGCGTATGCATATATGTCGCTAGCCTTCGACAGATTTAGCCTATGGCGTTGGTCCTAAGCGCAGTGAAAGAGAAAGCATTAGAGTAGATGAATAATCGGTTGAATACATAAAAAGGTTTGGATAGTGTCAAAGAGGAAAGAACGACCGAAAACCATCCGAATATGTCTTACTATGTTCAGAGCATTTTGAGCCGTTAAATCAAAACAGTTTTATGAATTAGTATTAGCCAGTCTTAGAGCATTCGTTATTAACATTCTTTTATAAGGATAAAACTTATAAATGCCTTCTTATTGGATGTGTCATCATCGATTACCCAGGGTTTTATATATGCTCCAGCAGAGAATAACGGAGCATATATAAGTCATTTACTGGCTGGGCCCTCAATCTTAAAAATAACTTTTTTTTATACTGTATCTGTATATGCTTGAGTGTGGCGTAATACCAAAATAAACATTTCTTCTTCTTCTATATAAAACCCTGGGTACCACCGAGGATGTAGGCCGTGCTCTGACTGTAAAACTTGGTACATAGTTGTATAATTATTTGTCATTGGCTAATAACTATACTAGATTAATTTCAATTTAATATCGCCAACGTGGCAGCTCAAATGGCATTGTCAAACACAAAAATATGTCCTGGTAATCATTTGAATACTATATAATACTAATCTAACCAGTTACACTACGCTATTACATGCTTCTTATATCACAAGTTCAATATTATTGTGTCAGTGGGGTTTTTGTGACTGCCAAATCTCTCACATAGCTACTGTCTATCTTACTTGATTAGGATTGAACAGTGGTTTGTACATAAGATCTAAATAATATTTAATATCAATACGTTTTTAAAGCAAACTGATTTGAATAATCGAGAATCAAGATGGTTCATTTTGTCCTGTGTAACTGGTTACTTCAGCGGTACAGTATATATACGAATAAAGGAAGTATAATTTGAAGTCACATTTGTTAATAAACTACATATAAGTTTTTGACACTCATGTTATCTACATGTGGACAATAACTATTCAATGTATGGCATAATCCACTACTAATTGTGTAACGTTACAGTTTGCCAGTCCCAGTTCACAATAGGTTCATACTGATAAGGAAGAATGTTATTTATGTAAGATGGTTGAAAATCAACGCTGCCATCACTATTCGAGGAAAACATGACAACACTACGAACATAGAAAATACACTGCCTCAGCGCACGGGAGAGGAACTTTGACGTCATATCACGTGACTGCTGACAGCCACAGCCTCTCGGGGATTTCCAGAAAACGACTCGCACTGAAAATGTTTTTTCAACGTTTCCACATAAAATATCGCATTTTAATGAAAAATTTGATACACTTTGTCTTAAACAATACTGTTGAACATGTTAAAACAAAGTTTTCCTCTAATATTCTCCTTTAAGTGAATTAAGTTATTCAACAATTAATGAGAACATTTCAAAATTGTTAGGAAATTTCAGGAATAGAGATTGGACTGTAATTAGCTCTTTACGTCAGTAAACTCTCCTCCAATGATATAAGCAAAACCTGATAATGATTACACTAGATTATTAAGAAAATAAACAGTGTTCGCTTCAATGAATTATCTTCTCTCACAAGTTGAGTGACTGCAACATTTACATCAAAATCAATAGTAATTGTCAAAAGTTATCAAATATATAAATATTTACTTTGATAAACTCTGCTTAATCATCGCTGTTTAAGACATTCAATTTAATAGTTTTGTCAACAATTTAACACCAGTTATAATCAGTTATAATCAATACTTAAGATTCCAAAAGGTCGCTATCAAGTGAACATTATCTTCTTTTCGTGTTCCTCTTATCTTCAATATATTTTAAATATTTTTAATTTTTATAATGATACGTTGATTTTGCACAGTCAATGTTGCATTTTGAAAGGTGCTGATATACAGCTGCCAACCTAAAGTCTGTTTAATTCATAAATGAGATAACATTTGAGCATTTACAACTAAACTATAACATTGTATGTTGCAAAGGATGAAACATTTATAGTATGAACAGATAATAATATGCAAATCTTGTGAAAGTCCATTGTGATTTCGAAAAGTTGTATAAATTAAGACCTCTCTGAGGCTTGAAATATATACGAAATAAACCCTTCTTCTTTTTCTATATTTATTAAGATGGAGAATGCATTCGGGGCTCGTTGATTATTTTTAATGAATCCACAGCTCCTCATTCATTATCCTTTACCGAATCATGTAATTGCAACTTTACTGACACCTGCTTATGCAAAATTGCAAGTCAAATAGAATTTATGTTGAACCCTTTCATCCAAAAAGTGATAGTTAAGCTTCAAATATTGCAAATGTCGTCCAGGAGCAATGAGCATTTGTGAGTATTTTCTTGAATATTCGGGAATAATGTAAGGCATTAGTTATGTATGTCATCTAAATTATGATTACATATACTTAAGCGGAAAGTACTGGACAATACTTTCTATGTAAAACTATGAAAGTATTAACTGTTTTGTCTTAATCATGAGAAAAAGGGGTTCATTAATATGTGATATTTTCTGTTTTAGAGGGGTACTTTCTTTGGAGGATTAAAAAAAAAACTACTAAAGATAGAGACATGTTTGATAGCTAATTTTAAAGCAGAGAAACTGGTGAATAAGCGTAAGTCCAACATGAAGTTCAAGGTCAGGCAGTTTAAGCGCTGAATTGGCGTCGCTTGCGACTTTATTTCCTTATCATCTTCTGTAAAGTAAGAACAGCAGTATTTTTCAGCAATAAGAAAATTCAAATGTCAAACATTGGGACTTACTTGAGGTTTATTTATGATATTTTCAAATTCGGTTTCTTTAATATTGGATCATGAAATCGGAAAAAAATAACTTTGGGGACGCCAATAGATTTCTCTCCTTAGTTTGAATTATCCCTTTTTCAATTGTTAAAGTTTTGTGGTATTTGCTTGTGTTTCATTTTGCAGCTCGGTTGTTTTAGTCACTATGCGATCAAGGATATTTTTCGTTATCACTTCGATTAAGAAAGGCACAATTATAAGACCCCTGTTAAGTTCTAAATGCTGCAATGTATTGGAAATACATATTTATAATTGATTTATGAATAATTGGCCAGTGTTACCACCGTATCTTCTTCCCCAGGTCTACAGTTCTTAGGACTTAGCACATTCCGTTTATCGTGATATTGACAAACTTGAACTTTCACCATAGATAGTAACACTCATTATGTCTACCGTCTTATCTTCTCTCCTGTACTGAAGTATGTATACATATTTGCAGGATACAATTTTTGTCACATATTTAACGAAATTAAGCAGGGAAGAAGGTCGATGGAAACGGATATGGGTGTATTGTTGTTTAAATTCAGTATTCGGGTTTCTACATCTCCTATGAGTACTATTGCAAGCATTAGAGGGAAGATTGTTGAATGTGATGAAATGTTTGCCTGCCATATTGTACAATAAATTAGGCTTGTCAACATGACACAATCACTTTGAGAAAGCCAAGGCTTATAACAGTGTAGAACTCCAGCGTGTGGCCCTTTGAAAACAAGTTTTGTTCCTCTAAAGGGTTTTTTACAAAGTAAATATAGTATTATAGTAGGCAGTTCGCAAATACATATTGAGGACTTAGTAATCCGAATAAGATAATAAGTCATTCCCTGCCACAAGTTGGTTGCTATTTATATTACCCATATTATACATTAAAGGGGCAGTAGCACGTTTTTTCGCTCAAGTAAGTTGATGAAATTTATTTGAAAACTAATTTCACTAATAGTAAAACATCCTTCTCTCTTCGGAATTTTTTTTCTAAAATGAGTGTTCATGTTTTGGTAAAGCCATGGGAATCGTTTTTGTAATACAAAATAATAAATTGTGTTCACAATAAAATGGCCGCCATGCAATTTTTGCTTTATACACAACATAGTTTTTACCATTACAGATAATTGGTTTGTGTAATAAGATGTTTTACCCTCTAAAGTTTATTTAAATGACATAAACTATCATTATAATTGGTCAATTTGAGAAAATAAATTTTGCAAAAAACGTGATACTGCCCCTTTAAAGTAAGAAAGCTGTAAGCTTATTAAGTTACATAAGTTACTATGCACGATTAATATACCCCCTTTGATATCCATTTTAACAATAAAATAAAAATTAGCTTGTTGAAATGTTGTGTAGTGACTAATATCAATGGAACTACGAGGTCTGGAATCTGGGTTAAAGCTCTTATCTGATTGGTCTTATTCACTCTCAGCAAAAAGAAAAGCCTACTTTTAAATTTTCCTTAAATTGAAAGATTAAATAATTTCTGAAATATAATTTATGGTGGTCTCCACATTATGCTGCAACAATAACTGATATGAAAGTCCATTGGAATTGTGTAAAATCTGTGATTGAGTCAATATCATTCATGAAAGCAACGTCAAATGAAGACTGTTATTTCCTGTAGATTCACTCACACCATAACCACGTACACCTGTAGCGTCATGACCACTGTAATGCTCATGCGTGCCTATATTGTTGGTGATGCTTGTATGAGTTAAAAATGTTTTTTTCTGATCAAGCACTGATCGAAAATTTCACAAAATTGCTTAAACAATTCTTTTGTGACATGACAAATTTAAACAACTTTCCTTGCATGAAAAAGGTTTATACTCTGCATCATTTTCACTTATAGCATACGGTACCAGAATGATTTATATCAGTTTTGTGCCTGTCAGAAACTATTTCAGGGATGTAAAAAGCTCATGCAAGAGGGTGACGTTTGCCATGTAATATAACTGACAGCGGTTTGGTTAGGTTTTATTGTCTTAGGGGAGAGTGTATTTTTTGGGATCCGCCAATATTTGGGTGAATACAGAAGGATCCGGCAAATGGATTCCACCACTTTTTGTCCTATCAGTTCTTCCAACCTAACATGTGACATCCCAATGGTGGTACCGCAATCACAATTGTAAATGGCGTGTGACGATTGTCTTCCTACAGAGGTTACTCAAGTCAGTTCTCAAACCCTAACCTCTGTTGCATATAGAACACTTTCTGGGATAGAATCCTGATTCTTTGCATCAGAAGTTAGTTGTGGCAACAGAGACGTTGCTTCAAACCGAGCATTCTGTAACTGTCGGAATGATTGGAGTCTCTTCATCTGTGCGATGCACACATACTGTTACAAAACAAAAGTCGGTAAATGTAAAACGATTCTTAATTCAACAAAATATGGACGTTACCAGTGTTGCAAACAGTTTGAAATATGGCCTTTATGCAACAGAGGTGAAAATGGAAGAACTTACTGGAGTTACCTCTTAGTTAAGATGATAAAAGTAATAACATTCTTCTGAAACTGGAGGTGGATATGCTGGATCCCATTTGAACAATTACGAGACGTACACATGGAGAAATGTCTGAGCTTGTAATAAACCGGGCTGAACTTACTCATATCAATCATCTTACTTGAACTTTGGACTCCTGCAAAACAGTTTTAAAGACGTTATTTTTTCAAAAAGCATATACATTTAACTGAAATTGCCTGTTTCCTCTGCAAAAAGTTGTAATGCACTATAAGCATGCACCAATTGGTCGACACTAGCGTTATATAAATATCCATAAATCACCGCCATCTACATCATCGTCGTCGTCATCAGGCCTTGAACTTGATGACTTAAACTGAGCAATAGTCAGATCCATGTTACTTTAATTGAGCATTAGACAGTACCCCGTGACAATAACTGATATATGGACAGGACCACGGGACAGTAACTGACCAATAGATAGGACTATATAATTTGAACTGAACAATAGCCTGGTCATACTAACCCTGTTAGTCTTTGGAAATGCTTACCAGATAAAATGAAGAAAACAATTTGGTTGCTGTTACCATGATATATTTGCAGAAGAGTAAGATGCATATATATCCGTCCAGGTGCTTGTAATTGTTTCATCTTTGCAAATGTTGCAGATTCGTTCATCGTTTAATATACATACGTATGCAAAACAAAATGTGCATATACGCACTTATTTAACCGTATACTAATGCTGATCATATAAACACAAAGACCCGGGTTCGAATCCCGATTGAGGCTAGAAACATGAGTGCGCTCAAGACAAGTCATCCACATTTCACTCAGTCTATCATTCTGTATAAACGGGTACCTGGCTTCATAAAATAGTTCATATGAATAGCGTTGCATGAGCGTGATCAAAGTGCTCACTTCGTATAACCCCTCCTCCCCCTTGAGGGATTGACCTTTCGGTACTGCTACTAAGCTATCCACATGGCAAATGTAGGTCCGTGTTCACTTCCCGTGTTCAGGTACCCATTTTAACATATGGGTAGAGTGAGTGCGACATGGATGAAGTGTCTTGCCTAGAGACACATCTTAATCTTAGGCCCACGTCAAAAAGTGTTGTTGTCTTGACTGGGATTCAAAAACGGGTCACGCTTATCACTACACCAATGTGCTCAACAAAGACTATAGTTCCATCATTCGAAAATGTAAGACGATTTTTTATTGGTTTGAAATGAGGACTGTAATGTTCTTCAGTGTTTGCGGGATCGTGAAACGTGGCCCTACAGTAACAGTCATTAATTGGGATTCAGTTGAGCAGCATTTCCTAATTAGTTGTGTTAAGTGGTCGCATGACATCAACCCCTGTTATTGATTTTGCAAGTTTAAACCCAGTATCAAATAGTGTACTGATCAGCCCAGGGGACTGTCCAGATTTGACAGCTGTTGAACTCCCTCTAGATTTATCTGACACCGTGTTGGAGACCACGGGCGTATTGTGGATGGAATCACCCATGGTTTTGTCTCCGTGTGATGATGCTTTCTCCAGTCCTGTGGTAGCGCTTGCAATGGGACGTGTCTCCTCGGTGGTGGTGCTTGGATTCAGCAGTCGACCTGATTCCTGGTAATCTTGGTAGGTAGATTTCATCTTATTTTCCGGACTTGGATCAGATGATGTCGCCTCCATTGGGACGCTGCTGGTTGTGTCGTTCAAATCTGAAAATGAAATTCACGGCATTCAGGAAAACAATCAAATCAATCAATCAAATCAAAGGGACTCAACATTGTAAGTTATGTCATGCAATTAGACGGAGGGAACGATCACATTTGATAAAACAGAGAATAATGTTGACAGCAATGCTAATCTGAAAGTTTTAGAAGGCAAGATCAATGAGGGTGAAGTGATATTATGAAAGGTAAAATAAACAGAGACAGAATGAATGTTAAGAATTAGAAACATTTGGGCGACATGATCAAATGACAATGAATCAAATCTGAAATTTATCGAAGGTAAGAGCATTGGAAACTGAAATGTGACCAAAAAAATCAGTTAGGCATATTCAACAGAAACTGAAAGAACAATCAATTCACGAATCGGGTAGACATGAACGGAGATCAACCACCATTAACTGAGATCAACGGACATCTATGATAATTAACGGAGATCAACGACGATTAACTGAGATCAACATAGATCACGACAATTAATGGATGTCGATGAACAGAATCCAATGGAGATATCGAGGAACTGATAGAAGACGGAATAGCATGAAAGCTCATACCATTCTAATGTAGATTTTTGCTGTGATCGTTCTTGCATGCCGTGACTATAACCACATTCACATTTAGATAATGATGACATCTGTACAGGCCCCTATCGATGCTAAAAGTAAGATCAAGGCGCCTTCTGTATTATCACTATCGTCATATGTTGTCTAAGAGGACAATACAAGTTTCAAAAGATGCAGAATCAACCCTCCAACCTGTGAATCAATAGCATAGGTCACCCATCAGTTAAACCACGCCGATATTACTGCTTAAATTCACTATTAGGAATTGTACTGTAGTGTGGACAGGACCAATTGCAAGCACCTCTACATCAACGTTCTTTGTGTTCGAGCTATCATAGTCAGTTAAAGTAAAGTAATCCAACTTGTAGGTCACTTCTTTGATGTGCATTCTAGAAGTTGAAATGATGAAGATTGAAGGACCATTTTTTGCAACTTCTTTATTTGCCATAGGCAACGTTTTGACAAAGATACATTGTGTTTATACAATGGAGAGGTTCGATTGTATTAACACTGTAAATCATTCAAATCTTGCTTCCACTTAACACATGTATTTCAACATACAGTAAAAACTTTTTGAATTCTTCTCATTACCATCTCTTGAAATAATATAAACATCAATCATTTTCACATGTATCACTGGCTTGACAACGACATAAGTATCTATGTCGAAACACAGAATAAAGAAGTTGTATATCCATAAACATCACATTTACCAAGCAACCATTGTTTCACCGTGCTCATTTTTACTCCAACTAATGGAATAAAATTTGTAATAAAGATATTACTACACTCGAAAATGTACCGTATGACTTGAGCAAATTTATCTACAGCTCTCGGGCAATAAAAAAGTTCACACTCGTTTCGTAAAAGTCATATGAGACACTTCCTCGAGTAATAATCTCTATGTATTACCTGGAATTATGACGTCTTGAATATGTTTAAAAAAGTCACATCACACGCCTTGACATAATCTTTGTCAATTCGCTGAAAGCTACATTGGCGGGTTCATCCCACTGTATATATAAATTTAAGAGTAATAGCTTAAGCTAAACTCAAACCCATACAATCCCTCATAAAATTGCCCATAAAATTTTCTTTAGCATGAAAGGTATAGAGAAATGCGTGGTACACTTATATAATTATCATTATTATGAAGTACCATTTTCTTGAAAGGTTAAGTGTATGACTCACTTTCGCTCGTCCAATACCATACTATTAACACTAATACAATGGTATCAGACTAAACAGCGTGTATAAATTGTCCTGATTTTACCATCAGACATCGACCATCACTGAAGTAAACTGGGGCACTTCCCAACGTCTCCTGTAGTCCCATGGCCAGACAGTGAAGTTTGGTTGAACATCCCACAGGTACCTGGTTGTTTGTCCCGGGTTTTACACAAGCACTTCTCTTCAGCAAACACTGTAATATGGAACTAAATATACACACACTGACTGGTACTGCATGGTTTCTGTGTGGACCGATCTAACTGAGAAGATGTTTCTGTGTGGACAAGAGTCTCAGAGAATTATTTCTATGGTGGTTAACGTCACTGAGAAAGTAAACCTATGTTGATTAAAGTCATGGATAAATTGTTCCTATGTTGATTAAAGTCACGCAGAAATCGTTTCTGTGTCAACTGATATGGTAGATCAAATCTCCGTATGTGGATTTATGTCACAGAGAAGTTATATCAATGTCACAGAGAAATTATTTCTCTGTGGACGAGTGTCACTGTGAAATTGAACCTGTTTCGTATTTATCCACGGTATAATGTAATTGTATACTCAGAATATCGAAAACAACTATTTATATTGGATTTTCAGTATCCTTATCTTTAAAATTACACCATCAAAACTGAAAATATTCTCACCTACAACAATGCTGTTATGAACAGATATAAATAACCTTATCTTAGGCGTTTTACTCGGTTATGATTAACTTGTGTTATGGGCTTACAAATGTCAGAACCTAAATATACTTCTTGTATTTCTGCTATGTTTGTGATATGGAAAGCAATTATAAATTATCTAAATTCATGTACCAGTGTTTTTCGAAATGGAACGTACAATTTAGTTTGTTATTGAATACTGGTAATGTGATAGGGTTTGAAAATTCAGAAACACCTGTGATTTTTCCCCATTGAAAATATAAACATATAATCACATGACAAATAATCGAGTGTAATGTTTGCTTTATTTGAACTTTATTTGAAATAGTGAGTACGCTGCTTTCAGAAACGATATGTTACAGTTACGTCATGATAAATTGTTGTATGACATCACAGACGACAGAATACAATAACTCCTGATAAAATAAAGATAATGCTTAGCAGATGAAATATGCACATGCGGAATTATGACAAATATGAACTGTTCATACGCACTTGCTGAAATGTTTATTTACGAAGTGACATGATAATGTTTTTTAAATATTTCCATTCAAATTGACATATATATTCCCCCTACAAAGAAATAAAATCTTCCCAAATAACCTCTGTTTTAAATTGCTGAAAGAAGTTCTAGCAGTAAAATTTTGTAATGTATCTGCTTACGTATTTATGTTGATATAACTTAAGACAAATGCTTTATAAGTTGTTAACTTCGACGTATCAACATAGATTTTCTATCGACCAGATGCTGGGATCTGTATGGAAACGTCACTAACTCAGTATAAGAAAAACATATTATTCATTGAAACAGAATACCAATATCAATATTCATATAAGAAGAATTTCTTCCTTAGCACTGTGCGAAAAAATAATAAAGTTTGTCAACTGAACATGATATTCATTGAAGCAGAATTCTTATTACAAACCCAATAATCGGATCAGAGCAATATCCTCCTTGACACTGTGCCAAACATTAGTAAAAGTTGTCGTTCATATTGTTTGTAGTTTAACCCTGTATTTATAACACTTCATTATTTTGATTTGACTCTGGTAAATGCTCTGATATTTGACCACGATATTTATCCTTTCCAGCTCTCAACCAGGGTTCCGTTGCACAGAGGTTACCTTAAAGTGATCGTTTTATCGGCAACATCCAGCGTCTTGTTTTTTTGGCATTACATGAGATGAAAACATGCCATGGTGTACCTAATTATACAACTTTTTAATAACAAAAGCTATTCGCTGATAGAATATTCACACAGTAACACATTACGTGTCTAAAAACAGTTTGCTGTTTCACCACTCACAGCTTCAGTTCTCAATGTTTTCAACAAGTGTGTGCTTGTCTTTGTGAAGAAGTGAAAGATAAACTTAAAGTCATCAGAATATAACATTTCTTGATATATTTCTGTATCTTTCTATTTGATTGTGATTTTACAATGTATTAAAGGTGCTGTAACACTTTTTTTTCAAATGATGTGTTCTCAAGTTTGTCATATGTTGTTAACTTTACACACCATATTGTTACATTAGAGGGTAAAACATCTCATTGCATGATCCGATAAGCTGTATCGTATAAAACGGAACATGATGGGAAGTATAAAGCAACAATTTTGTAGAACTCGTCAGTGTGAGAGGTAGATGTAATATTCCATTTTGAGATTTCAGACATCAATATGGTTGACTATTTCATCAATTTACCAGATTTAAAACTCTACTCTTGAGTGGTGTGTCGGTATTTTACGTAGCATTAATGATGTTAAAGACGTTAATGATTGGACTTGTTGCTTCCTTGCTTGACCTTCAACACAATGAGGATAGAACAGCGTATTCACTCGAGCTGAAATGTTTGTAAGTACATTAAGAGATTGATAATATTATTTTCTTTTAAAATACCGAATGATGTGAGAAGTAAAAAAAGATTATCGCTGAATAAAGATATTTCACCTTTTAACATTTATTTAAAGAGTTTCACTTTCCTTAAATAGTTTTGTGACTATATGTTATCAACTAAATGAAATAACATAAACATATATTGCCTCATTTTATAGGTATTGAGACAGTATTAAATAAGTCAGAACATCAAAATCATTAGGAACTGTCACAAATAGAGAGTGGACTGTAATCAACTCTTCATCAGGAAAATTCCTAAAATGATATAGCAAAGCCTAACACTGATTATATTAAAGAAAATAAACAGTGTTCGCTTCAATGAATTATCTTCGTTCATAAGTGGTGTGAAACATTTACATCAAAATCAAGTAATTGTCAAAAGTTATTTAATACATTTATTTTGATAATCTCTGCATAAGCATGGCTGTTTCAAATATTCAATTTGATATTTTTTTTTAACAATTTAAAGCCAATAATAATCAGTTATAATCTATACTTAACATTCAAAAATATTGCTATCGAATGTAGAGTATTGCATTTTCTCTGAATGAATCATGTTCCTCTTATCTCATATATAATTTAAAATATTCTTAATTCTTATAATGTTATGTTGTTTTCTGCTCATTCAATGATGTTTTTGAAAGCTGCTGAACTAGGCTGACAGGAAACAAGTTTTGACCCTGTAATAATGAAATCGATTCTAAAATTTTGCAAGATATATTTACGAATTATGTTAAACGCAAGTGGATTTTAAAGGAAGTATGTATCAAAAAAGAGGCACTACTCGAAGTACACAAATACTATGAAATGGTGCTCTAACTGTTTCATTACTCGACAAGACACATCTTCCCCGTCATTCCGCTGTTTAAATATATACCTGGACAGAAATGTTCCCAAAGTACATCAACGATGTGTGAAATGGTGTTGTGACTGCATTGTGACAGCACCCCTTCTGCCTTCTGCAAACACGGCTAATCAAAGGTTTTCTTTAAATGCTATTCACATCTCCACTAACATATATTCATAAATATCATTTATGTCCATGACTTGGGCTTTCACCCAGGAATCCGTTTATGAGATGATTGCCTTTAAGGAGTGACAATATCACAATATGTGTGTGTAATAATTCAGGCAGGATAAAGGTAACATATTTCTCGAGAGAAGGGTAATCTTTTGAGAAAATGAAACCTGAAGAAGGTAATTGTTAAATCTGATTTGTTCTAAGATGATAACATTGATATATAACAAATGCAATATAATCATTTACACTTGCGTTGAGAACAAGGTTGACTTGTATATAATGTCTAGCTTATTTTCGGACGGCGTTGGGTTGTGTTAAGCATCGGTTAAACAATGTTGCCTTAACTTTGGAAATTGTAGCCCGGATATTGCAGGTGCCAATCTTCACAGTGTTGAAATTGCATGTATTTACCCTGAATAAATATATGTGATTTAGCTAAACAATGTGGTGGTTAATCTGCAAGAAAACAATTAAATTAGCGTATATCAAATTCATAAAAACACTTCACCAGTTTATTTCAAATTGTGCATGTCTACCTGACTACAAGGAGAGACAAGTGGGAAGATATTAGTACTCACCTATGTAGTAGGCCATGGTTGATGATGAGCTGGAGATGTTGTGAGGGCTCCCCAGCTGAGCTTTGGCAATGGTGATTGCATTTGTCTTATCGAGAGGAGCACACTTTATAGGAAATCTTAATTGTATTATTTATTGATTGATATCTACTTATACACAAAATTAATGTTCACCAACATGAGAACAGTTAGATATTGTTCACCAACATGAGAACAGTTTACAATTTTGCTGCATGATAGTCCGTCTCTAATCACTTATAAAAAAACATTAAAAATACAACACAAATTATCAAAGAGTGAAGCTTTTCCTCTTACCGCGAACCTGTGTAACGATTTTTGACTTCAAGCGAATACCTTGGAGAGGTGACCTTGATCTTTTTTTCTTTTTTTTTTCTTTTTTTTTTTAGGTTCAAACTACAAAGAAGTGACATTTTACATAGCAACATGTACATATAGGCGAATTTTGCACTAATGCAAGTATGCACAGGTTGTATCAAGTTTTCAATTAAAAAATTGTAACAAAGGCATATAAAGAAGAAGTGATTAGTGTTTGAATAATAAATGGCAGGATGACCAAAATTTCATATATTTTGAGTAGTTGCAATTCGAATAACAGTTGTATTTATCAATGTTATATATATTCTTCTGATCGTTTTGAATGTATGTGAAGTTTGGTTTCAAACTGGTTTGGTTTTCAAAAATGGTGTATTTCACATTTGTAATTATCATGTTCAATACCCTGTTTCTGTATTCGGGGTATCCAAGAAAAATGTTTCGTTTGGAAAACTTTATGTTCGCTTCTGTGTACGTCTCTATCCATTCTTTACCTTTTTCAATAAGTTTCTAATAATTTGACAAAAAAAAAGATGAATTATGGTTTCTTTCTCTTTATTACAAAAACTGCATTTATTTTTCATCTTTTAATTTCATCTTTTGCAGAAGATCATCTGTCGGCAAAATTCTGTGAAGTATGGAATATTGAAACCATTTTGTTTTGGAATTTAGATTAGACATGAAGGGTATTTCATTCATATTTTTCCATTCGCTTTCATTTATTGAATATTCAAGATCATAGTGTCATAGTGTTTTCTATCTTTTGTAATATATCATAAAAGCTCCGACATCCCTTTTTCTTAGTAGCTATATTTTCAATAAAGTATGGGACAAGTGGCATTTCTAGTTTTTTTTCTGTTTTGATTTTGTATTTTAAAAAATATGCCTTAATTGCCTGGATAATGCCAGTATATTCAAGGAAATTTGTCTTGCATTTGTATATTCCAGTCATTTCTAGGTAATTTAGAAATTTACCGTCACTTTTGATTACATCATTTATCAGGTAAATACTGGATTTTGACTTATTCTTATTATTTATAGACTTGTTGTTTATTCTAACATTGTCGTTATTCCTTATTGGTTGGGATAAGATGTCAGATTGAGTTTTGACGGTATTCCCCATTTGTTTGTTAAATCATCCCCATGACTTTAAAACATCTTTAAACAAATCGTTTGTTCTTGGAGTACAAACTTTCTCAATGAGGGATGATTCAGTGTATTGATAAAAATCTGTGCATTGGCGATACGTTAATATAGAAAAGTTTCTTTAATTTTGAGTTACAGAATCGAAGAGCCTTTTAACCCAACTTATTTTTTGCGAAATGATTGTATTTCTTATATCTGGAACTCTAATCCCACCCTCTTTGAAGCTTCTAGGTATTATTGTAAGTTTGATTTTATCAGGTTTACCTTTCCAAATGAAACTAAATGCTAGCTTTTCCAGCTCTTTTAATATATTTTCACTTGGGTTTGGAAGTGTTGTAAAGATATGATTAAGTTTGGGTAGAATAAGACTTTTCAAAACTGTTGTTCTACCAAGTGGGGTAAGATCTCTTCCAAGCCACTGGTTCATCGTTGTCCTAATTTGTTTTAGTTTATCTTTATAGTTTCTCTCTACCCTTTCTGCCAAATTATGTGTGAAGGTTATGCCAAGGATAGTAAAATCTGTTCTAGAACAATCAAGTTTGTAATCTTTGCATATTGTCTTTTTTGAGTGCTTTAATGAACCTATCCAGATAACTTGGGTTTTGCTTGTATTAATTTTAAGACCTGAAAAGGAGGCGTATTCTGTTAATGTTCGTAATGTTGCTTGAAGGCATGCTTCAGTCCCATCTAGTGTTAAAGAGGTATCGTCTGCAAACTGAGTAATCAAATATTCACTGTCACCTATTTTGATTCCTTTAATTTTTTTTATTATTACGAATCATAATGCTAAATATTTCAGCACAAAGACTAAATAAGTACGGCGAAAGTGGATGTTCTTGTCTGCATCCACGTGTGATTTCGAAGAAACCTGATGAGAAACCATTTACGAGTACACTTGAATTGATATTTCTATAAAATGTGCATATCCAATTTTTAATTGTTATGCCAAAGTTGAAAAAGTCACGAAACTTTTGGATAAATGTCCAATCTACAGAGTCCAAAGATTTTTCGAAATCTATAAGTAGAAGTAGACCAGGGATTTCCATGCACTCTGCATATTCCATAATGTCATAGATCTGCCTTGTACATTCCCCAATATATCTATTTGACAGAAAACCTCGTTGGTCTTCATTTATTATTTTTGGAAGTACTTTTTTCATTCGATTGGCAATTGTGGCTGATATATGAATATGATACATTTAAAAGAGATATAGGTCTCCAGTTTTTTAAAAACTGCTTTGGTTTATCTTTTTTTGGAATACACGTTATAAGACTCTGTTTTTCGCTAATAGATAACTCGCTTGTTTTGTAAGACATGTTCAGCGATCGAATCAGAAAGGCATGCAAGTCCAACCAAAAAAGCTTGTAAAATCCTACTGTTAAACCTGATGGGCCGGGACTTTTTTCGTTTTTCATGTTTTTAAGTGATCTTTAAACCTCATCATATTTTAATTCTCCTTCGAATAAATCTTTGTCTAAGTCAGTGAGCTTTGGTACCTCACAATTTTTAAAGAGTTCCTCTAGATCGATTGGCGAACAGTTTTGCTACGTATATATATTTTTATAATAGCATCTAGTTTCGTTTATTATTTCTTTAGTGTTAGAGATGACTTTGTTTTCTAATTTTGTTATAAATTTATAAATAAAATTTCTTTTTTCTAGGGATAAAAGTATTTTGTCGGTTTTTCTCCTTTTTCCTTCCATTCACTTTTGGACCTTAATATCACACCTTCAGCCTTTACGCTAATAATATTTTCCAATTTAAGATTGACATCGTTTATTCTTTTTAGGACTTCTTTTTCAGTCGCGTCTTGACTCTGATCTTAACTTTTATTTAGATTTTCGAGTGTTTTGTTAAGGTCTTTTTCAATTTTTTCCCTCTCCCGTTTTCGTTCTGATGAATATTTGATAGTAAAACCTCTTATCATGATAAGTTAAGTTTCAAAGAACAATTGGTCATTTATTTCAAAAATTGCATTTCCATTATCATCTAACCCTATTTGATACTGTTGTTTTGTTGTATTGACTATTTTCTTAACTTCTTCCACATAGTTCTTATCATAAAGTATTGTTAAATTTCCAAAATCCTTTCCCCCTGTCAACATCCAATAATTTCAAAGTTACCCAAGTCATTGAGTGATCCGACTTAAAAGCAGGTTCAATATCTGCATTCTCAATAGATGGTTCTAAATCTGTAGACAAAAGAAAATAATCTAATCTCGACTGTTTAATAGGTTTAGTTTGTCGCCATGTATAACGTGTAATATCCGGGTTTAATAGTCGCCAAGGGTCAATGATATCATATTCTTCAATAAATGACAATACAAATTATCTGGCCTTTTGGTTATTTATATTTTTGTAATTGAATAAATCTAGGTCAGGGTTCTGTATAAGATTCCAGTCTCCACAAATCGTGAAATGGTCCGAGTCGAATTCTGCAATAGTTTCAAAAAGGTTTTCATAAAAAGAAGGACTGCCTGTATTAGGTCCATACAAAGTAATCAGAGTTAATGTTTTTTCACATATTTCGACCTTAAGTGCAAGGTAATTTCCATTTGCTTTATCTTGTTTTTGGTCTATCATATTGAAGTCAAATTTTTCATTAAACAGTATCGCTACTCCACGAGCATTGCTTTTATAAGAACTAAAGAAACATTTTGTCGAGCCCCATTCTTTCTGTATTTATTGTTCAATTTTTTAGTTAAATGGGTGTCTTTGAGCCATGGATATCTGCTTTTTTCGTTTAAGATTTGAAAATACCTCGACACGTTTTTTCTTATTATTTAGTCCTTGACAATTTGAAGTAACAATTTTTAGACTACCATTCATTTTTATTTATTACAATGAAGTTGTCGTTGCCAATAAAGTAAAAGTATGTATATGAACCGTTGTAAAAGTAATTGAATGGGAGTAACGTAAATACAGAGAGAAAGAATGAGATATATACAAAAGCGTAGGGAAGCTGAAAGGTAGGGTTATATACAAAAGTATTGGAAAGATCATTTATCATAGGAGAGACTACTATAGGATGCGTTATTGATTTTCATACGAGCCGCGTGTAAGAGGTAAAGGCTCGTGCTTTTCAAGCGTGCGTGTTTGTTGCTGAAGGCGTGCATGATAAGCATGCATGTTAAGGGAGTTATGTTTGTGGGGTTTTTTTCCAGAACGTTGACATCAGATTGTCTAATTTATCAGTTAAGGATTGTTAATACCATTGTAGTCTAGTAAAATATTACCTTTGTTTAACCAGTAAGTGAAAATCATGATCGTATTTCAAAACAGGATGAGTATCAAGACACATATGAATGTAAACAATTGACATTTGATTTATAAACATAATCATACATACATACATACATACATAAATACTTACACCATACATGCACATACATTTATATGTAGAGGGTACTCAGTCAGTATATAAATAACAATGCACATACACACATCTACATATAATTGGATATGTGTATCTGTATTATATTCTTTATAATGATTTAAAGTTTTAGAATCATAGGAAAACAAATAGTTATCATTTCAGGACAAAGCTGTGACACTAAACATCCACAACTAAGCAGTACATGTACATAAATACATACATACAATTGATCACTAAGTATATTTAGTCATCCTTGCACATGCACATAGATACACATACATGTATAGGCCATGGGCCGAACCCCCAAATTGTGTCAAAGTGCTTCAACATATCTGGTGAATACAAAGTTTGTGTTTTAGAATTATCTCTTTAATTTATCATGACCTCTAAAAACCTTTTCTGGTTAATTAAGTTGCACATTAATAATTAAGAAGCCTTAGAATTAAAAATGATCTGCAGTAAATCTCCATGACTGCAAATACATTATTGACCAATCACAAGACAGGAAGCAGCCCATTCTGTGCGGTACTACAACATGGCCATGGTCAGAGCTTGTCATGTTTATGTCACATCAATGGGGATAAACTAGCTGATTAACATCTATTTATGGATATAACATGGACAAAAGTAAGTCAGCATGATGCTGACCTCTTGTGGGTAATGTACATCTCTTTCTTTCACTTGGAACATGACACCGGCTGCTGTCAACACAACAGCTAAAACCCTGTACATGACCAGCTGACTAAACAGTTCTCGTCGCTCTAAACTTAAACTGAAGTATTTACAACTTTGGTTTTGGATAACCGAGATAAAGATATTGAGGAAGAACCCTTATCAGGTAATTATTTACCCTAGACATACTCTCAATATTTTAAGATTGGTTTGGCCCCATAGATTTAATTCCAGATCTATCATATTTTGTATTGAATTAGTTTCATAATATTTTGAATTATATTTACCCTAGTCAGTTATAATTACTTGTAATTTTTTTGTAGTTTCAGTGAGTTTCAGATATAATGTGTCAATTTATAAATAATAAAATTTACAATCTTTTTACAGATCATTTTAAATTTAAGTAGCTTTAATCCAAAATCGATTTTTTTATTGTGTTCTTGATTGTTCAGTAACTATATCAATTTTGGGATGTGTCACTCAAGGATAGTGTCAAATCAATTGTAACACATCCTGTCTCTTCCCAGAATTGTAAAAAAATAAATAAAGATAAACAGAACACACTTTTGGTTTTAACATGAGACTTCATTGTTTATCATTCTTTATTCTATAGGGAAAGCAACTTCTCACAACACAAAGTGTGTGATTATTCAGTGTGATGCCCCTGCTGTTGTCAGTCCTGAGAGGGAGAAAATGAACCAAAACAAGTTGATCTAACTTAGCAGGCCTAGTTTTATTTAAAGGTGCCCATTTGAATTTAAAGGTAAATCAAGATATGTACGAAGAAAGACCCAGCCTGAGCGATTAAGACTCCTAAGGCCTTGTCTGAGCCGAATTTAAATTATTTCAATTATGTTGTCCAGGGATTGGGAAAGACACTTTTGACAATGGGCCATTTTATGGCATTTAATAATTTTCTGAATTTTAAATAGGCCTAGGGCCTTTCCCCTTTGTAGCAATAGTAAAATTAAAATTTAATGGGCCATTTTACATCCAATGTGAAAAATGGACCATGGCCCCTACCTTCCCTATTCCCTGGAATGACATGGATCTCAGGCAATTAGACTGCAAAAGAGTGCTTGACAAAATAATAATTCAGGTGTAAAATTCGAATTTCAATGTATATCAAACCTTTAATTTATTATTTGAAGATATTTCCCAAATCCTTTTTATTTTGAGTTTGTTGAATAGGTTATATCGAACATGATGTTTATAAGATAATCAACCTGCCGAAAGGGAGGTTATAACAAATGCTACAACCTCCATTTTGAACAATAAATAAGTAAATTCACATGAGGTATAATTGCAAATAACAGTCGATATTTTACCAAAAATATATTATATTGATACTTACTTTGTGAATGCAGAATCGTAAGAGTTCCAGTTCTACCTTGGAATATGTCCATTTAAAGTTTAAGTGAAATATATAGAGAATCTCACCCAAGTGTCTTCTGATATCAAATTTATCAACAAGAGTTGATAAAAGTTACTTTTATCAATGAGAATTGATATATTTGATATCAGAAGACACAAGGGTGAGATTCTATTTATCATCCAAAATCGTTCAGACTACGTTTAAGTGAAAATAGTCTACATCTCTGAGCACATCCCTGCCATTTGACTTCCAGTGTGGTGAGGTCATAGCATTCTGACGTCATCATGTTTATTACGTCATAACATTGTCATGTCGTAACTCGATGATGTAAAAGCATTGTGATGTTATGTAGTTGACGATGACCGGGTATTGTGCAAAATCTGCCAAAAGATATCTCCAACAAGCTATATCTCATGTGGAACAGTTTTGGGTGATAAATGTTTAAACCAACATGTTCATAGTGATATGGAAAAAAAACATGTTTGATATTGGTTTGACTCATAAACAATAGAGTTTGGGGAAAAGTTGATTTTTAGTACCGTAATAACATACATGTAATTTATTTGAGTTATAACATCCATTTAATTTATTGTTTACAGGACAGAAACAAGAACTGGTACAAGAAAGTCCAAGCCACTGACCAATGACTCAGGAGTCTCCACAGTTCCTTCAGATGTAATAGTGTAGGATAATTACCTGGTACCGAAAGTCTGAAACTCATGTTGGTAAATTCAAACTATTTATCAGCCATCATTGAACTTGCTCAATCAATGAGAGTTTCAGCACCCACCCTACTCTCCTGATCTAGCTCTGTTGGGCCAACTGTTTCCAACTCGGAAATAATATTTTCCGGTATGCATTATAAAGTCGATGTCATTGCTGCTGAAGATTATTTTTAAAAGGCCAAGATAGAGACATCTACAGAACTGATTGAAAATCGCTCTGACCCTGATGTAAAATGTGTATCTCATTTCAGAAAGACTGTTGAAAAATAAATGGATTTAAATAAAATGGTTTTCTTTTTTACGTGAGGCTCACAGATGGACTTGTAGTATGGTGTTCTTTTTCCACCTCTTATCAAGAACCACTGTCTCTAGAGAGACTCCTTGCCCCATGGGGTTTATTATAAAGTCTACATTTAGTGACTCAGAGGCCACAACTTAAACACCTAATGTTATCCTCTTCTCAAGTAGGTAAAGCACAAGGAAGCTTATATCTTGTGTACAGACTACTTAGCCAGACAAACTACAAAGCCACTGGCTTCAATTTTGTCAATTGATGATTCTGAAAAAAGTCTACAACTGTACAATCTGGAAATATATTTGGGATTCTCTTAAAAAATACTACTCCTTGCTTTAGATAGGTCATTACAAGTATTACTAATCATACTTGTTCAAGTTTTATTGCATTTGGCCTTCTCATAATCTTGTGATTTAAAAGGTTCTGAAGTCGGTTACTAAAAAGAAAGAGACTTAGGCTCTGTAGCTTTCAGAATTTGCTTAATTTATTATCTAAAGATTGAAGATCTAAAACAACTTATTTCCCAAATTATACATTTGAATTTTTTTGGTCAAAATACCTTAAATGGCATTAAAAAAGTTAAATAAAACAAATTATGTGTATGTCATATTCACCATGCAAATAACCCCCTTCCCACTCTACCACCCCCTCCTAAGTTCAATATCCATCTCTATTGTGCAGTACCGACTACCCAGGTGACAATAAGATCAGCTGTGACTGTGCAAGAATGAATGAGACAGTTTAACTTCATGCAACTGAAACAGAATTTAATATACTCAAGAGTTTATAAGCTATAGTTTGGTTGTACAGTGCATTTGAAACATCACATCAACATCTATGCGATTAGATTCTTGAGAGGTATTATATCTTATTATATCTGGTTCTTGAAGAAAAGTCGATAACATAGTTTCGACTGGAGGGTGAGGGTCAAATAAACAAACTTTGATCTCCTAGGTGCAAGGTACCTCCCCTAAAAATTTCAGCTTTGGTGAAATAGTGGTTCTTCTGGAGAAGTCGAAAATGTTGAACATTTACAGACATCATCGGACAACAACCCATGCAATAAGCGCACCTGATCTTTTAGACCTAAAGTTCTTCACATAAAAGAAAGACATTAATCACAATTTAGACTTAATTCCCCAAGTATAACTCAAAGTGTTCTTTGACAGCATCATGCATTTTTAAATGAACTCTAATGAACTATTATTTGAATTGAATTATTATTTTTTTTATTAATTTGATAATTAATAATTCTATCATACTATAATTTTTCATGCACTATGTCTCCATTATTATTATCAGACAAAACTTTTCAAAATGAGAAAAACTGAGCGAAAATATGATTTCTATGTTGTCTTATATTGCAAATCTGAAACTAACAGAAATATTGGATGGTTGTCATTCAAATGTATTGTTTCATAATTTTGCTACATTGATTTCATAGAGTATCTGACTGGATAGCACAGAAAAATGTAATGGAATAACAGTAATGGAATACAAAAACAAATTAGGTCCCAGATTAAAATGCTTCTGCAATTTTTTATTTTTTTTATTCATGTGGTAATACTGATTTAACGCACTGAAAAACAATTGTATTCTGATTTTTTTTTAAATTCATTAAATTTTAATACATTTGGACTAATTATGAATTTAGAAAAGTATTTCAACTGTTTTAAAAAAAAGTATTCTTGCACAAGTACATTCTTATTAAGCACATGCTGGGGATCATTTTGATATATAGTTCTGGTATTCACTAAATATGTTGAAGCACTTTCCTATTTCTAGAGGCCCTAGAAATTTTGGCCCACGGGCTAGTATTCACAAGAGGATACTTACACATATAAGTATGGTAACACACACATACATGCACATATATATACATATATATATATATATATATATATATATACACATACATACACATTCACACATACACACACATATATAGATATATATACAGAGAAGCAACACATCTTATTCATATATATATATATATATATATATATATACGCATACACATATATATATATATATACATACAAACACACACACATACACATACATATATATACCTATGTTAATTTACATGTTTCAATACACAGTTGAAAGACAATACACTTGCACATTAAGAAAAATAGAGCCATGGGCTCTGTAGCTCATCAGGATTTCATTTATTATCCAAGGTTGAATATCTTAGTTATCTCAAGTAATAGGGGATTCTCAATATTTATGCATGCATACGACCTATGACCTTCCCGAAACGAAAGCGAGGCTAAGGCAGCTTATTTCCTGGTTCGCGTAATGGCTGCACATCGGCAGTGCGTGCCGCTCCATGTGTTTTTTGGTTTCTATCGACGGGAATTGAATGAATAGGAATGGTTCTATCGAAATCCAACAAAACAAAGTGTTTTTGATAATAAAATCGACAAAGTGAAGGGTAATTCATCCAGGTTTAGCGGTATTGGCTGGTATGGGAAAAAGATTTTGGACCCCCTCTTTCCAATTGGTGGAAAAACCAACCCCCCCCCCCCCCCACCCCCCCCACCTCCTCTTTCACAGTTCCTGGATCCGCCCTTGGGCCGTCTGCAATCACTCAAATGCACACAAAATTAATTGAAAACCAAGTGCAACTATTTAAATTCGTATCGACCTAGATGGTCAGAATTTGTTTCCAAAAATTAGACATTCAAATAAATCATAAATATTCATTATTGAAATCAAGAGTTAAATATATTGTATAAAAACTATGTATAGAGATGAGTAACTAAATTATTTACACCTGTACTAAGGAAATTATATCAATCAGAATTATACTCATGACCAGAAATATCTTAAACAAAAAATTATAAAGTTTTTAATTACTATTTGATATTATTTAGGACCATGGGAGTAAATTTTAAGGCAGGCCAAAACTTTAATAAGGAAAATAGTTGTTAGTTGATTACTAATATTAAATAATTTTCTGAGGTTTAGTCATCACCAAACACAAATAACAAACATAAATTTTAAAAAATAAATTGAATTAATTGAGGTTAATGTTTGAAAGGATAATAATTTAAATATAATGTGCAATTCACATGACACGCATGTTTCAATACACAATCTATACATGACAGATTATGCACAAGGAGGTTGTTGTCATGATTGAGAAATATAATTATATGTTTATCTTTTTTTTAAATACAAATAAAATTGAAATTAAATTAGAATGCAGGGATCATCCTGGGACAATATGTCAAAGGGAGAAAAATCCCCCTTTGCCTTACACAGTGTGATTTTCAGAGATATTAATTGGATTTATTAAAATAATACTAGTAATTTTAATAATTATACATTTTTGCAATAGGATTGTCTCCCCTTGCCAGTATTTCTAATGGGATATTTCACTATGTCAATGGGTAAATAACCCCAAATATCTGCCAAGGACAATCCCTGAGATTGTACAATATTTTTTAATTATTTATGAATTATTGATAAGAGACACAATCCCACTGAATGCGTTTCAATTGTGACTTAGATGATCATCTAGAATAATTCATTAAGTAACAAAGAGATCCTGATTGCAAAAAGGCAGGTGGGTACATACTACATAGGGTATTCAAATATTCATGCCATGTGTGACATGGGGTATAACATATCACATTAGCACTGGGCGATTGTAACATTTTACTTTATTTTAAAATGAATAGAATTCATTAAATAAATTAAATTCATATAATATAAAGTAGCCATGCTGTTTTTTAGAAAATTATTTTTCAACTACAATTTTTCAAGTACAAGGAATAATTATATATCTCCTAACTTTTGAATTGGTCTCACTCCTTTTAGTTGTGTATAAAGATGTATATTTGAATTTTAAAAATGCTAAAATAACTTTAATAACATATCATTAGCTACAAATGTACATGATTTTCAAATCTTTAATTCCCCTGATTTGTTCCACCATTCATTTAATTGATTTTGTGTACAGTTGTCAGCTTATTACATAAACTAAACACTATGTTTCTTATAGGTGGAAATCTTTTTCTTATGAAATATATTTTTAAACATCTGTTTAATGCTCAAAGCTTATTCACATATCTGCATGTGCTCATAAAATGGAATCCTAACCACATTGATGGCATTGATGATTACTGACAGATTATTATAACGAGTTTGACAGATTTACAGTTCAAAATGACGTAAACACAACGTGGAAGACCCACCGTAAATTATTCGTAAAACATCGCCTTGCATGTAAAATAGTATCCTAAGCTGTGATAATTGAAGATAATCGACAGATACATTGATCTTGAACGTTTGCCAAGTGATTTAATCATAATATTTAATGAAATTGACTTGTCAATGCTTTGTGAATGGTACTTCCGGGTTTCGAAGCGGCCTTAGCCTCGTTTTCGATTTCGAGAGCTCGGTTTCTTATGCCTCATGAATATTCATGAGGTAATATTGAGAATCCCCTATACATTGTTAACAAGCAAAAAATAGGTTTTAGATCATGACCCCTGTGGCCCGTATTTGGAGTAACAGGGTCACCAATCCTAAAATTAAGAATCACCTTTGACCAAAGAGTCTCTACACAACTTTTCAGCTCACTAGACCTTTTGGAACTGGAGAAGAAGATGAAAACAGATTTTTAACGATGTGACCCCTGTGACCCCATTTGGGGTCATGGGGTCACGAAATCTACAATTTAGAATCCCCATTGGCCAAGGAGTCTGCACACAACTTAAATTTTCAGCTATCTAGACCTTTTGGAACTGGATGAGACGGGAAAATAGGTTTTTTTAAGGATGTGACCCCTGTGACCCCATTTGGGGTCATGGGGTCACGAAATCTACAATTTAGAAACCCCATTAGCCAAGGAGTCTGCACACACCTTTTCAGCTCTCTAGACCTTTTGGAACTGGAGAAGAAGATGAAAATAGGTTTTTAAGGACGTGACCCCTATGACCCCATTTGGGGTCATGGGGTCACGAATTCTACAATTTAGAATCCCCATTAGCCAAGGAGTCTACACCCAACTTTCATTTCTCTAGACCTTTTGGAACTTGAGAAGAAGATGACAATAGGATGTTAAGGATGTGACCCCTGTGACCCCATTTGGGATCATCGGGTCACGAAATCTACAATTTAGAATCCCCATTGGCGAAGCAGTCTCCTCACAAAATTTCAGCTCCCAAGACTAATTGTTCTGGAGAAGAATATGAAAATATATGAAAAGTTTACAGACGGATGGACGCCATGCCATGCCATGCCATAAGCCCATTGTGTTTACCAATTTGTAAATAAAAAGGGGTATATAATAAATATAGAACATCATACTTGTGCATTTGGATCGTTTGTATTGAACTCGAAACTGTCATGGAAGCGGAGGAACAACTCGTTCTTCGAACTCGTTCCTCTGCTTCCATGACATTTTCGAGTTCAATACAAACGATCCAAGTGCACAAGTATGATGTTCTATATATTTACACTTGCATTGAGAATAAGGTTGACTTGTTTATATTGTCTAGCTTACTTTCGGACGGCGTTGGGTTGTGTTAAGCATGACAAAACTTCTAAAGAGAACTCTAAAATTAACACCAACAGCACTTTGCTTATATCTTTAAAGGGTCTTCTTTTTCAGCAAATAGTTAATGTAGGACACATATGTTCATCGGTTAAACAATGCTGCCTTAACTTTGGAAATTGTAGCCCGGATATTGCAGGTGCAAATCTTCACAGTGTTGAAATTGCATGTACCCTGAATAAAGATCTGTAATTTAGCTAAACAATGCGTCGGTTAATCTGCCAGAAAACAATTAAATTAGCCGATTTCGAATTCATAAAAACACTTCAACCATTTTATTTTAAATTGTGCGCGTCTACCTGAGTACAAGGAGAGACAAGTGGGAAGATGTTAGTACTCACCTTGTGCGGAGGCCATGGTTGATGATGAGCTGGAGATTTTGTGAGGGCTCCCCAGCTGAGCTGATTTCGCACTCAGTTTGGCCATGGTGATAGCATTTGTCATATAGAGAGGAGCACACTTTATAGAACATCTTAATTGTATTATTTATTGATTAATATCTACTTATACACATAGATACTGTTCATCTTGATTAAGAATAAGATTACAAAATCTGATGTTTCCTTGTTAACTCCAACATTTGGAAATGCATATTTAGAAAATACGACACACGACTGGGACACTGCAAGTCTGATTACAATCGAAGCTGTGCCGAGGTAAAAAATGGGAGACGAACTGGTTCTATAGTTTCTCATTACAAGGTCTGATCACAACCTGCAGAGGTGAATGTTCTGTACAAACTACAAAGTCATAGTTTTTAAATGATCACACTTTTGAAGGCATTCGGAACCATTCCTTAGCACGTCGCAAATATTACGAAAACAGATGAAACAATTGCTCTGTGCAGTGACATGCCTCCAGCACGAACCTTTTATAGTTTTATAGTTCTTGTGACTTGCTTATCGAATTGCGTTATAACATGCGAGCACACAGGCAGTCACCAAACACGTGAGGAAAGCTGAGAACAGTATGAGTAATTTAATTAGCAGCTTCTATGTCTTGGGAATCGGTTTATTTTAATCAGACTATAATCACAATCAAGCTGACAAAGCAGTTTTGATTTCTGAAACTAAGCAGTTATTTCAAAGTCTGTATCTAACTAGAAGAGCGTTTGCGGGACACGGCAAAAGCAGAGTAGCTCCGAAACTTTGGGTCTCGCCTTTCCCTGTTCCGCCTTCTCCTCAGCATAAATAAATGGGAATTTTTTTTGGACAATTTTTTTTTTCATTATTCAAGTTATTCTAACAAGTTGAATCATCACTGGGGTCACTTTTCACAACTTTCTTCTTAAAACCTATTTCTGATTTCAAAATTGGATCAAAATATTAACATGGCCTTAACCAATATATCATGACCTTGAACTTTGAACTTCAAGGTCACACCATTAATGATTACTTTTCATTGTGTATAACAATCATGCAATGACTCAAAGTGTTCATTTTCAACATAAGGAATGTTTGCGACTGCATGCTTAAGGTGTGACCTCGCTGTGACCTTGACCTTGCACAGATTTTTGCGAAAACCTTTTCAAATCTCAGTCTTTCTCCATAGTTGATATATACCAAGGGTCCGATAGCACAGAAGTTGTCGAAGTTATTGTGTTAACACGTACTTTTGTAGTGATTTCAGAACTCATGACCTTGACCTTTGACCTTGAAAGTGAGCATGTCAAAATATGTCCCCAGGTTTACAAGAAAGAATATATATATATATATATATGAGGTGTTGATACCTTCATGGAAAGAAGTTATTTGGTGATTTCAGAATTGATGACCATGACACTATCTATTGACCTTGAACTTTTAAATTCAAGGTCACACAATCAGTGATCACTTTTCATTTTGTATAACACTCATGTAATGATTAAAAGTGTAAATAGCTGAAATAAGACATTTTCGCAAAAGCATGCTTAAGTCGTGCCCTCGCTGCGACCTTGACCTTCGACGGATGTCAGCGAAAACCTTTTCAAATCTTGGCCTTCTCCATAGTTGATATACACCAAATTAGAGCCTGATAGCACAAATATTTGTCAAGTTATCGTGTTTACAAATATTTTTTTTAGCGATTTCAGAACTTGTGACCATGACCTTTGACCTTGAATATGAACATGTCAAAAAAAATCCACAGGGGCACAAGTAAGAAGTTATGTATATGAGTTCTCAAAACCATCTAGGAAAAAAGGCGGCGGCGGCGACGACGGAAACTCCGCAAAAAATGATAGCAGCTCCGACTACTAACTAACCCTGGGTAGTAACCAATCAGGATTATCCATCTTGAGCAAAGAAAGCGCTCAATTTGTAAAAGAGTTTACGTTGGAATAATGATTTAACTAAACCATGTTGTAAATCATTGGTAGTGGAATGAAAAACTATGAAAACTTATCAATTTCAACAGATATTTATTAAGACTTGAAAACAATAAACTCTACAACATATTTGAAATGTACGTCACAGTGTTCATCAGTTAAAATAAAAAACCTCTTCGATTTTAATATCAACTCGGAATACTTATAAACACCCTGCTTCACCAGTGAATCTGTATCTGCAAGGCCACAATAGTCACCAAAAGATGACGTCTCCCAAGGGTCCAATATAATTTGTAAAACACATGTTTTGGAGATAGGTATGGTGTTAATACACATTAAACATTTCAAGAAGAAATGGTCAAGGGTCAACTTTGGAGTTCCCCTGCACAAATGAACCTATTCCTGAACAACGTCAAAATCCACCAATACCTATCAATTAACCAAGGCCAAATCGAACTTAATCGAAATAACATAAACTTTTCCGAAATCTAAAAATATCAAAAGGCACCATTTCAGTTAATGGGTAATACTAATAGTTTCAAAAATATATCATGAACGGTTTTGGAGTTCTGCTTCCGAAAAGAAAGGACCGACACACGGACGAACAGACAGGGTGACGACTATAACCCAATGTATTACATAACGTGCAATTACAATACCTTCATTCCCTTCGTTTTGCAGCAGGTTGGTTCTCATCGCAAAATAGCATAGCACGTGTTTTTTTCAGCCAATGAAATGTCGCAATTTGAACGTCCATGCATGCTCGTCAATCCTTTCGCCCAGGCATTATCTCTATTGCTCGAACGGAAGTTCTGTCATTAGCTGGTTTGTAGCCAAACACGTTCGTCCATGTGTCCCTTGTACTTTTTCGGGCCGACTCCCATGCGGGATTCGAACCCACACCCTCAGAGTAAGGCAACTATCTCGGCCCGAAAAAGTACAGGAAGTTGTACTATTGCAGGTAGTGTTATCCCAAATATAACCATGTTATATTTCCTCACTATCTAAATGGCAAATATTTATAATTATATTCTATGTTTATGCCAGTTCATTATGTCCCCCTCTCATTTGTCTTTATAGTGACATCACCTATACTGTTATTGCTTAAATCCAGTGCTCAAGGTATATCCTTAATTCAATCTGATTCAAAACTGGCTTTTATTTCAGCATCAAATCATTTAGAATTTTGAATATTGTGTTTGCTACAATTGTGGAGTTGATAGGTTATTTATTCAAGTTGAATTATACAGAAAACATCAATGGTGCTTAATGATAGTATTGTTTAGAGGTTTGGAGCATTTGAGGAAGGGGGAGACATCTGTTTTTACGGGTAAAAACACTTTCTAGTTTATACTTGTGGCAAGTTAGCATGAGTGGATTGACTGGTACCAGATCATTAGTTTGAGACAAATCTGTGCGCTATTGATTGGTTGGGGATTTGGAGCTTTGTTGATTTTGCCAATTTTATATATTTAGTATACTGTGTGATTAATTCAAAACGTATTACGTATGTAATATGTACAATTCGTTTTGTGCAAACTACTTTATGGAATACTATGGCATTTAAAAGAACAATGTTAAAATCATACTGTGTGATATGTATATGTCAGACCTTAAAACTCTATTAACATAATGCTATAGTCTCTAAGATATGTATTCTATACTCAAAGTATTAAATCTACTCGATGGAACCCTATTGTACTAACTGATACGCTTAACTGCTTCAGTACCTCTGAATAAAATGCACAGTGAGGGTGATTTTTTTTTATAAAACACACAAAATAAGACCGTAGATTAGGATTGGCTATTTAAAGTTCGCATAACAGCATCAGTTTGTATATATCACCATCATTAGTTTCGTGAAGAGACCGTCAAAGTTTCTGATAAAATTGACATATCACAAAACTACTAGTAGTTGTCTTCGTCTGATAACCATGGGAAGTTGTGGCCAGGTCGAGTTCCATGCTGTATCAATGGTAGAGCCGAGGTCATGGGTCAGATGACGAGACTCACTGAGTTTGAACTAGAGTCTTGCAACACCCGGACTGATCGATTACGTTGTTTGTCGCCTGGACAGAGTTCAATAATAAGGGAGTTTAGCTATGTGGTTCTATTAAGGATAGGCTTGTGGTATGCCCGTTTACAACGCTGAATTATCATACTGCATGTGATGGACTTTCTTATTAATATCGCAGTAATATTTATAATATATGATAAAAGTCCATTTTGAAAACGTCATCAATGCATGCTCAATATTATTATCCTGAAGAAAATTTACTTTCTGCACTGCTACTAAGCCCTCAGCTCGCCCAGGTTCAGGTATCCATTTCAACAACTGGTCGGACTGAGTGCATTGTGGATAAAATGCCCAGTGCATAGTTTAAGGCCCAGGTCACGATGGTTGGTGTCTCCTCTTAAATTCGAACCCGGGCCTTTGGCATGAGACGCCAGCACGCTATCCACTGTACCACTGTGCTCCATTTGAAATATGCTTGGCATATGTTATGTACCTATCAATACATGTTCTACGAAAACCTATTGCCACATGTATTATGTAGTAAACAGTTAGTTATGTTTTTATTATAGTATCTGGTGATCATGAACAAATACAGATGTTAAACCACATTAAGATGTGATGATGACACATATTATTGATGCTTCTTTTACCCATGATTCCATCATTCAAATCAAAACTTCTAAAGCCAAGGTTTTATATTCCAAGAGTCAATTTCAACCTTCAAGATGCATATCATCTGGATACTGATAAATCTTGAGATGTCCCCCTACGGTCCAGCCCTCTTCTGCAGAACGGGTGATTTTCAAGTTATATATATCTAAAGAAATATCAACTTTAGTGGCACTTCGATTGCCTAGTTGGAATGGCAGATCTATTGAAAACCGTTCTTCATTTTGTGGTGAACTTTGTTCACTAACTATCCAAGCGTTGTCAAACCTAGAAACATTAACATCTTTCCTCAACCAGGGTAAATCAAAGTCACATTTCACTCCATTGTTGAGGAGTTGATCTCGGAGAAAGTTTATTGTTGTAAAAAGCGATTCTTTCTTGGCCTCATCAGAATACTCTGCATCAGTTCCTTCCCAGTGTGCTACTATCAACCTCTGTACATTTGGATTTTCCTTCGTCCTCTTAATTTTGAGGTGATATTCGAAACGTCCTGTACTTTTAGCCTTCATCACTTGTTCGCTAAAATCGCTTTCATTCTTTCTGTCTGTCTTGAACTCTCTCTTGGTCTCTTCTCTTTTCTCTTTCGTACTGGCTCCCTTGGGCGTGCTACCTCTCATAGACAGGCGATTCTTGACATACTGGGTTTCCAGATCTTCTGTTCGTTCCTCAGTAAGCAACGTTGTACTTTCTACCATTTCTGTGACTTTTTGAACCTCCATTGTCATCACGTTATGATCAAATGCTGGATTCCGCTCTTCATATCCATTTAAAAGGGAAAATGCATCGTCAAAGTCATCAGTTATGACCCACATCATTATGGATTCCGACTGTGATATTGTCTTCAAATTTGTAGATATTTCACCACAGACATCGTCTACCTTACTTGAATCCAAATTAAAATCTCCTCCTATCATGAGGGGCAATTTCCTTTCAACCTTGATCTTCAACAGAAACCTCAAAAGTGAACGAAGGTGGGATTTCTTCTTTTCATCAGAAACCTTATTGTTAGGCCCGTGCCAGCAGGCACACAGCAGTTCAAACTCGGGAGAATCTTTGCCTTTGATCTTGCACAGACAGAGTCGAGGCAGGTCGAAAACAATTGGCTCATTGCTCTCTTTAGCCAACTGATCATACGTTCTTCTCACAGAGGTCTCTAGGTCGATTCGCTGACAGTCTATTACACTGTCATCAGAGATAAAACCAGAGTCTTCATTTCCCCGAAAACAATATTTTTCTGGTATATCAAAATCTTTGAACGCACCTTTTTGCAACCCTTTTTTCCAAGTGAACTCTTGTACAAAGGCGAGGGACGGGTCATTAGGAGAAGCAAGAATTTGTTTGATAGCTGTTTTTCGCTCATGTGCATTACTCTTTTTATTTTTTCCTGTATTCATGTTCTCAAATTTGAGACGCGAGGATGCCATTTTCTTAGACTACCAGCACAAACGATCGTATTCAATCTGAAAAAAAAAAGAAAAAATATTCACAAAGAACGTAATAAACTAAATCTTTGAATGAAACAAAATGTTCATCCATCCCAAAACCATAGTTTATATCATTGCTGAATGATTTCAAAGAATTGTGTTCAACATTGAGGTTGTACTGGACACCCTGTCACTAATTTTAGAATCTTCGATAAGAGTATCTGTAATTAAGTATTTGTTTACTTGAAATTACCGTCAATTTGTTAGGTTGAATAGATGTTTGTCGATTGAAACTTGTATGAACATTTTTGCATATATTTCGAGACCTTTTCTGTTCTTTTACTGATCTGTGTGGGAGGGAAGGGGGTGGTGGATTTTCGGCCATTTATTCTAATTCTAAAGGCCCTTTATTCGCCTATAAATAAAAATAAACACCTTGCGTAATGTGTATTTCCCATTTATGTTATACTGCTTGTTTTTATTTGGTATTATAAATTCAGTGTATGTTAATAATAAATCCCTCGATCATATTGCCATGATCATATTCACAATGTAAGGATCAACAACTGATTAAAATAAAAATTTGCAAAATGTAAAATTTGGCTTTGTCCCCAATATTATTAAATGGATAAATATATTGATGAAAAATGCAACCTCATGTGTTACCCAAAACGGGCATATCTCTACCGTTTTTCCTAATGAACGCGGCTGTAGACAGGGGGACACAGTATCTCCATATTTGTTCATTTTTGTGGCAGAAATTCTTTGAACTATGATTAGAAACAATAAAGATATTAAAGTATTGAAATAAATAATGAAGAATATAAAATGGGACAGTATGCAGATGATACTCAATTAGTTAGATGGATCTGAAGATAGCCTTAATGCTGCTCTAGCAACTTTACATACTTTTTATAAAATGTCAGGTCTCAGGATTAACATTGAGAAAACTAAAGCTATCTGGATTGGGTAAATGATTGGAAGCAAAGTGAGACTGTGTTCGCAAAGTACTTTAGATTGGCATGAAGGTGACTTTAACATCCTTGGGATATATCTCAACTCTAGTTTGGAGAATGTATGGGTAATTAATACTAGGAAAAGGACAATTAACATACATCTCACTGGATGGAAAAAAAAGAAAACTGACTCTACAAGGAAAATTACAATCTTAAAAACGCTTGCGTTATCAACTTTAGTCCATATTTTTTCTGTATTGCCATCACCACCAAAAGAATTTCTGAACCAACTGACCAAACTTATGTACAATTTCATGTGGGATGGTAAAAAGGATAAAATTAAGAGAGCTACTTTATGTAGAAAATTTGAAGAAGGTGGATTAAGAACGACAGATGTCAGATCCTTTATTATTGCATTAACATTATCATGCTTCAGGACGTATATTAATAAAAACACAAATCACAATCCAAGTTTATTCCCTTTTAATAAGATATTTCGTTTGGGTGCACATATTGATAAACACAGAGCGGTCGATAATCCTTTTTGGAGTGAAGTCTTGACTTTGTGGAGTAAATATTATAAACAACAACATGTAGTCATAATATTTATCATATAGAATAGATATTAGCTGAACCATTATGGTTGAATCATCAGTTTAGAAACAGTAATCTCTTGATTGAAGTTGGTTTAAAAGAGGAATTCATATAATTAGGGATATTTGGGGTGATAATGACTTTTTGCCTTTTAGTGAAATAAAAACACTTTATCGCATCAATGGAACCATTCTTGATTACAACAGAACCATTCTAAATATCCCCAAAATGTTGAAAAACACCTTGTTATCCTATTCAAAGGAAGGGAAGTAGAGTCTTCTATGATAAACTCATAGCTAATGCCACCCCTTTTAGTGTTTGTCAAAAATGGCAGAATGAACTTGACACACATATATCATGAATAAATGTGTTTAAAACGTACAGAAACTGTACTAAGGATGTGAAACTTTAGATTTTAAGTACAGATTTATAAATAGAGCAATTAACATTAGAAGAGAGCTGTTGTAAATGAAAATAATAGATTTAAATATTTGCTCTTTTTGTGATTCTGAACCAGAAAGTTTTCATAAAATGCACTCATGTAAATAAATTTTGGAAGAAAATTGAACGCTTCATGAACAGTCACCTTATAGACTGTGATATTACCATATCAGACCTAGATATTTTATTTTGTATCAGCTCAGCTAGTCTATTAGCATCACATATCATTCTATTAGCCAAATATTATATCCATATCTCAAGTATTAAACAGAAAAAAATTATCCATAGAAGGTTTTGTAAATATTGTCAAGGATGTATTTAAAGTGGAAAAAGTTATTGCATGTAAACACAATGCCCTGCCTTCTTTTCGTATTATATGGAAAACTTTTGTCAATATCTTCCAGACATAATGTTTTAACAAATTTTTCGATATTTTATGTGTGCTTCATCGAACTTGCACAAAGTCTGTATTGAACGACACTTGTATAATGTACACATGCTGAAGAGAAATGAAAAAAATCATTTGAAAAAAGGTGTGAGGTATCAAATCAGATTGTAATATGGAATACTCAGCTGCTTCTCATAATTCAAAAAAGAGAGCCACTGGCTCTGAAGCTCATCAGGAATCATGTTATTAATTATCCCTAAGGAAAAGGTTAAGATATCACATAATAAGTCATTGCTCAGTCATCAAATTTATTATCAAAATTGGTAACACATTAATCCATATTCATTATAAATAATGTAGACCTTTGCAGTTTATTGTTTTACTTCCTATTTTTATCCTGGAATTATCAACAATTAGTACATAATGAAAAAGAGCCCCTATTTGTTTCTAAAAATCCTATAGGCTCATAGTTTCATAGGATCCTTTTCAATATTTAAATAATAAATCCTATCGTGCATCTGAGTGAAAGACTAAATCAGTATCACAGCAGAGAAGTAACCTGAAACCTCTGTGTATTAGCTAGCTGCTGTTTGCATCTCTGCCAGGGTCAGTGGTCATTCCCCAGGTCAACACCTGCAATTACGCAACATGCAGACCCTGGACTCACAGCCAATAAATTTATTATTTTAAATTTTGTTTTCCCCATCTTTATTTATTTTTCTTTAATGGAAAAGAAGATGTGGTATCACAAACTCATGTAGCTAGTTTTAATAGTCTTATCTTACTTCATCACCAGTCATATTTAGTTCACATATCTAATGTAGAATAAATCATTTCTTAACCCTTTTTAAATGTTTTCCTATGCATCCTGTCACAATATTCAGTTCACAGGCTATTCAATAGTTCTTATTTCACATTGATTATAACATGTCCATAATGTAGTAATACTCTTAAGCTGACATATGAAGTGGACATAAAATCTCATTATCTTCACAGTTCATTAACACAGCTGTTTTAAGTGATTACCCCTGTGATCCATATTTGGGGTCACAAGATCACCAAATCTACAATTTAGAATTCCCATTCGCCAAAGAGTCTGTGCATAACATTTCAGCTTTCTAGAGCTTTTTGGACTGGAGAAAAAGATGAAAAATGATTTTTAGGGTTGTGACCCGTGTGGCCCTTATTTGGGGTCACAGGGTAACTAAATCTACAATTTAGAATTCCCATCAGCCAAGGAGTCTGTACATACAATTTCAGATCTCTGGAGTCATTGGTTCTGGAGAAGAAGATGAAAATAGCTTTTAAGGTTATGACCCCTTGGGCCCTTATTTGGGATCACAGGGTCACCAAATCTACAATTTAGAATCCCCATTGGCCAAGGAGTCTGTACATAAAATTTCAGCTCTCTTGAGTCATTGGTTCTGGAGAAGAAGTCGAACAAGTGAAAAGTTTATGGACGGCCGGACAGACGGACGGACGGACGGATGGAAGGACGACATCCCATGCCATAAGCCCGACGGGCCTTTCAGGCCTGATGAGCTAAAAATGCAAAGTGATCAGTCTAGTTTTAGCGTTTATACGATGCATCAAAGACATGCCAAATTACATGAAATTTGCACTGAAATACATACGAACGTGAACAAACTTTCGGTATGCTGCTGTAACGTGATTGGCATTTTATTTGTTGGAATGTTTACAATATTGTCATTGACACTGTTGTTAAGTAACCAGGATGGGAATTTTGAAATGTGGATGAGGAGGATTCTTGCTGCTTCATGCAAATCTTGAGAAGGAAATGCTATCCTGTATTGACCCCATATCTGTCTTTCATTATTTAATGAGATATGTAAAAATTACAAAACAAAACAATCACTTTGAGCATAGGTTTTGGAATATTTAATCAAATATGCATTAACATTTCCCATTTAAGGTATCACCACTAACTGAAATTTACAAATCTAATAACATTTCGTTATATTTTCACATAGTAATAACAATTCAATCTCTCCTCATCATCATCTATTTTGAAACATCATCAACTGATATGACTTTGATATTATTTAAGTGGATTCCTGGACATAGAACATTTTGATAATATCATAGTTCATTACTAATTATTTACATAAATTATACAATTACTTGTGACCTAAACAACAACATAGTAACCCATCATTGCTTATTCCTGTTCTCTACATTTTAACATTTAGCACACGTTGGTCTGTTCCATTGCATGACTTTCACTGTAGGCAAACTACCACCCCCACTGTAGGCACTATTTTGACTGTAGGCAAAGTGCACTGCAGGCAAAAGTAGACCTAACCTTTTGAGTTTGGTGCAATTTGAGTAGATTTTGAGTAGTGTCAAACCCCCGTTCCTCTATTGTACAGTCGTTTGCAGGTAGTTTGTGGATGTTCTTAGTCAAACAGACAAAAACGATGGTGTCTTAAAACCGTGTGATTTATTGAAATATCAACATTTAATGGAATATCGTATTAATCGCTAGTGAAATATCTTGTATGTTATGTAAAGAACACGAGTAATGTGTGTATTAAAATGTAATGAACTTTTATCATGTCAATTAATGTGACTGGTTATAAACAGTAGTCACCCAAGACATATTTTTATATGAGATGTGAATCTTCTCGTAAAAGAAAGATGATTTAATTCCAATAGTTCCTTACAATAAAATTACCAAGTACAAATGAAAATGTTATGTCTACCTACACACTGACAAGGTGTGTTTGAAGGTGACAAGAGTTATATCCCTTGAACTACTCATCGAACACAACACACTCACTGTTATGTACACAGTGCAGATAATGCAAGCAGTTTACACGGACAGGTCTATGAGCTTTCCAACACTAGAGCGTACAGTGACTCGCCTCTCGTCTCTCCCGCCTGCTGTTTACATCACGTGACCTCCATTCATAACTAACACGCACTGAATAACTAACGAAATAAGGGCAGTACCTTAGGGTGATTTGATAATTATTATTTTTAAAAAAGGGAGCATGCATCGGTTTTTCTCTTTTGTTTTACTTTTTTTCCCCAATGTTTTTTATTTTTTTTGTTTTTATGTTGACTCTTTCATTCTCTTAGTTTAAATGCCTGTTCCCATCCGGTTCAAAGTAAAGATCTATACATACTTCCACCTCCATTGAATTATCACTTTCTTATTTCTTACTTTAAACATAAGATCCACCATGCCAACTTGACAATGATTCACTTTGAAACTCAATTACATCCATTAATTATATTTTATTTTATTTTTTAAAACTTTCCAAAACAATATCTTTCCATCACAATTATTCCTCTAGTGTATTAATTTATCTTGTATTTAGATCCTTCAGACAAAAATGAATACAGATAATATTAAAAAGATAAAAATAATTTCAGCTAACTGTAGAGGATTAGGTGATAAGAACAAAAGAAGAGAAGTAATGAATTTATATAGGAAACAAAATTACTCAATTATTTGTTTACAAGATATCCACCTACAAGATAACAATGCAATGAGAAATGAATGGGGTCTACAATCTATTATAGCACCTTCTAGATCTAATGCCAGATGGGTAGCAATTCTTTTTATTAATAATGTTGATGTTAATATTCACAGAACTATTGAAGATGAAGACGGAAACTTTATTATTGCTGACATTACTGTTGAAGACAAAATATTTACACTAACAAACTTATATGGTCCAAACAATGATGATCCTAACTTCTATATTCAACTTTTTGAAAACAAAATTTCTCTGAATAATGAATCATTAGTCATTGTAGGAGATTGGAATCTTGTTCTGGACCCCTCAATTGATCTAGAAAACTATAAACATCTAAATAATCATAAATCAAGGGATGTTGTTTTTTCAAATATAGAAAATTATGATCTGCTTGATGTATGGAGGGAATTGAATAATAATACCAAAAAATATACTTGGTGGAAAAAGAATCCAAGGAAACAAGCTAGACTTGACTGTTTCCTTATCTCTCAAGACATATTTGATATAACTTTGGATTCTGATATCTCCCCAGGTTACAAATCTGATCATTCCGCAATATCATTAACTTTATCAAATACTATTAACCAAAAAAGAGGTATACAAGGGATACTGGAAATTCAATACCTCTCTATTACTTCATCTAGAAAACAGTGACTTAGTTAAGAAAATTTTGAAAGAAACAATCGAAGAATACTCTGAAAAAGATCAATCTGAAAATAACAGTATTGAACATAACAGCATGGTTAAACTTACAATAAGTATCAGTTTATTCTTGGAAATATTCCTTATGAAAGTAAGAGGCAAAACCATTTCTTATGCTTCATTCTTGAACAAAGATAGGACCAGTAAGACTTCTGAACTAAAAACAAAAATAAAAGATTGTGAAGATAACATAAGAAAAGATTTCCAAAATATATATGAATCTATGCTATCTGAACTTAGAATACAAGATGGAATTGGAGCAGATAAAGGAAGAGGAAGCAAAAGGTATTCAAATTAGAAACAGAATAAGGTGGTATGAAGAAGGAGAAAAACCAACAAAATACTTTTGTAACCTGGAAAATAGAACTTATGTTACCAAATCAATAAATAAGATTATTACTGACAAAAATGAGGAGATTACAGACAGTAATTCTATCCTAAAACAATTAAAATGTTTTTATAAGACTCTTTACTCTTTAAATAATGATCTTGAAGAAAATGCTAACTTAGATTATGTCGAAACACCAATTTTGAGTGACCAACTAAAGGATGAATTTGAAAAAGATATTGATCTAGATGAAATTAATTTTGCTGTGAGAAATATGAAGAATAATAAGAGTCCAGGAATTGATGGATTCCCTATCGATTTCTTTAAATTTTTCTGGAACGACCTTAAGGAATGGATTTTTAGATTTGTGAGGGAGGTTTCCTCTAAGAAAGAACTATCTTTATCCATGAAGAGAGGGGTTATAATTTGCATACCAAAAGCAAATAAGGATAGAACTCGGTTAAAACATTGGAGACCAATCATTCTTGTGAATGCTGTTTATAAAATAATAAGTTCATGTATAACTAACCGTTTAAAAAGAACGCTAGATGTACTTATACACGGCAATCAAACAGGTTTTATTCCAGGTAGAACTATTAGTGAAAATACAAGAATTTTATATGATATTATGTTTGAAACAAAAACAAGAAATATTCCAGGATTACTTATTTTAATTGATTTTGAAAAGGCCTTTGACACGGTTTCAAAAGATTTCATTAGTATGGTCCTCAACACATTTGGTTTTGGTCCACATATAATACAATGGATTAATGCACTTACATATCAAACAACTTCATGTGTGATACAAAATGGTCATTTATCTGAATTCTTCAATAATGAACGGAGCTGTAGACAGGGTGATCCCTGTCACCGTATCTCTTCTTCTTCTTGTTCGTGGCTGAAATCTTAGGTTGTATGATAAGGAAAAACGATGAAATAAAAGGTATTTTTATTGATGACAAAGAATACAAATTAGGCCAATACGCTGACGACACAGAATTATTTCTAGATGGCACTGAAGACAGTCTTAATGCGGCTATTAAAACAATCAATATATTCTATAAGATGTCAGGTCTGAAAATAAATATAGACAAGACTAAAGCAATTTGGATTGGCTCAATGGCAATATAAAGGTACAATGGAGAATTTGAAATATTAGGTATAAAATTCACTCCAAACCTTGCCGACTTATGGGTAATCAACACTAGAAAAAGACTAGAAGATATAAATAGATTATTAGCAGTATGGAAAAAAAGAAATTTAACATTGATTGGAAAAAATACTGTCATTAAAACCCTAGCCTTTTCTAAATTGATACATATTTTTAGTTTATTGCCCAATCCCCCAGATGACTTTATTAACTCTTTTGAGCTTGCCTTTTTCAAATTCCTATGGAATGATAAAAAAGATAAGATAAAAAGAAGCACTTTGAAAAGGTTAATGACAAAAAGTGGATTAGGTATGGTTGATGTAAAAACATTCATTGAAGCTCTAAAACTATCTACTCTCAGACTCTATTGTACAAAATCTTTAAATATCCACCCTTGTGGACATTTTCAACTATGGAGCAAATTTAGATAAACTATTCATATCAAAAATCCATACTGGAAAGATGTTATAAAAGCATGAACAAATTATTGTAAAAACTTTCAAGTCGAACGTGACAATATTGATGACATTCTTGCAGAGCCACTATGGCTCAACAAGAACTATAAAAATCCTAACCATATTTTAAGAATTTTGGCTAAAAAGGGTTTATTGAAAATGCCTTTTTGATAAACGACAGTCAAAATATAAGATTAAAGGTACAATATTAGATTATAATTATCTACTTGATATTCTCCCCAACTGTTGGAAATATTTTATAAAATGTACAAAAAGTATTCCTACCTATAACTTGTACACCAGTATTTACCAAAGAAATATATTGAAATCAAAAAAAGGATCAAGAATCTTTTATGATAAGTTGATTTCCAGAAACAAAAAACTTGATATTTGTAATAAGTGGGAAATGATATTTAATGACTGTGAATTTGACTGGAATGATATATTTTACTCTTATAGACATGGTTTTAAGGATGTTAAACTTATTGATTTTCAATATAGATTTCTACAAAGAGTTATTTATACAAAAAGAGAATTGTTTAGAATGAATCTTTTTGACAATGATCTATGTAGTTTGTGCAATGATGCTTCTGAGAGCATTTGTCATGTATATTGGGAATGCAGTGTAACCACAACTTTCTGGAATAAACTTGAATTTTGGATAAACAATTATTTACAAAAAAAAATTACAATCTCAAAACAATTGATTTGGTTTGTCACATTATTAAACAACGTTTTCATCCATTTCTTTCTCCTGTGAACTGTATATGGACCACTGTCAGTTGCCAATTTTCACAAGATGGAAAATGTACAAGTAGTAGTTAACTTCATACCAAACGGTAATGGCGGCCAAAGTTTGGTATTTTGAGGGCGTCGGTTTAAAATGAAGGGAAAAAAGGGGGGAGAGTATTCATTGGAGATGTTGTACGACTGGTTGTCAACCATCAACACCGTCAACAACCTCATCACAACATGCAGAGATCGCAACCACCATCTTCGCGATAATGATAAGATTGCAGTGGACAAGTGACCTGAGTGATCCTTTGAAGACTGACCAATACCACTATATCAGTAAAACATTACCAGTAAGATTCATAATCTAGAAATCCATCAAGTATATATGTCATAATATAATATATTTCTCTGCAATAAACATCCCTATATCTTCAGTTGACTTAATGTTAAAAATGCATAAAACTTATCAAATAAATTAGAATGTATAGGAATCCCCTGATAATGTTCGCGTTTTGCCTTTGTGGAACTATTAGATCACTGATTATGCTGGCATTGTTTTATATTCGGTGGAGTGGCACTTATTAGTACAAACAAGGAGGGCATGTTGTTTGTACTTCTATATTTTTGCAACCTTAAAACAAATGTTTAGGTCTCGGTCCTTGTTATCCATTCTTTGGTCGATTTTCCAAATCTACCAAGAAGAAAATCACTTCCATATACAACCATTTTATTATACTTGTAAATACGTGTATGATTTGATATCAAAATCGCTTTCACTAGTTAAATGCAAAATCATTAATGTCATCTATGTTTTTCACATTTTCAGAGCTATTCAAATGACTTATACTAATTTCACGCCACACAAGAATACTGTTCTATTTCCCAAAGTGCATTGATCTCCTAGTTTTCATGATCTGTTGTGGAAGCGAAATCCTAATATCCTAACCCTGAACTCCTTTTAATTGGAAATTGTGACTTGTGACTTGGACACAGAGACGTTTTTCAATGAAAAAAGGCTAAAAACCTCTGAAGAACAATTTACAAATCTACGCATGATGATTATTCCACATAACGTATTTCTTTCTTCTAAGCCTTACCGTTTTTGGAGTCTTGGTCCGGAAACGAAATATCAAGTTATGTCACATGGAAACGGCCAATGCTTTAATCCAAAAAAGTTGAAACCTCAAAAGGCACATCTTTAAATGATTGATTGTTCCATATATCAAGTGTCTTGAGAGAGGCCATACAGTTTCTGTCGGAGAGTTCTAATCAGGAGACGAAACGCATCCAAAACCTGTCATTTGTTGAACTAGGAGATAAATAACGATCTGGTGAACTGACAGATGTAAAATGTTACTCTCTCTGAAGAGTATTTCAAAACAAGGAGGAAAACGTTATCTGTCTTTGTCAATCAATCTTTATTTCGTACTAAGGCCTATAGTACATTTGCATAAGTCATGTGAATATATACATAAATAGATAGTGTACATTAGTTCGCTATGGCATTTTTTCTACAAATCATAACTTTATTAATATACATAGCAATATTTTGAATTTAGTGATACTTGGGTGGACATAGTCATATTGTTTAATATACTTACAACGTAATGAGTTATATAGTGAACATGTGAAAAGAAAGTGGTATTCATCTTCAAATTCGTTTAAATTAAAAAGTGTACATATTCTGTCTTCTCTTTTAATATTTCTATACCTGCCATTTTCAATAAATAAATCATGGGATGAACATCTAAATCTAACAAATTAACGTCTGTACTTTTGTATATCAACACATGATAAGTTAGATTCTTTTAACAGATCCTCTTTAAATATTGCATAATAGAAACATTTTTTGACAGAGTAATTTTATCACACCATGTTTGAAAATATATATCTTTTAGCCTTGTCGTTAGCGAATGGATGAATAACTCATGAGATTCTACATATTGTGAATTCCAAGCATTCCCAAAGCCGATAGAGAACAGTAGGCTTCTGACACGGGATGCCCAATTTCTTTGACCATTATTTATCGTACAATAGCATCCTATTATAACATTTTTTCGGTATTCTATTAGAAGGCATAGCTAGAAGTCTTAACCAATATTTTACTGCATTTACGGTAGTTGAAATATAAAGTGGAAACCTCCCAAGTTCACCATAGACCATAACACTTGGTGTAGTTGATTTTACTCCTAGAAATGTCTTACATGCCTATAAGTGAACTTTTTCAATAACCTCCGTATTTTGCAAACCCCATACTTCTGAGCCATACAATAATATTGGTTTTCTTTTTGCATCAAAGATTTTGAAAACGGTCTGGTGCGTGAGATCGCCTAAGATACGTGTCTGCCTCCAGATACCGATGAACACTTTTTTAGCTTGGGTTGCTGCCTGATTGAAATGTTTGTGCCACGAGAAGTTTCTGCTAAAATATACACCCAAATATTTATAAAATGACATTGTCTCCAGTAGTTCCTTTTTAAAATACCATTGTTCTGCTTTTGCTATTATCCCGCCATTTTTAAATACAATAATTTTCGATTTACATCTGTTCACTTTTAGATTCCATTCATCCGAATACTTCTCTAATTCATTGATTTGTCTTTGTAAGCGAAAAATAGTTGACGAAAATAAGACAATGTCATCCGCAAATAAGAGCAAAAACAGCTCAATAATGTCTGGGTGTATCTGAATACCATGGGCACAGTTTTTTCTAATTCGAATGGCTAATTCATTAATGAAAATGGTGAATATAAACGGGCTCAAAACGCAATCCTGTCTAACTCCATAATGGCTATTGAAAATATCGGATATATCGTTGTTATTCTGGACACATACTTTGACATTCTCGTAAATGTTGCATAATAATTTTCTCATTTTCATACTCAAACTGTGTGATTTTAATAAAGTCCATAATTTGTTTCTTTCAACTGAGTCAAATGCTTTGGCAAAGTCAACAAAAAATATATGAAATTTACCCCCTTTAGCATTTAAAGGCGCTGTAGCACGTTTTTTCGCTCAAATAAGTCGATGAAATGTATTTGAAAAATAATGTCACCAATAGTAAAACACCCTTCTCTCTTCGAAAAGACAAGTTACAAATGAGTGTACATGGTTCCGTAAAGCCACGGGAATCGTTTTTGTCTTTCGAAATAATAAAATGTGTTCACAATAAAATGGCCGCCATGCAATTTTTGCTTTATACGCAACACCGTTATTACCACAACGGATAATTGGTTTGTGTAATAAGATGTTTTACCCTCTGAAGTAAATATAAATGACATAAACTATCATTTTAAATGGGAAATTTGAAAAAATAAAATTTGCAAAAAACGTGCTACAGCGCCTTTAAATATCTTTCTATGAGAGTTTGTAAAGTGAAAATATGATATCGATTGTTGAATATCTCTCTCTAAATCCTGCTTGCTCTTCGCTTATTTTATCCAGGGTATCTGCCCAGAAAACTAGTCTCTTATTAATAATATAGGTGAATACCTTGCCGAGGATGCTTAAAAGAGTGATGCCTCTGTAATTATTCATGTCTTGTTGATTACCTTGTTTATGTATCGGGACAATAACTCAAAGAGACCATGATTCGGGGAATTTTCCATTTTCTAATATCACATTAAATAGTAATTCTAAATACGGTAGAAAAATATCTGTCGAGTTTTTTTAAGAATTCCGAAGTGTATTGTCTATTCCCGGAGCTTTATTACACTTTGAGATGGTGAATACTATCGAGAATTTCTTCTCTGCTAATAGTTGAATCTAAAAATAATTAGCAAGCTGTAATGCAAATTCTGTTTGTAATGAAGCTTAAATGCCACGAACGTCTGTATCAAATGGAGTTTCATTCCTAATATCTATAGAAGAGGAGAATAGATCTTTGAAGTAATCATGCCAGTCGCTGATATCAATCTCGTTTGAATTACGTTGGTTGCCAAGACTTCTAAGTTCGGACAAGAATTGTTTAGAATTATTAATGCTTTTCTCTAAATCATGTTGTCTATCATTTAAATATTTCTGTTGCTTTCGTTTGCAAGTTTCACTATACTTGTTTCTAGCTGTTTTGTCAACACTTTAACAGATAAACAATCTTACCCGCTTAGTGTTTGGTTAAGTAAGCTTCCC